>CM064331.1:19207797-19582797 GCA_032595735.1 Pelochelys cantorii | reverse complement strand
ACTTTCCACGGGAATGGCCAAGTTTCACGCAGTCTCATAAAGTTTGTTTACAGCCACCAGTTCTGGCTCTCTGTGTTCTGTGCTATTATTTAGCTCCAATTTACCCCAAATGTCTTCTAAGAGCCCCGTAAGCAGAGGAAGTGTTGGCAATGCTGCTAGACAATATTGACCTGTTGGGCACTGGTCAGGTCACATGGGTGCTGGACTATAGAGGTTCAACCTATATATGACTACTTCCTGAGACAAGTTGCTCTTGCAAGCCAGAGTCCAGTTAAATTCAGATACAGGATGTTACAAAATTACTCTGTCTCTTTATACATTTCTGGTGGATATGTCTAATAAGAGAAGTAATGGATCATACACAGACACATACCAACGTCATATTATAACCAAGCTCTTAAGCACTTTGCATCAGTTAATACACATTACCAAATGTAGGAGAACAAAAAGTAAATTGAGAAGCAAGAAGAATAATGTTCTGTATACTACTCTCTAACCTTAAACATATGGTCCTGTTTTAACTTTTCATCTTAAACTATGCGTTTCCTTTAAAAAACAAATTTAACACAACTTGTTTTTAAACATACACACACAACTGTTGAAATGGCATTTATTGAGGGCTGCTGCATGGGAGATAAAAGTTTGAGAACAACCTCTGGTCTCTAGGTTGAGGAGTCACAGATTGCACGGTAAGCTGGTGTTGACGGCACCACTCTTGAACAGCCTCTTGAGGCTAGTCAAAACATGTCAGTTTTGCAGGATACATTAAAGCAGCTCAGCACGGTAGAAAACCTCTGGATTTGAAGACAAATTAGGACCCAGGATAAAATACATTTTCATAGTAGTGTAGTGATAATAGGTAGCAATAGCACTGATTGTGTACTAGAGCCAAGTCTGCACTACATGGAAGATCAACGCTGCCATGATCTATCTTCCAGGGTTCAATTTAGTCGGTCTAGTGAAGACCCGCATATACGAACTGAGAGGGTACTCCTGTCGGCGCCAATACTCCTGCTCCTCCCAAGGAGTAAGGGAAGTTGACAGGAGTGTTTGCTCCCATCAATATCCCACTGTGTGGACAATGGATTTAAAATATATCGGCTCCAGCTACATAATTAATGTATCTTAAGTTGACCTTCTCCTTCAGTGTAGACTTGCCCTCAGTGAATGCTCATACTGAACTTAGGACACTGGAAATGGTTTTGTTGAGAGAAGGAAACACTAGGCATTCCTGGTATCTGGAACAATCTCACAAAAAATATCTTAACTTCAATTTAGGTAAAGATTTAATCTGAATCATAACTTATCACACAGTGTAATTGCTGGGCATTATTCGGAGTGATCAAGTAGACTAACTCTGGGTGGGGGGGGGGAGAAATAATTTTTGACAGGGGCCACTCCAAGAATGTGAAAAATAGTCAAGGGCCACACTCTTCCATATTAATGGAGGAGGTGTGGGGTCTGGGATGGAGGTTGGGTGCAGAAGGGAGCTTGCAGTAAGGGAGTGGGGTGCAGGAGAGTGGGCAGGGTCTGGGAGGGAGTTTGGGTTAAGGAGGCAGTTGTGACCTGGGTTAGGGAACTAGGGTTGTGACCTTGGGCAAGATGGGGCTGTGACCCGGGGAAGGGGACTATGGTGCAGGAGGAAGTGGAGAGGTTTGGGCCGTGGCTAAAGGCAGGAGGAGGTTGTGACTTGGGCAGGGGACTGGGGTGCAGAGATTTGGGTTGTGACCTGGGGCAGGAGACTGAGGTGCAGGATATGGGAGGAGATATGAGGGCAGGAGGGGGCAGAGGGTTTGGGTTATGTGGAGTAAGAGGGCAAAGGGTTGGAGTGCTAGAGGCAGGCTCTGGCTGGGAGACTTACCTGCTTGACTCCCAGCCAGCAGCCTTCTCGAGCAGACTCCCTGCCTGCCCCGCTCCCACAATGGCTGCAGAGGCCATGTGGTTTCTAAATAGCTATAAGCCTGAGGGGTGGGGAAAAGGGTGCTTCACAAGCTGTCTGAACAGACAACTCTCATTGGCCAGAAACTAGCCAATGGGATTGTGCTGGGGGTGAGGGCAATGCATGAAGCTTCTTTCCCCTTCCTGGGGCTCAGAGCTGTTCAAACAGACCCTGCAACAGCTCCTTGTCTCAGCAGCGTGTGGGGGCAGAGCAGGCAAGGAGTCTGCCTGAGGCTCCCCACTGCATCTACAGGCCAGATCTGGCTGCTTGGCGGGATGTATCCGGCCCATGGAGGGTATTTTGTCCATGCCTGCTTTAACTTATGACCCTCTGACTCTCATGCAATGGAGCCATATGGATCATTATTCTGTGTTAATACACAAAGGCTTCTCTACCAATGTGATACCCTGAGAAGTCCACGTTTATTTTTAAACGATCTTTTTTTTAAAAGGGGTAAAGAAATAGAGGTGCACGGTCTTATCTGGAGAGGCTGCATGCCCCACAATCACAACCCATAAAAAGAACTATTCTGTGTCACAAGAGGTAAAGAAACTAGTGAATATAAACATTAAAGCCTGATTCAAAACCCACTGAGATCAAGGAAAGTCTTTCAATTGACTTTAGTAAGCTTTTGAGCTCAAGCCTTAACTCACTCTCTATCTTATACAGAATCTTTAAATACTCAAGATTAAAGATTAATAAATCAAGTCACCTGCATGGTTCTTTTTTCACATTTTTGATTGGACACTAACTTAAGAAAAACTTGGCGTTTTGAAATCTCAAGAATCTAATTTGTCAGCAAATAAAACAAGACTAAAACCAGATTTAAATCTTAGTTTTTTAATAGCAACTTAGAATTTTGCATTCATTATGTAAAAACTTATTAGATATAATTATGTTACTTGCTTTACCAGATTATCAAGCATTCGCATAAGGGCTTCAAACTCCTGCTCTCCAATCAGCCATTTTGGATGGGATATAGCACCCTCAGTTGCTGGAGACTCAGGAGAACGAGATTTGGCTTTATATTTTCCAGGGTCTAATAGCACTAAGTTGTCAGGCCCACCTGCACTGGCCAGCGTACGTACCTTTAAAAAAATAAATGTGGTTTAATTATTTTTAAACAAACACTGGATAGTTATAGAAACAGTAGAAGGACTCTTTGGTTTTGCAAATTTTAATATTGCATTTAAAATTAAATACATTATAACCTTGTAATAAAAGTATTTTAAGCAGCATGAAAAATTACGTTTAACATTGTTGCTTTAATGAAAAGTAGAATGGTAATTTGGAATCGAATTATAAGAGATCAGTAGTTCTAGTTTGCTAGCTGAACAAAGTTGCTGAACTATAGTTGTTCCTGCACAATAAAAATCAATCCAGGAATCTTTATTTTGTTAAGTTAGCGTGAAATCATAGGCATGCGCACGGGGTGTGCCGGGTGTGCCTAGGCACACCCTAATGTCTCGGGCCGGCTAGCAGCTGCTGGAGGAAGAGGGGGATTTGTGACGGAGCGCCGCAGCCCCTCACTTTAAATTCCCCACAGCCATCTATGGGGCACTGTGGGGCAGAGAGAACGCATGCACGGCATCCTCAAACGCCCTGCAACAGGTGAGAGGGGAGACACCCTGGCGTGGCATGACGTCATGGCCCGGGACTTTAAAACCACGCGGCCCAGCTCCAGAAGCAGCTTGGGGCCCGACTACAGATGCTGGCCCAAGCCATTTTTGCAGCCCGGGCCCCGCCCCACCCTGCCCATCCCGGCAGCACCGCACGGCACCCCTTATGCACCCGGGGGCGCCCCGCCCGTCCCGGCAGCATCGCGTAGCGCCCCTGAGGCGCCCCCGCCCATCCCAGCAGCACCGTGTAGCACCCCGGGGGCGCCCCGGGCTAGGGCCTGGCTGGCCTGTACCTTGGGCCAGCTCTGACTCCAGCCCTGCAAGCTGGAAGGCAGAAGCCGAAGGTAAGGGAGGGGAAGGGGGGAAAAATAAGAGGAAGGGGTGGGAGAGGAAGGGGCTTGTACTGAGGGGAGGGGGGGCAGGTCAGGAGAAGAAAGGGGAAGGCACCAAGGGACAGGGTAGAGGTGACACAAACGCCAGGGGGCCAAGTGGAGACAATGAGGAAAAGGGCAGGAGGGGAGGTGTCAGTGGGAGGGGGGACAGGGTGATGCTGGGAGAGGAGAGGGTAAGGTTGGAGCGGGAGGTGCTGGGAGAAGGCTTGAAAGAAGGGGTGGGCATGAGGAAGGCAGGGATGGAGCAAGTCATGTGTGAGGGCACAGGGGCATGAGGGGAATGGGGGCAGAGGGTGGTGAGGGGGTGGGCATCAGGGAAAAAGAGGACAAAGGGGGCAGGGGCAGTGAGGGAAGGGGGAGGCACCAAGAGGGTGCAGGGGTAAAGGGAAGGTGCAGGTGCCAGGGGATTCTGGGGGTGAAGGAGAAGGGCAGACACCTGCAGGGGAGGGACCAGCACCAGAGGAGAGAGGCAGGGCAGGTGTGTAGAGGGAGGTGTTAGGAGAGGGGATGAGGAGGGGTAGCTCACATGATCAGAGTGGGGCTACTGGAGGAGTGGGCAGGTCTCAGGAAGGCTGAGGGCAGTGAGAAGGGCAGGAGTCAGGACAGCAGAGGAGGGTGAGGGGTTGGGGGGCAGCAGGCACCAGGAGAGGAGATATGGCAGCAGAGGGAAAAGGTAGAAGTTTATGAGATATTTATTAATAACTTGGGTGCCACAGTGGCACATCCAAACAAGCCACATGAACTCAGTACTGGTGCACAACAAAAAATTCATTCTGCTCATGGAAGGAAACTCTTAGAGGGAACACTTCCCCCAGCCTCTCCGCCCCTGAGTTAATGTCACACACATTGGGTTAATGCAATTGCAGGATAGTTGCATGGGGGGGGGGGGTTGGTGGGGGCCAAACTAATCCCTATTGGTAGAAGAATGGTGGGAAGAGTCCTTAGAGGGGGGCACATGACACCTTTTACTTCTGGTCATGTGTCCATCTTGCCCCAAGAGTGTTACCTCCAGAGATGTGGCCAATGGGGGTCAGGGGTGTGGCTAATGGGGGGGGTCAAAGTACATTTAAAAAAAATTCTTTGGGTGCACACCCTAATGAAATGTGCTGCGCACGCCTATGCTTGAAATAGCTGAATGGTTAGGAAGTGGCAATCTGCTGATTGGAGGTTATGTATCATGTTATAAGTAAACAAACTAATATATATCAAGATTCTTACTTGAATCTCACAGGCAACTACTAGGTTATGAATATAGTAGAAAGCCTCTTCAATGGTCTCCCCAACTGATACCAAGCCATGGTTTCTGAGAATAAGGACCTAAAAGAAATGGACATTGCAAGCAATATGAGCTACTATAAGAAATCTACCTGCCAAGAACTAAAACCACCCTCCTTCCCATTTCCATTTAAAAAAAACCAAAACACTATTTTCTTTCAATAGTGACCTGTGGATAGAATAACTGACCTTGCTTTTAGGTCCCAAATTTTTCTGAATTAACACTTTTTCTTCATCATCAACCAGAATACCATGATAGTCATGATAGGCCACTTCTCCAAGAGAGAGTGCTTCCGGTGAAATTGGTAAGAGACCACACTTCATTGCAGAAACCTGAGAAACATGACAGCAGATTTTGAGAGACAAGTAAAGAAAAACAAGTCATTAGTTTATATTATATACACTAACGTGTGTTGTATGGGATAGGGACATAAGCAACTAGTCGACTATCCACTAAGTATAAGCTTATCCAATAGTCAACTAGTGATGCTACTAGAAGCTTTCCCCACTTGCTGCCTCAGAGAGGCAGCAAAAGGGGGGGGGGGGAGAGAAGAGCAGGAGCTAGGCAGAAGCTGGCTTAAAAGCCGGTCCCCCCAGCATCGTCTCCGTGGGGCCGGGGGGGTGGGGGGCAGAGGAGGTAGAGGTACAGCGGGAAACAGTGCAAGTGGGGACTGAAGCAGTCTCTGCTTGCACCAGTTCTCCTGCGATTCTGCTTTTGAAATGTACAAGAGCCCTGCCGGGGGATCCCTCCGCGGGCTCCATGCAGGGCTTCCTTTGGAAAAGTACAAGAGCACTGCCAGGGCTCTTGAACATTTCAAAGGCTGCAGTGCAGTAGGGAGCGTGTCCCCCGCTGGCCCCATGCTCCGTGCAGAGCTTCCGTTTTTGAACTGTAGCAAGAGCCCAGCAGGGCTCATTACAGTTCAAAGGTGGAGGCGCCCTTATCGACTAATCCAATAGTTGATGGAAATCCCATCAACTATGCAATTAGTTAATTAATCTAAATTTAACATCCCTAGTATATGGCAAACGTTCATTGTTAATATTTAAATTACAGCTGAGACACTTAAAAGCAAGAACTGAAGAATAGTCAAAAGAAAAGACAAAAATGTGAAGAGACATAAGACAACTTGTTATCCTTAATTAGTACTCTTTTTTTTTTTTAAGTGGACATTTTAAAAATACAAGGGAAGAGACAAGCTTTCCTGCAAATTATTACACAATACCACAGTTGTTAACCATTGTTAAAGCTTAAAATTCTCAGAATATGATTGAAAAAAAAAAAAATCAGGAATTTACTCAATTTCGGCCTTGTTATCCACTTTAAAATCATTTCATTGCTGTTCTGAATCAATTTCATAAGAAAAATAGCAAAATAAGAACTGCAGTAAAGCAATTTACTGGATATTCGAAACTCAGTCAATGAATTGATTCCTTGAAACAGCTTTCAAGGTAGATTTGATAATGATTTATAATTAGTTCTTGGAAATTGATAAAAACAGGGTTCTATAAAGTCAACATCGACATCCACAAATCCTGGTATTTAAGACCAATACTGCTACTTGTGCTGTGAAAGAGTTACAGATGTGCTAACACAATAAAATGTAGGTAGGACGCAAGTTCTCCTATACATAGAACGTATATGGATAAAATATCACAAAATGTGCCTTACTAGGCCACTTTTGGATGGTTTTTGACCATTCAAAACAAGCTAATCTGAAATTTGCCGTTTGTCTAGTGTTATTTCTAAATATTGATCCAAGATTTCTTATTCACGAACATTAGCACAGATAGCATCAAATTCTACAGAAGGGCCCAATTCTGCAAGCACTCACAATGCAGGTATACTCACGAGCAGGCCCATTAACTATTTGACATCAAATAGATTCCTCACTAGAATACAGCTTTAAGGGGAGCAAGACATTAAACTATAAAAGTAAATATATGACTGCTTGGGTCTAGGTGCACTTTTCTTAAGATCTACAGTAAGAGGAACTACTTACCGCTGCTCCTGCTGGTGTATGAATATGAACAATGCATTTAACATCAGGTCGAGCGGCATAAATTGCAGAATGCAACGTAAAGCCAGCTTGGTTTACTCCCAGATTAGTGCTTCCACGATCAACTACATCTCCTTGAATATTGATTTTAACCTGACAATATAACAAAACATTGCAATAGAAAGTATTACAAGTTATTATCCAAAATGTATTCAATTCAGCATCTTTCTATAGCAGTTTGAAAAATTGTAACAATATCATGCAATGTGACAATGTTATATAAAATATACATAAACCAATGTCATTAACAGCAATAACACTCAACTGTAAGATCCATGTATTTTAAATAGGGATGTTAATTATCCGCTATTTGTGTAAGCGTGTAACCGCTTGAAATTCTAGCGGTTACACATTTACTTGTTGGGAAGGGGAGGCAGGAACCAATGGTCCCCATGAGCACTGGTACTGCCTGCCCCCCGCCCCACTGCCTCTTATAAAGAGGCAGCAGTGCGGGGTGCAGGCGGCTCTATGGGACCCGAAACACACAGGCAGTTGGCTTGAAAGCCGCTTCCTGTGTATACTGGTTCCCACCTGTCCCCATTTTCCGCACTGCTGTCCAATGTGGCTCCGTGGAAGCTGGCATGGGCAGAGAGTTGGCTTAAAAGCCAGCTCCCCACATGCGACAGCTCCCACCTGCCTCCCCCGCCCCCCGCTGCCTTTGTGGGAGGCAGCGGGCTCCATGGGAGCCAGCATGTGGAGGGAGCCAGCTTTAAAAAAAACAAAACAAAACAAAAAACATATCAGCTCCTGCCATCCTGATACAGAGGTAGCAAGGGGGGAGTGCATGTAATAGATAGGATTAACCAATTATCGGTTAATTGTGTAGTCGACTACATGTTGACATCCCTAATTTTAACAGCTGTAGAAACACAAAACAAGCCTTCTACATCATTACTTTTTTTTGTAAGAAATCAAATCCATCAACAAGCAACTGCATAAATACATTATTTCCCTCCCCCCACATTGTTCAACTTTCACTCCCTTGATTCTTGTGATGACATTTCAACTAGTTCTTCATTAATCAGAAAGTCTTCTAGACCGGCATGGCCTGAATTACTAATGTAAAACAAGCAAAAAGAAACAGCCTTTTAGAAAACTAACACAAAACCTTTCTGTCCTCCTTTATACAACATACTGAAGCAAAAACAAAATACAAACTCACTTCCTGACATTTCTTTTCAGGTCACCTTCTACAATATTACAATGCTTATAAGGTTTCCTTAATATTCAGCTCCTGGAATGTTATTCAGGCTCCTTCTTTTCCTCATCAATTAATAAATGTGCTCTTTTTTATATTTGATTTTTTTCCCCCTTCCCAGATGCAGATAAATATCCACAGGTTGTCAATAAATCTTAAGACTATGAATGGTTTACTTTGGTCTTTCATTAGCAACTACAGCTGTGTTTGAAAGTCTGTAGACTCTTTACATGTAAATTGGACCATCATGAGTGTTTAATTTTAAGAGCCTTAGATACTAATTAAGAAAGTCAATTAAATTCTCATCCTCTAGGCTTATGGGACATCCCATAGTTACAGCTACAGAATGCTTGGTTTTCCAGAAGTTCAGTCTTGGTTTTCTTTAATTGTTGCAACAGTAAAATACAGGAAAAGTAACTGAAGTTTCTTTTCTCCTGTTCTCAACCTATACTAACACCCATTAAGACAGAGCTATGTATTTTTCCAAGTAGTGACAGTGAGAACTGAGATTTCTAGTTTGAGGATTTATGATCACTACAGGTATAATAAAGAATTAGTCTTAGGGCTCGTGTACACAGAGATAGAGATGAATTTATTAAGGCAGATTTTCTAACACCCAATTTTGTGAAGTCAAAGATGCATGTTCCTACTGTGCGCAAGATTTCAACATAGTGCCTCCCCATAGGGTGGCTACCGTCAACTAACAGTGATGGACTATGGGTAGCTCTCCTCAGTCCCTTTGCATTCTGGGTTATACTCCCAGTCCCTGCTGGGACGAAAGCAATGCAATGGGTGGTTCTGGGTTCATGCTGTCAGTGTCCCATAATGCATTCATCTCCTCCTCTTCTTGAAAGCAATGGCAAACAATCTTTTCATGCCCTTTTCTCCCTGGTTATCTGTGCAGACGCCCAGGGTAAGCATGGAACCCAGCATGACCCCGTTCAGCAGCAAAGTTCTACGGCAGTCACAGTAAACATCTTGCACCTTATGATGCAGTATGCCCAGAGCATAACAAGAGCCCGCCGGAAGGAGGAAGACTCTCAGGAGGCCATGAACATAACTTCTGTGAAGCACTTGAGGTAAGCGATTAACAGGCGAGGTCAACATTTGATCTTACTGACACCATGGAATACCATTTCTGGTGCCAAGAGACAAGCACAGACTGGTGGGATTGCATAGGACAATCACCTGCAAAACTTTCACGGAGCTTTGTGAATTGCTTTCCTCACCCTGAAGTGCAGCAATACTAGAGACCTGCTGTGACAGTTTAGAAGTGAGTGGCAATAGCCTGGTAGAAGTTAGCAACACCAGGCAGTCAGCTGGGAATCAATTCAAATTGGGGAAATCTACAGTGGGGGCTGTTGTAATCCAAGTAGCCAAGATATCAATACCCTTCTGCTGCAAAGGATGACGACTTTAGGAAACGTGCTAGATCTGTGGTGTCCAACGTGCTAGCATCTAACCACATGTGGCTATTTGTTCAGTTGAGCGTGCCTAGTTCACTATAGCAGAAGCCAATACAATGGATACTGCTTCAGAACTGGTTGGACACCACGGTACTAGACATAAGGAACGGCTTTGCCATGATGGGGTTCACTAACTTTGGTGGGGCAACAGTGGAATGCACATTCCCATCTGGGCACCCGACCACCTTGCCAAAGAGTACATACACTACAAGAGGTACTTCTTGAGGGTATTGCAGGTGCTGGTGGATCACAAAGGCCATTTCACCAACATCAACATGGGACGGTTGGGAAAGATGCATGAAGCACATATCTTTAGGAACTTCTGTCTCTTCAGAAAGCCGCAAGCTGAAACTTTCTTCACAGACGGGAAAATTAATATCAGAGGTGTTGAAATGCTGATAGTGATTTTTGAGGACTTCGACTATCCCTTGGTCCCATGGCTTACGAAGCCGAATACAGGCAGTTTGGACTGCAGTTAGGAGCAGTTCAACTATACACTGATCAAGTGCAGAATGGTGGTAGAATGTGGTTATGGACATTTAAAGGAAATGTTTCACCATTTATTGACACTACTAGATCTCAGTGATAGCAACATTCCCATTATTGTGGCAGCCAGCTGTGTGCTCCATAATATCTATGAAAGGGAGAAAATTTTATGTCAGGTTTGGGGGTTGAGGTAGAGTGCCCAGCCCTAATTATGAGCAGCTAAAGACTAGGGCAATAAGGAGAGCATACTGAGGGGCACTGCAAATCACAGAAGCTTTGAAAAACAGCTTTGTGAAAGGTCAGGCAGTGATATAATAGTCATGTGTGTTGCTCTTAAAAAGAGGTTCCCCCTGCATGAAGCGTGCTTGCCTGTAAACCTTGTAAAAGTTTCCCCCTTGCGACACAAACAAAAAAAGATATTGTTGAGAAATGTCTTCCCTAAAGAACACCACAAGCGGGGACAGAAATGGAGTTCAAGGGGTAGCTTTCAGAAGGGAGAAGAAAGGAATGTTGCGTATTACATAGGGACATTAAGTAGCAATTAATTTGCTAGTAGACAGAATTTCCATCGACTAGTCGATAAGCACTTCCACGTTCCACCTTTGAAATGTACAAGAGCCCCAGCAGGAGCTCTTCTGCATTTTAAAGTTGGAATGCCGCACGGAGCCCAGAGCCAGGAGGAAGTTCTGGGCTCCATGCAGCATTCCAACGGAGCGGGGGACTCAGAGTCCCACACTGGCCCCAGGCTCCATGCTGCACTTCCTCTTTGAAATGCACAAGAGCACCCGCTGGGGTCTCTTGTACATTTCAAAGATGGCACGCCACATGGAGCCCGGGGTCAGCTGGGGAGTCCCTAACTGATCCCATGCTCCACCTGGCACTGCCACTTTGAAATGCCGCGAGGAGCCTGATGCCAGACTCCCTGCAGCATTCACTTACTGCTGGCTTAGCATGGAAAGATGCCCTACCATGGAGGATGGAATAAGGCAGGCCTCCCCAGAGACTTTGTGAGAAGTTACTCTTAAAAAGAGGTTCCCCCTGCATTAAGTGTGCTTGCCTGTAAACCCTGTAAGCCTTTTTCATAGGATGAAACTATGAAAGAGTTGCCCTATGAGAGCTTTATGGAGATGTGCAGGGAGGATTCCCACGCCATCTCCAGACATGTTAACAAGCTGTTTGGGGAGCCCCAACCGTGTAGGCAGAGTGGCTGCCACAGATCACACCCAACTGCCTTAATCCACTGTTCGCAAGATAAAAAAAATGTGAATTCACCAGGACCTGGCAGTGAGATGTCTGAGGGGATTGTCTCCAAAGTTAAAAAAAGGTCCTGACTGTCAGTGAGAGCAGATACTCTGCTCACCTGCTGACCAATCTCCTCCTCCTCCTGAGCCACTGTCCTCTGCACTGCTGCCCAAAGCTGCCCGAGCAGCATCTTGGGAGGAATCCATGGACTGGCTTGGGAGACTGGTTGGGTCCTCCCTGCAATCACATGCAGCTGCTCTAAGAAGGGGCATGTTTGCTGTGATGACCCAGATCGTCTGTTTGCCTCCTTCGTCTTCTGGCACAATTGCCTCAGTTCTTATTTTCACGAGGCATTGCTGGGCCTCCCTGACGTAGCTTTTTTCTGCAATCTTGACATAGATATCGGCATTTCTTTGGGGGCTTCATAGTTATGTCTGAACAAATTTCTTTCTTCATGAAGCAATGAGGTCCAGGATCAACCGCACACTCCATGCTGGAGCTCCTTTTGTAACTCTGGGCATTCATGGTCAGGTGTGCTGCCTGCTCGGACATCTGCTCACAACGTTGGCCACACAGGAAATGAAATTCAAATTTTCCCGGGGCTTTTCCTGCGTACCTGGAGAGCAGCAGAGTTGAACGTCCTGGCCACAGTGGAGCACTGTGGGACACCTCCCAGAGGCCAAGAATGTTGACTTTCACAGAATCTGCATTACCCTGAAGTTGACCATGCAAGGTTGAATTTACTATCACCCCTTGTGAAAAGCAGAAGTACCGATATAGACTTTTAATGGCTTTTAAAGTTGACAGAATAGTCTTGGTCAGGCTGGGGCAAAATACAGCCTGCAGCCTGCCAAGTCACCGGATCCAGCCTGTGGATGCTGTGGGGAGCCCCAGGCAGGCTGCCCGCTTGCCTTGCCCCACCCACATGCTGCTCAGAAATGTGCCTACGGGGCGGTTTTTCTTTAAAAATCTGAGACAGGGGACAGGGTGCTGGGGACAGTGCTGGTGAGGGCAGGGGACAGGTTTTTTTTGGGGGGGGGGAGGAGTTTAGGAGCTGCTCCCGCCCCCAGCACAATCCCATTGGCTTGTTTCTGGCCAGAAACCGGTTTCAGTAACAGGCAGCCACGAAGCACAAGGGGCTCCAGAGCACATGGCTGCAGCCTGTGCAGGGGCAGGGCAAGCAGCAGTGTTCCCTCTAAGTTGGGGGCAGCACAGCTTCACAAGTGATTAATCAGCCCCACCCAGTCAGAAGTTCAGGGCTCCATGCACAGAGCTGACTAGGCGGGGCTGATGAATCAACTATGAAGCTGTGCTGCCGTTAGGGTTGCCAGATGGTTTCAACAAAAATACCGAACACATTTGATATTACATCACAATCTATATTACATCTTATTTAGAAAATACCGGACATTTATATTTTCTCAATTTGTTTCCCAAACAGAAAGCTCAAATACTGGACTGTCCTGTTCAAAACCGGATACCTGGCAACACTAGCTGCCACGCAGTTTAGAGGAAACACTGTCTGGCAGAGGGGCTGATTCAGGAATAGGCTGCTGGCTGGTAAGTCTCCTGGTCAGACCCTGCCTCTGGCACCCCAGCCCCATCCTTCCCCAATCCTCATCCCCCCACTCCTCCCCTCTACTCCAAATACCCAAATCCTCTGCCCCCCCCCCCTGCACCCATATCCCCTCCCAGATCTGGCACTCCAATCCCCTGCCCCAGATCACAGTCCCCTCCTGCCGTAGCTCACAACCCAAATCCCAGCACCCCCTATTGTACCCCAATTCCCTGCCCTAGATCACAATCCAACCCCTTACATCCCAGTCCAGTCCCATGTCACAACTGACTCCTCTCTTACCCCAAGCTCCCTTCTGCACCCAACCTCCATCGCAGACCCCGCACCTCCTCCATTTTCCAAATTCTTGGAGTGGCCCCCGCAATCTAAAATTATTGCCCACCCCTGGTCTTGGTAGTATGGACTCATTGTTTAGAAAAATGAACCTAATACTGTTAAGTTCAACTTAAACTCCCAGTGTAGACTAGGCCTTGGTGCTAAATTCTTTTAGCATTGCCATGGATGGTAGCATTTTTTAATTGCTTTTTGAGGGTTGCTGCATTATGCAAGCCTCTTAGTCACTTCTGGATGTCTCTCAAGCTTGAGAAGTAAAGCAGTCTTGCACTACTTTTTTCAAGACTTTTTAGTTGCAATGGAGGCTTCATAACACTATCCTCCCACAAGCAATGTCTGAAAGTCACATTTGACAAATACAAATTATCACCATTGGCACAACTGTGCTAACTTGATTTTTGGGTTATCTGTGACTACAGTCTCATTGCCTTAGGCCTGTTATTATATTCTATTTATTTTTAACAAGATCTGGAAATGAGACTATATTGGTTAATCCAAACCTATTGTCTTTCTGTAATACAGAATTAAAGGCAGCAAAGGAAATATTTAGCACTCCATGTCTTGAAATCACTGTAAAATCATTAAACTATAAATATATATTAATTTAAAACACAGATACTGTAAGTACACAAAGAAACTGAGGAAGAGATTACAAAATTTGCCCAAAATCTCCAAAACCAATTCTGAAAGGATTAGAACTCAGAAACTGCTCAATTTTGTGCAGTTTTCATGTAATCAAAACTTCAATTTAAAATTTAGTATAATATAGATTTATTTTAGTAAATGCCAAAAACTATGGACCAAGAGTTTACTCTCAAATTATAATCTGAAATTGTATATCCACTAAAAGAGAAGAATTTTACTTGTAGCATGAAGGATACTGAAATCAGCCAAATTGTTGTTGTTTTTTTAAACACCATACATCATTCTGGCCATTTGACTGCAGCAGAAAATAACTTGGAATATTTTCTACAACATATTTATCTATGTTTATGCTAGACAGAATTGAAAAGTCTATATCATGTTCTGTTGGTACAGAAATAGAAATTAGCACTTACCAGACTGGATGCAGTAACCTCACTATAAAGAAGTCCAAAAGGTACAATGAGGAAGTGTTCCTGCTCAGAACTTACTCTGGCCTAAGAATACAAGAAGAATGAAAGCTAAAGCTTTACAATAAAAAATTGTAATGTTTTAAATTCACATTGTATTATAAGCCCTAGAAAGTATACTACACAAAATTACAACAGTTTTCAAACATGGGAGATGTACATATTCTAGAAGCATAAACTGTCATGCCATTTCCACTGTAACTGACAATTTGTTAAATCATGGTACTATTGTTAATAGTTAACATTTAATAAGGCCACAAAAAGGCCGAGGCTACAGTCTCTCAGGCTGGTGGAAGATCAATGAATAAGTAAGATGTCAAGAAAGTGCCCATATCCTACAAAGAGGGACAGAACCATCTGGATAGACAGACTGGTTCCCTAATACCGTGTGGGTAGCACAGTTTTGCAGAAGCACTATCATCACGCGTAGTATTAATGTCCTAGGAAAACCTTTGTTTGCCATAGGAATGTGGGATTATGAAGCAGAAGGCTTGTGCAAATTTAAGCAACGTTATTAAAGAGCTTTAACATCTTGATACTGAGTGGGATGAGTCCTTCAAGTAAATGGCTTTTGATGGTGATCAGTGGGTGGTATGCTTGGGGCCTTTCCCCACCAACTATCCTGCTCTTTACTAGGGATGTTAAAATGTGTTCATTCAGGTAAACATTAACTGCTGAAAATGTCAGCAGTTACATATTTACATATGAAGAGGGTGGGATGCGGCTCTCCAAGAGTTGCTTCCCGGCCCCCCGCAGTACTGCTGCCTCTGATACAAGAGTCCTTACTTGCATATTTTATTTTAATCATTTAGCTCCCCCCCATCACCCTCAAGTGCATTTCTTGATTAACAAACCACATGTCTGCATAAACGTAATTAATTTTATACTCCAAAATGAGTTTTAGGTTTTAAATTAGCAAATATATTGATTAATGCATTATTATGTTACATAAAGGAGTTTTTCTGGGGAGAAGAGACAATGAAGAATAAAAGATTTCATCCTACTATTAGCCTTTAGAGAAAGGAGGGAAAAAAAGGAAACAAAAAACTGGATCCAAAGTCCATTTACTTCAATTGGGATTGAATCCAGTTCCAAAAGCATCACCTGGGATTGTACCATTACCAAATTCCTCCCCAAAATGAAGGAAAGAATCCAGAAAGTATTCTTGTTTTTTCTAGTCCCAATAGTTCCAGATTGATGGAGATCTCACCACATTTTAGGATACCATTTTTCATCTCACCCCCACCTCCTCTAATTTAAAGTTTGAACTCCACAGATGCCATTGCTCAAGTACAGCACCTTTTATAGCAGACATATACTACTTGGTAAATCAGTCACCATATGGTAATTTAAGACTTGCTATTAGCTTAACCTCTGGTGACCCAGACACATAGGGAGAGCTATGGTGTTTTCAAAACTCAAACAATCCCACTTGACTGTGTACCATGTTGTTATCTCGTTAATTTAACTGACGAAGCCAAAAGGTTGCTCTGACATTAGTGTTTATCCTTCTGCAGGGTATTCCAAATCAAACATCCCAGCAGAAACCTGTTCACATAAGATCAAAGGAATTCATGTACTTCACACATCCAGCATCCAGTAAGACCAGCTGTTATATTTACTATATGTACAATATATAGAATTTAATGAGCATAACATTTAAGTGGAAAAAACTTTTAAAGCAAATCTGCAAAGCAGACACAGCCAGTAACACATAGACCTATAACATTTTAATAAGACAATTTATTAAAAAGGCAGGTAAGAAACTAAGTCTCAACCCCAATCACATTTGTGCCTATTTGCATAATAGACCTACTAGGTTTTTTTTAAAATGGCTGTTTGACCTAAAAAAATAAAAAAAAAAAAAAAAAAAAAAAAAAATCTGTGAATGATTTTCAACATGCTAAACCAATCTTTCAAAATGATGACACTTCCTCTGATGGATAATGAGTTAAGGATGAACCATATTATGTGGTTACACAACAAAACAATAGCGGAAGGAATCATTTAACATAAGAACGGCCATACTGGGTCAGACCAAAGGTCCATCCAGCCCAGTACCCTGTCTGCCAATGTTAGGTGCCCCAGAGGGAGTGAATCGAACAGGTAATGATCAAGTGATCCATCTCCACCCTCTGACAAACAGAGGCTAGGGACACCATTTCTTACCCATACTGGCTAATAGCCATTTATGGACTTAACCTCCATGAATTTATCTAGTTCTCTTTTAAACCCTGTTATAGTCCTAGACTTCACAACCTCCTCAGGCAAGGAGTTCCACAGATTGACTATGCGCTATGTGAAGACGACCTTCCTTTTATTTGTTTTAAACCTGCTGCCCATTAGTTTCATTTGGTGGCCCCTAGTTCTTCTATTATGGGAACAAGTAAATAACTTTTCCTTGTTCACTTTCTCCACACCACTCATGATTTTATATACCTCTATCATATCCCCCCCTCAGTCTCCTCTTTTCCAAGCTGAAAAGTCCCAGTCTCTTTAATCTCTCCTCATATGGTACCCGTTCCAAACCCCTAATCATTTTAGTTGCCCTACTCTGAACCTTTTCTAATGCCAGTATATCTTTTTTGAGATGAGGAGACCACATCCGTATGCAGTATTCCAGATGTGGGTGTATCATGCATTTATAAGGGCAATAAGATATTCTCTGTCTTATTCTCTATCCCTTTTTTAATTATTCCTAACATCCTGTTTGCTTTTTTGACTGCTGCTGCACATTGCGTGGACGTCTTCAGACTATCCACGATGACTCCACATCTCTTTCCTGATTAGTTGTAGCTAAATTAGCCCCCATCATATTATATGCATACTTGGGGTTATTTTTTCCCCAATGTGCATTACTTTACATTTATCCACGTTAAATTTCATTTGCCATTTTGTTGCCCAGTTACTTAGTTTGGTGGTGAGATCTTTTTGAAGTTCTTCACAGTCTGCTTTGGTCTTAATTACCTTGAACAGTTTAGTATCGTCTGCAAACTTTGCCACCTCACTGTTTATCCCTTTCGCCAGATCATTTATGAATATGTTGAATAGGATTGGTCCTAGGACTGACCCTTGGGGAGAGCCACTAGTTACCCCTCTCCATTCTGAAAATTTACCATTTATTTCTACCCTTTTTTTCCCTGTCTTTTAACCAGTTCTCAGTCCATGAAAGGATCTTCCCTCTAATCCCATGACAACTTAATTTACATAAGAACCTTTGGTGAGGGATCTTGTCAAAGGCTTTCAGGAAATCTAAGTACACTATATCTACTGGATCCCCCTTGTCCGCATGTTTGATGACCCCTTCAAAGAACTCTAATACATTAATAAGACATGATTTCCCTTTACAGAAACCATGTTGATTTTTGCCCAACAAATTATGTTCTTCTATGTGTCTGACAATTTTATTCTTTACGATTGTTTCAACTAATTTGCCCGGTACTGACGTTAGACTTACCGGTCTGTAATTGCCAGGATCGCCTCTAGAGCCCTTTTTAAATATTGGCGTTACATTAGCTATCTTCCAGTTGTTGGGTGCAGAAGCTGATTTAAAGGATAGGTTACAAACCATAGTTAATAGTTCCGCAATTTCACATTTGAGTTCTTTCAGAACTCTTGGGTGAATGCCATCTGGTCCCGGTGACTTGTTACTGTTAAGTTTATCAATTAATTCCAAAACCTCCTCTAATGACACTTCAATCTGTGACAAGTCCTTAGATTTGTCACGTACAAAGGACGGGTCAGGTTTGGGAATCTCCCTAACATCCTCAGCCGTGAAGACTGAAGCAAAGAATTAATTTAGTTTCTCTGCAATGACTATCGTCTTTAGCTGCTCCTTTTGTATCTCGATCGTCCAGGGGCCCAACTGGTTGTTTAGCGGGCTTCCTGCTTCTGATGTACTTAAACATTTTGTTATTACCTTTTGGTTAGCTGTTCTTCAAACTCCTGCTTGGCTTTTCTTATTATATTTTTACACTTGATTTGGCAGTGTTTATGCTCCTTTCTATTTACCTTGCTAGGATGTGACTTCCACTTTTTAAGAGATGTCTTTTTATCTCTCACTGCTTCTTTTACATGGTTGTTAAGCCACGGTGGCTCTTTTTTAGTTCTTCTACTATGTTTTTTAATTTGGGGTATACATTTAAGTTGGGCCTCTATTATGGTGTCTTTAAAGTAAAATCCCTGCAAGCTGCATGGACACTTTTCAGTCACTGTACCTTTTAATTTCTGTTTAACCTCCTTGTTTTTGCATAATTCCCCTTTTTGAAATTAAATGCCACAGTGTTGGGCTGCTAAGGTGTTCTTCCCACCACAGGAATGTTAAATGTTATATTATGATCACTATTTCCAAGTGGTCCTGTTACAGTTACCTCTTGGATCAGATCCTGCGCACCACTCAGGACCAAATCGAGAATTGCCTCTCCCCTTGTGAGAGCAGGTTCCTGTACCAGCTGCTCCAAGAAGCAGTCGTTTAAGGTATCAAGAAATTTTGTTTCTGCATCTCGTCCTGAGGTGACATGTACCCAGTCAATATGGGGATAGTTGAAATCCCCCACTATTATTGAGTTCTTTATTTTGATAGCCTCCCTTAGCATTTCATAGTCACTATTGCTGTCCTGGTCAGGTGGTCGATAATATATCCCTACTGTTATATTCTTATTAGAGCAGGGAATTACTATCCATAGCGATTCTATGGAACATGTAGATTCATTTAAGATTTTTACTTCATTGAATCTAAATTCTCTTTCACAAAGTGCCACTCCCCTACCTGCATGACCTGTTCTGTCCTTCCGATATATTTTGTACTCCGGAATGATTGTGTCCCATTGATTGTCCTCACTCCACCATGTTTCTGTGATGCCTATTATATCAGTATCCTCCTTTAACACGAGGCATACTAGTTCACCCATCTTATTTTTTAGACTTCTAGCATTTGTGTACAAGTACTTTAAAAACTTGTCACTGTTTATTTGTCTGCCCTTTTCTGATGTGTCATTCTTTTTTATGTGAATGTTTTTCATCTGATTTGGCCCATATTTTATCCTCTTTCATCCTTTCCTCCTGACTAAGACCTAGAGAATCTCTACCAATAGACTGTTCTCTAAGAGACGTCTCTGTCCGATACATGTGCTCCTCCACACCAATCTGCTTTTCCCCATCTCTTAGTTTAAAAACTGCTCTGCGACCTTTTTAATGTTAAGTGCCAGCAGTCTGGATCCACTATGGTTTAGGTGGAGCCAATCCTTTCTGTATAGGCTCCCCCTATCCCAAAAGTTTCCCCAGTTCCTTATATTTAGGTTCTGCTGACAAGTCAAGCTTTTATAGTCATCTACAAATCAGTATTTATTATGGTCAATTTTATATGAGTAGTACAAATACTAGTCTATGTGTACTCATCATTAAAGTTTACTCCCCCTACTGTAAGACAAACAATTTACTTATTCAGAATTCTACAAGCCAGGAAAAGAAAAGATAAGAAGAAAAATGGAATTTTAGGAGAAATTTCTGATTGGCAAGAAAAAGATCTGATCTTGAATGCATTGGAAAAGTGAAAGTTATTATGAAAACATAATTCCTTAATCTCTCCCTGTCTTAGCAATGTTACCTGAGTAAATTTTCCAAAGTATAACCTGAAAGAGAACAAAAACTGTTCTCCTGTATAAAGCAATATACCCATGAAATACAGTTTAATTTTTTGAGATCATGATAAATTCGTTTGAAGCACATTAAGGGGAATGGTTCTAGAGTTCAGCAAAAAAGGTGAATCTTGTTTCAGTAGAAATTTAAGAAAACTGAACTGCAAACACTGACCTTTGAGTCCAGTGCTAAAGGAGAAACCATTCTTTGCCACTTTTTATGGTCCAAATTAATAGTTTGGTTATGTATACTGATTGTATCTCAACATTTAAAATCAAATTATTTAGATACATAGTGCTTTCCTCCCTGCCCCCTATCTAGTTACTAATTGTTTTCAGGAAAGAAATACAGCAGAACCTCAGAGTTATGAACGCCAGAGTTACAAACTGACCTGGCAACCACACAGTTCATCTGGAACCAGAAATAAGCAATCAGATGGCAGCAGAGACCAAACCCCCCCGCAACAAAGCAAAAGTTAAAATAGCACAATACTGTGTTAAACTACTAAAACAAGGGAAGTATAAAAAAAAAAGGTAGCAAACTATTCATATTCATTTCATTTTAGTTAATATGGTTAAAAGGAACATTCTTCTTCTGCACAATAACATTTCTAAGCAGTATTGCAACTGAACATTGATTTAAACTTCTGAAAAAAAAAAAAAACAACAAAGCTTTGTTCAGACTTATGAATATTTCAGAGTTAGGAACAGCTTTTATTCCTAAGATATTCATAACTCTGATAGTCTTCTATAACGCCTTCATCTTCCATTAGAGTGAGCCCTTGAAATGATTGGTAACTACTACTTAGAATATTCTAACAATTTGATAAAGGATCTAACTCAACACCTTCTGGACAATACTTGCTTTGTAAATATTTATTGCCACATTTAGAGCTACATCTTCTGAAACAGGAGGCCTGATTCTCCCACTCCCTGGTTTACAGCTGCCTTTCCCTAGAACAGTGTTTCCCAATTTTATTTGGCCACGGATCCCTTTTAAACTCAAAAGAATTTTGCGGAACCCCTAACAGTCTAATATATGGAGCCGAAAAAGTAGACCACAAATAAGTAACGATAATAATAAACAAATGCTAAACAAGGTCATGAAATCAACATTTAGTTTAATTGCACATATTTAAAATAAAAAAAAAATCACATAATATTAATTACTTTTTTTTAAATCATAAATGTTATTGTAATGGAATTTTCTTGCAAAACCCTTATTTTCACTTTGCAGAACCCCGGGATTCCCCGGAACACCATTTGGGAAACACTGCCCTAGAGCAAGTTAGGACTGAATAGGGGAGAACTTAATTTATGTTATCATAGGACTGGGTGTAACAAAGCTGTATTCTGCCACACTTCCTTCTTCCCTCCTTTTCTGGCCTATGCCCTATCCTTGGAACAATCTCAATATGGTCCTTCCTCACCCTTTATACCAGGAAATAGATTGGTGGGTGCCTGGCTGAGACAAAGGTGGTGCAGTTCGCATTGCCAGATGTGTGTTAGCGGAGAGTTCTCTGACACACTGAGATGCTTGCTACTGAAAAAGAATAAGAGTATAATGAATGAGGCTTTTTGACCAATCTTAGATTAAGATAATTTGTATTTTTTTCTTTTTATGGGTCAGAGCTGTACGAATGGCAGTCCGCAGTACCACCAGATTTATATTCGTATCTATCCATATTAGGAGGTTACCAAAAAGCTAACTTTAGATACATCAGATATACAATATCCATATAGGGATGGGAAAGGTTAGTCCACCAAGGGTGATGCTTACTAGTTAACTTGTTAACCAGAGGGGGCTGGAGCAGCTCCCCACTAGCCATGGAAAAGGGCTGCTCTGGGTGTCCAGAGTTGCTCCTATCTGCAGCAGGCCCAGGGCGAAGGAGGGCCCACAGACAGGGGCTGCTCTGTCTGGGCTGGAACAGCCCCTGCCTGTCGCAGAGGGCCACTCCAGCCTGGCCATGGTGGGAGGAAGGGAAATTCCAGCCCAACTGGGCTAGAGTGCCCCCCCTATTTGGTTAGCCGGTTAAACTTCACATTTAACTAATTAAGCGGGATTTTACATGCCTAATCCATATTAGAGGGCAGGTTGGTATGCTTTTTAATATGGTTCTCTTGAAATTTCTTAGTATCCACTAAGTAAGAGAAATAACTGCTATACTGTCCATTTTTAAGACCCTTTTAGTCTGGATGCTATGGTAAAGTATACATACTTCATTTGAGGAAGGCAACAAGAAGAGCCAGTTGACAGACGAGCCTCACCAACAAGTACTAGTTCTTTTCAACTGAGTGACTGGAGGTAGCAATGCCAAAGAAAGGTGTGAGCTATCAGTTTCAATTGGTGGAACTAAGGGAACAGAGTAATCCCACACATGAAGGAATCTTTCACGGAAAGCAAATGGAGAGGAGGGTCATAGCGAGACTAGTTTTTTTTCTCTAACTTAAAGAGACAAGCAGTAACTTTAGCTGACTGTCAACACAGAAGATAATATATAAAATTTACTAGAAGATTTACCCAGAATTGTTTGGGTCCTTAACTCAAATAAGTCTTGTTTTTCTTCATTTCAATCATTGTTCAAGGGTGGGGTTGGGGATGAGGGATTCAGTATGCAGGCTACCATGGGAAGAGAGGACACCACCAGCCCTCTCTCCCTGCAGCAGCTTGGGGCTAGGTGAGAAGCACCTGTCCATGGCTGCTGCAGCAGGCACATCCAGGGCAGAGTATGAGATACACAGACAAACTCTGAAATATATAAGAGAGAGCTGTCCCTTTCTCCACCCTTGGCCCAATGGAGGTATAGCTGTCCTAGTCCATCTCTGGCCCCTTGCTCCCCTGTGGTCATTCTACTGTATAACTCCCTCCTACCAGACCCCGCCCTATCCATTTTATGAGAAACAAATTCCATGCACAGCCTATTGTCCTGGCACAGCCAAACACTTACCTTGCTTTAAGTTATAAGAGGAAGTTGCATACCAAACATGGTCCTACCTCTTACCATTTGAGAGTCTGTTTGTTCAAGAATTCCTAGACAGACACATATTCTTCTAAAATATATAGTAAGATTTTACACACAAGGTATGTATTAACAGTCCGCTAGTGGCTAGTGTCTTAATGCTATCTTTAACATTATGACTATCATTCATCATTATAGAATGATTGAGTGAAAATAGTTATACATGTCAACAACTATTAATTGACAATAGCAAGTGGGGGCTTGTTTTAATTATTTTCAGAAACACTTGCACATTGGTACTGTATACATACTGCTTCAAAAATGTTACATTCCTCACATCTCACCATGATATGCTCTGCTAAATTACTTCCAGGTATAACCAGATGAAGACATCTTTAAAAGGCAGAGTGGCCTGCACAAAAATCTGTTTTAACAGTAAAAAAAAAAAACAAAAAAAAAAACACACCACACACCACACCACACAACCAACCAATTTACTAACACACAGCCTGATTATTTTTCCTTCCCAGGTATTACTTTTTTATTTAAGACTCAGTGAAAACAGAAATTGGCAAAGACGAGATTAAGTCAAAAAATAATTAAGGAGCAAAGGCATAGTTGGTTTCTCCTCTCTGGAAGGGAAGTCTCAGCTTCAGAATAGGGATGTGAAGGACTAGTCAACCAGTCGACCATCTGATAAGCAAATGCTTATTTATCAGAAAGAGGCAGCAAGAGGGATGGGTGGGTGGGTGGGGGTGGAGAAGAGAAGAGGTGGTACTTCAAAGCGGCAGCGCCACGTGGAGCCTGGGGCCAGACCCTGGGCTCCACGTGGTGCCGCTGCTTTGAAACGACACAGCAAGAGCCCAGCATCCTCCTGGGCATCTCAAAGTGGCAGCACCGTGCAGCGCCCAGGGTCAGCAGGGAGTCTCCCAGCTGACCCCAGGCTCAACATGGCACTTTCGCCTTTAAAGTGTAGCAACGGCCCTAGGGCTATTTCTACAATTCTAGGGTGGAGACGCCCTATCAACTAGTCAATTAGTCGATGCAAAATGCATCGACTATTCGATTCGTCAGTTACCTGCAATTTAACATCCCTACTTCAGAATCGATGACAAAGCACATCCAGCTATGTGATTAACTGACCATTTAAACTTATGTATCACATACAGTGTTCATACATTTCAGATGAAATGTATTTAATTACTGCATTATTTCTCCTACACACGTGCCAATTTTAATTGTGCCTTCGATAATGTTACTACAGTTTTATTATCCATCGTACCAACACACATCAGTTTGGATGACTTGCTGTCACCTCACGCTTGAAAAGAACACAACTGAGAAGCTTCTTACTTAAATCCCTTCCGGAAGGAGGCCTCAGGTGGAAGGGATGGGGCAGAAGCAGCCAGCCCTTATCGCTACCTAGAATGTGCCATTTCCTCCTCCCCATTTAGAGCTGCCCAAAGCATGCCACGAAGTGCTCTGGTGGCTACTTAAAGGGGAAGAGTGGTTAAAATTTAATTCTTCTGTTTCTTTTTCAACTTCCATGTAGGCATTAAATATGCACTGTTGCTTTTTAATCACAATTCTAAAAATTTGCTCTTTTCTTTCTATGCTGATTGCTAAATCATTCTTCCATGTCTGAATTATCTCTTGTCTTGAATACCTCAATCTCTCTCAGGACCCTTGGATGCTAACCTTGCTCTCTACCATCTATCCAAAATGTTGCTGTGAAAAGCTTCAGAGGGGTAGCTGAGTTAGTCTGTAACTGGAAAAACTTAAAAAAAAAAACAGTAAAAAATTGTTAACAGTACCATTGCAATGTTTATATTCTTTAATAAGAAACTATGCAATCTTATTAGCATCACTCCTGCCTTTCAATGAACCTTTTCCCTTCTTTATGACCCTAACTGGCTGTGTCATGGCTGGACAAAAGCTATTTTTACAAAGTATGCACCCCATATTTTAGATACTCAAGGAAATACTAATAATAATAGTCAATAACATTATGAATGGAAATACTAACAATCATCTAATCCAATTGAAAAAAATTAAGGGCAGCCACTGTAATATGCCAGTACAACAACTTCACATTTGCAATATCGATACACAATTCAGCTCTGTTATGAAGACAATAGACTGTGTTTCTTATTACGGCTCTGACTTCAGTCATGACATCCATTTTAGCCCCTCATCTGGCTCATGAAACCTCCCTGTACTGCCAGTCATTCTGTCAAGTATTATTATTACGAATGCCAGTAATTACTCACTCAGTCACAATGTAGCTATTTGGCAGAGATTGTTAAGCTAAGTGTTCTAAATTCAAATGCACCAGGGGATTGATTTTCAGAAAGGGTTATAATGGAACTGTAGGTACTTTCATAATTTTTAATAATATGTAGTTACATGACTAACAAAAACAGGTATTTTATTATATTGAAAAAGAACCCTAAGAAGTCACCTATTGAATGACAAATAAAAATTATACATTCCACTTAAGACATTAAATGCTTGAGCCTTTGGGGGAAAAAACCCCACAACTTGATTCATCATGAGGACTTTGGTATACAGTCTGTTAAGAACCTCTTTTCAAGCTGAACTGGCTGACATCCAAGCTGCTCTGTTCTTAATTCCTGACATGCCGTGATGAATCTCTTCACTCTTATACTGTTTTCCAGACCACTCCATTTCTGTTGCAATCATAAGAGGGGGGAAAGAGGGAAATAGAACAA
This sequence comes from Pelochelys cantorii, assembly GCA_032595735.1. Lineage (NCBI taxonomy): Eukaryota > Metazoa > Chordata > Testudines > Trionychidae > Pelochelys > Pelochelys cantorii. The sequence goes on along the minus strand of CM064331.1, from coordinate 19,556,774 downwards.
TTGTTTAGCTATGTGTTGATCCAATACTCACTGTTATATGATTGTAAATAAGCTGAGACCACCCAAAGAGATCCGCTAGTCTGTAGAATGCTGCTAATTTACATCGCAGTAACTTCTCCCCTTTCTCATAAGCAATGGAATCTGACCCTCTAAGGTCATTCACTGGTGTCACCATGCCAAGACCTGAAAACGAGGAAGAAAAAGCATATATAAATCATGTGCTCAATACCTCAGTTAATGTCCAACAACACTGTACCACATCTATGGAGGCTATTCCTATAATGCTACTGACAGCTGACTGAACAACCAGAGAAGTTGATGGTAAATTTTGGTCGCCTAACATAGAACTGTAACCCTTCTATTTATACATCCTGTAAAAGTAAGGCATTAAATGATTTCCCTAACTGACTCATTTCTGATACATTTGGACCAGCACTAGTTCACTCCTGTAACGTTCAACAAAATGCAAAACCATCGACACTGTATCTTGTCTTGGTCTCAAATTAAAACCAAAATTCTTAGATATATGACAATTTCATTTAAAATGAAAATCTAGGTTGACTTTGAAAGCAACACTACACATTTAATTGTATCAAAGAAAAGCAATTGTGTTGCAAGTCTGAAAGTTAGCAACTTCTGATCTACTGCAGATCTAATTAATACACAATCACATTTGTGTGCATTTTATTAGAAATAAGCTGGCAAATGTGAGGGGAAGGAGGTTTATAGGTAAGAGGTAAAGAATTATAGCGCTGACTATATTTCAAGTACAACCGTACTTGAGTTCCTTGATATGATTCTACTTGAAGTCTATTCAGATCTATAGATATCTTTATCTCTTAGCCAAAGTACAGTCCTATTTTATAAAGCAGATGGAACCTTAAATGCTTCTCTGAACCATGCCAAAATCTTGCCTTTGGAAGCTGTGTCAAATATTTCCCAAATACATCTATTCTTTAAAGCAAAGTTTCTCAAAGCTTCCTGCGGCTCCCCTTGACTCCAAACAGTGAACCACAGCCAATGGGAACCATGAGGCACCATAGCTGTGCAGCAGTTAGGTAAATAAACTGGAGTGGCCTGTTAGCAGCTTTCTCTAAGTGGGCCCACAGCCCACTTTGAGAAACACTGCTTTAAAGCATTCATAGATGTATAATGAAAATGTTCTAAATTTAAACAGGAAATACTGTTGGTTGAATAGTATAAAGCTTTTCCTTTTTGTAGTCCTGCTTAAGGAAGAAAACCAGAGACTTTCTGCAAAAATCAAAATGTATTAGTTTCAAAAGGGGTATTCTTACAGCCTGGTGCAGATACAAATTAGGGATGTAAAATCCCATTTAATTGGTTAATCGGTTAAACAATGGACAAGGGCTGCTCCAGCCAGCTAGCTGGCCAGAGCAGTCCCTGCTTGTGGCATGCCACTCAACACAGACAAGGGCTGTGGTGGGGCCCTGGGCCCTGCAGCACCCTGCCTGCAGCAGGCAGAGAACTGCTCCAGCCTCTACCAGTTATCTGGAGCCGGCAAACCTAACCCATTAAGAGTGAGGCTTACCAGTTAACCAGCTAACCATTCACATCCCTAATATAAATGTCATAGAATCATAGAATACTAGAAATAGAAGAGACCTTGAGAGATCAAGTCCAGTCCCTTGGCCTCATGGCAGGACCAAGCACCATCTAGATCATCCTTGCTAGATGTCTATCCAAACTGCTCTTTAATATCTCCAGTGATGAAGATTCCACAACCTCCATAGGCAATTTCAGTGTTTAACCACCCTGACAGTTAGGAAGTTTTTTTACTGATATCCAACCTAAACCTCCCTTGCTGCAATTTAATCCCATTGCTTCTTGTCCTATCAGAGGCCAACAAGAACAATTTTTCTCCTTCCTCCTTGTAACACCCTTTTAGATACTTAAAAACTGCTATCATGTCCCCTCTCAGTCTTCTCTTTTCTAAACTAAAGCCCAGTTCTTTCAGTCTTCCCTCACAGCTCATATGTTTTCTAGGCCTTTAATCATTTTTATTGCTCTTCTCTGGACCTTCTCCAGTTCTTTCTTGAAATGTGGTGCCCACTGGGTTGCCAGATACTTCCCCAAAAATCCCAAACATGGCAGGGAAAAAAATTGAGGAAAAAAAAAGTCCCTGCGCCTTTAAATTCCCATGCTCCCTGCTCCCCTGCCCAACGTGGCAGGGGAAAAATGTCCCCGCTGGCCTTCCGTCCGAGAAATACGTGTCCGGTATTTTCTGGGTTTTTTTAACCCACAGAAGACACAATTACCAGACTGTCCAGGCGAAAACCGGACACCTGGCAACCCTAGGTGCCCAGAACTGGACACAATACTCCAATTGAGACCTAATCAACACAGAGTAGAGAAGAAGAATGACTTCTCATGTCTTGCTCACAACTCTCCTGTTAATGCATCTCTGAGTCATGTTTGCTTTTTTTGCAACAGTGTCACACTGTTGACTCACATTTAGCTTGTGGTCCACTAGGATTCCTAGATGGCTTTCTGCAGTACTCCTTCCCAGACAATCACTTCCTGCAGATGTGGATATACATTGGTATCCACTGATCTGCAAGGCTCTACTCCCAAGAGACACTGCGACCAATGGAGAACTTCCAGGAGCCAGTATCCCACACTAGCAGCTCTGCCTGCACATGCAGCTGTACCACCTCCCAGCTGCGCTGTCGCCTGTCTGTGGTTGTCCAGCCCCACTGATAGTGGGGCTGTGGGCGGTACAGCCCCATGGCTGATAGGAGTTGCCAGTATAAAGTGCTGGCTCCTGGGAGCGACGGGATCATGCTCCTCTTCGGTGGACGCGGCGTTTCTTGGGAGTAGACCCCTGAGGATCAGTGGATACTGACGTCTATCCGCAGGAAGACATTTGTATCTGTGCAGAGCTCTATATAAACTTTCTAGCCTCCATCAGCTAGAGTTCTGATAATGAGTGTTTCATTTTTCCATTTTTTCCACCATTAAACAACAATCACATTAAAATGTATTACAGATTTATTAGTGACAGCATATTTTTCAATTAATATGTCTAAAAGAGCTTTAATATAAATATACACAAATCAACATTCTTTATAGCATTCTTGAAATTACTAGTTACTTTGATGGGTTGTTTAGATTTATTTATTTTTACAGCATCTCTCTGAGCAAAATGGGCTGGTATTTCAGCTTGTTCACAACATTATTCCTTTATTTCATAACTTCCTTAAAAATAATTTAAGTTCCCATTACAAATTGTGGTACATCTTTATCACAAATGACCCGTGTACTCACTCATATTTAATGCAGCCATTCCACCTTGTGGTGCCGCTGGATATACATTTGGTATATTTGTTGTCATGAAATCTGCAATCTGTTGTAAAGCCAACAAGCCTGTTGGGTTCTTTCCTTTCTTAAATTGTTCCTGGATCATGGATTCCAATTCTTCACAAAAGGCCTAGCAACAAAATATTGCATATTTTTAAACATCACAAAATTACAGAATCCTAACCAACTAGATTGCTTCATACACTCCTTCCCTAGCATCTTCTCAGTATGATTCAAAGGGAAACACTGCGCACACTGCCTCATACCTCTGTCAGTTTGTGGCAGACTTATCTAGCCTGTTGCTGTCACTTAAAAATTTTGTTCTCCAAAGTTCCCAATCCCATGAGTTTCATCAGCCTTTACAACCTAACAACTTCCCCATGCTCATGAAGAAGGATAATCCAATATGTAAGGCTGTTAAAAATGAAGGAGAGAGATAAGCCTTGCAGGGATGGGGAATGAACTAAAAACAGGGGTATATTAGCTAGTAGGATCAATTACAACAGGATTGGCTGCATACCTGAAAGTCAACAGCCCTAATGATAACATCACAAAACATGCATACAAATTCTTCTGAGAGAAGACATTTCACAAAAAGTAAGTATAGTAAGTTTAGCTATGACTAGACTACAGAAAGAAGAGAAAGCTGTCTAAGCAAAGAGCAGATACGTAGTCAAGGACACATATTTATGTACCATAATGAATTTAAACCAATCACTTTATCCTCTGGCTTCCCTTTTGGAAGACAAGGATATTAAAAAAAAAAAAAAAAATCTACTGACTATTTCACAAAGTAATGACATATGAGGAAAAAGTTACATGAGAAAAATATGTCTACCTTGGCTAAACAATTAAGAGTTGAAGTAATTATAAATACTTGAATTTAGAACACTAAAAGCAAAGAGGCATTTAAAATAGAAAAAGGAAGTTCAAATAGGAGCAAAGAGATCTAATTAAGTAAAGGAAAAATTTGAGTTGAGTATCAGGAAAGCATCTTCCTGAAAAGCATAGAACTGTCTTCGAAATAAAATGATGAAACTCTAAATAGAAACCATGAAACTAGACTGGACATCACACCAGAAAATTATATTCTATTGACCACTCTTACATAGGCAAGGAGATCAAATAAATCTTAGGCTACATCTACAGTACTAATCCCTTGCCCACACATTCATACTCACATTAGCGCCTATCAAGCTAGCATGAGTATAAATTGCAGGGTAGCCATGGTAGCAAGGGTAACAGCAATGGTGACATGGCTGTTGCTTTAAACATCTCTATCTTCTGTAATTCTATTGAACATGTCGTGTCACAAGTGCAAAGTAACCCAAAGTAACCCAAATCAGAATATCTAACACCAAAGGAAAGTATGGTATTTCCTTACTGGGCTTTGCAGAATCATGGAGACTCTTTTCTTTTGTTCCATCATGTTGAAATCTTGGCGCAAGTCAGGAGCCATATTCCTCTCTCGCAAGTACTCTGGGTTATTTTCATCAATTCGATCAAAATACCTTTCTTTGTGAGGAGCTGTTGTTGGGGGTGGTGAAGTCACCACTGTTGCACTGGAATCACCATTCATAGCAGAATTTTAAGTGTCCTATAAAAAAATTGAATCAAGAAGAAATTTAAAACTTAGATTGATAATACGTATGTATTGATAATACATATGTATTTATAAGTCAGCAACACAGATCTGTATTCAAACATGTTCTTGGTTTCAACAGCACAAAAACAAGAACTAAATTAGTTTGGCTTCCATACCATACAAGCCAGAGTTTCAGGAAGCCAGGTATATTTTGTTAAACTTAAAAATGCATAAAAAGTAGTATGTACTTAGGTGTATAATTTTGAAGTAATAAGGTGGAAATTCAAACAAGATAGCTATTCAAATAGTCTCTGCTACAATAAGCTCGCCATGTAATAGTGTATCTTTAGTTATCTGTTCAGTTTTCAGATCTCCTAAAGATAGTATATTAGAAGGATGGATCTAGAATATGAAGTTTTCTAATTTATAAAGCAATTACACTCATATATGCATCTACAGTGGTACAGAATGACATGTAAGATCCAATATTCCCAACATTAACAATGAAATGGAAATCACCATCTTATTGACTATTGCACTCCAAAAAAAGTGAATTGTATTGTTAGCTATATTTGGAAAGCAATTTTTAAAAGATATTTAAAAAATTATAATGGTTTATATTTAACATATTAAATGTAGTTAATAACTAGATTACTTAGAGAAATTCCCCTACATTGCTGTCCCTGCAGAGCATTCTGGTATTGTTAAAATTTAAAATTATTTAAAAGGATTTCTTTTAGCAGTCTATGCCAGCGACGGGCAGCCTAGCCTAGTGAGTGGGCCACATGCGTGGCCTGTCTTTATGTCAGTGGGCCACAAAATTGTTGTAATCACCAGTAGGTTATTGTCATAATCACCTAGGTTAGAATAGTTTTTCTAACTGTGCTTGCAAACCTAGAATTTGCAGGGCATACTATGTCAAACATAACAATGATTTGTTTGGATGCAGAGGAAATGCACAGCTCTCAAAGTCAATGTTGTGTGCAACCAGCATGCACCTTAATTTCATGTGTCCTTGCTTTATGCATGTGTCACTTTAGTAATACTGTTAAAAAAAAAACCTATGCAGACAGAAATCATTAGAATCTGGCAACACTACACGTGGGCAATGGTAAACAAAATGTCTCGCGGGTCACATTAGGGATGCAAAATCCGGTTTAAAAAGTTAACCAGTTAAACATTTCATTTAACTGGTTCACTGGGATCCCAGTTAAACTTAGACACAAGTTTTATATTTTTGGAACTCAAAGCAGTATAAAATATATCATGTTTGCAAATACTGCAGAATTAACTCTTTTTTCTTATGATCTGCAATTCTGAAATGGATTTCAGAAGAGAAAGCATGTCAAAAGGTATTTATGTGAACACAGAAGTACTTATGAAAAGCAAATACTATGTTTATTCTAAATATGTTCTGATTAGAGCTCATCGCTGCAGTATCAGAGTCCTTTTTTGGGAATTTGATACCAGAAAAAAAAATTGAGACATTATGTGTGTCACAAAAGATGTTAAGAAAGGTTTGTGGGCTCTCACCTATTCTATTTATCATTCTTCTTTGGTGCCATGCTGCTTGATTCTTTTAAAGACGGTGACTGGAGAATTTACATGCAGTTGAGTTCTGCACAGATGGCAGCATCTTCATTCTCCAGCGTCTACATGCTTGCACTAAAGTGACTAAAACAAGGAATCTGGTGGCACCCTAGAGACTAACTTACTCATTAGAGAGTTCCTTTTTGCTAATGGCTAAATTCATAGCACATAATGTTGAAGATATACAGCATCATTTGGACTATCAGCCTGAAGAAAACCTAAGTACTTTACCAGCTTCCTCCAGGAAAAATGTGTTCTGCCCCTGAAATGACAAAGCATTTTTTTTCCTACCACAGTAAGAAATGAAATCTTGGCATTGTAGAAAGACAAGGGCATGAAATATAAGCCCATTTATCACGGGTTTGGTATGAGGCCTGGGGCCTAGCTAGCAATAGTCAAGACTTCGCTAATATAAAGCGAAGCTAAGCTGTGAGCAGGGGCTGCTCACAGAACTTGGCACAAATAGGGCTGATAGTATATAACACTAATTGGTACTGGGTTGAAAGTCCATAGGATGAAAAGGTCGCAACACTAGACAAAATTGCCTCCAAGATTGGACCGAGCATTAACAAGGGAAAGACCAAGACCATGAGGATCAACCAGTCCAACAACATCACCACCACACTGGGAGAGGATGACCTGGAAGATGTGGAGCAGTTCATCTACTGGGGAGTATTATAGGCAAAGACAGAGGAACAGAAAAGGATATCAATGCTAGGATAGGGAAAGCAACAGCTGCATTCAAGACTCTTCGTCCCATATGGAGTTCACAAAGAACTGCGAAGACGAAACTGCAAATCTTCAACACAAATGTGAAGAGTGTGCAGTTGTATGGAGGCGAGACCTGTGGCATACTAAAAAGTCTTCAAATCACAAGCTACAGATATTCATAAACAGATGCTTGAGGTACATCTTTCACATCAAATGGCAAGAGACTGTGTCACAAATGAGGAGCTTTGGAACAGAGCAGGACAAGAGCCACTTGATGTTTAAATCAAGAGAAGAAAGTGAGGTTGGCTAGGCCACACACAGAAAACCATCATCCAGCATAGTCCGTCAAGCTCTCACATGGAACCCTCAAGGAAAATGCAAAAGAGGAAGACCTCAGACAACATGGAGATGATCTACTGAGAGTGAAGGACAGCAACTGGGGTACTCCTGGAGTCAACTAGAAGTTTTGTCTCAAGACAGAGTGAAGTGGGGGAGATTTTTAGATGACCTATGCTCCACTCGGGAGCCAGATCTTTGCGGTCTGGGAGAGTTCCAGCTAGGGTTTAAGAAGAAGATAGGTTGAAAGCACATTCCAGACAGAGGGTAACACGACCTCTTTAAAAATCACCTTGGTACCTACACACTATGGATGTCAGATGTTTAATTTAATAATTGTGTAACCACACCAAGTCTTAGTGGTTACACAATTATTCAATGGTCTTTGCAGGCAGGGTCGGCAGCCAGTGTGCTCCCAGCCCAACATGCTGCTGCCTATATATCAGAGATAGAAGTGCAGGGTGGCAGGTGGGAGTCCACAAGGGGAGCCTATTTCAAGAGCAGCTCCCCGCACAGACCATCTCCTGCCTGCTGCCCCGCGCTGCTGCTTCTTATAGAGGCAGCAGTGCAGGGAAGCAGCAGCAGCCTCTGTTTGCAGAGGGCCCGAGCTCCCCATAGCCAGAGGCTGCACCAGCATCGCACTGACACACTCAAACCCAACATTCCAGACAGATGGTAACACTAGAAGGCGGCCAAATTGACCCAAAAATATATGAGAAGCTGCTGCTAATAAATCAGGACAACAGCAGACCTGTTGATTTGCAGTTAAAACCCATCAAGAATAGCAGAACAGAGAAAGTGAAGAAAGCAGTCTATGATAAAAACGTGGCTGTGTCTCTCTCACATGAGGATGCATCTATGGATCACTCACCAGTTTATATTTCACAAGACAACACACTGAAATAGACTGACATCACATGTCAACTATGATGGAAGACTCCAACACTGTACATTATAATACAATGATTTCAGTAATCTGCTATAAATAATGAAAATTAACACTACTCTTTGAGTATATATTTTATCATTCTTTCTAAAAAGCTAGTAAATACTAGCTAACACTAGTCAAATTGGTGAAAACACAAAAATGGGGCATATTGAAAAAAATATAAATAAATCAAAGACATGGTCATTAAATATAATACATATGCAGAGCTCTAATTTAACAACCTACTCCCATAGACGACTAAATCTTCAAAATTGCCACTAAAGCTGCTCTCAAGAAAAGGAAGCATCTGTAGCATGTTAGTTTTGTGACCTGCAAAAGTCTGCCACAACACAATCCCTCTTGCAAGCATATTATCCACACAGAGATCAGCTTTCAGATGCTAAACAAATCTATGAGTCAACCAGAAATAGTCATGCTCTCCTTGCAAATATTAATGCAATATTTACTAGCTGGAACTCTCCCAGACCGCAAAGATCTGGCCTTAATGTCAACACTCCTCCCCAAGTAAATTCTAAAACTTAATGGAATCCAACTCATTAAAACACCAAACAAATAAACAGGATCTATGGTAAAGTTCTTCTACTTTTAACAAATTTACCATCTATTAATTAGTAACCCAGGAATAAAAAAAATTAAGATCAGAGTTTGCAAATATCTACAACACTCCAAAAAAAACTCTGTTAAAAGAATCCTTTTCTTTCTTACTCTAAGCCATTAACACCTATGAAAACTTTAAAAACTAGTAGTCCTGTTGCATCTTAGAATAGAAATATATATAGTATCATGAGCTTTTGTGGGCAAAAACTTTGTTTGAAATACAATCATGCAAATGTCAGAGTCATACAATCATAGAATGCTAGACTGGAAGGGACCTCGAGAGATCATCAAGTCCAGTCCTCTGGCCTCACAGCAGGACCAAGCACCGTCAAGATCACCCCTGACAGATGTTTAACCTCCTCTTAAATATCTCCAGTGATGGAAATTCCACAGCCTCCCCCAGGCTATCTATTCTAGTGCTTAACCACCCTGACAGTAAGGAAGTTTTTCTTAATGTCCAACCTAAACCTCCGTTGCCACAGTTTAAGTCCATTGCTTTTTGTTCTATCATCAAAGGCCAAGGAGAACAATTTTCCCCTCTCCTCCCTGTGACTCTTTAGATACCTGAAAACCACTATCATGTCCCCTCTCAGTCTTTTCCTTTCCAAACTAAACAAGCCCAACTCCTTCAGCCTTCTCTTATAGCTTATGTTTTCTAGACCTTTAATCATTTTTGTTGCACTTCTCTGGAACTGCTCCAATTTGTCCACATCTTTCTTGAAATGTGGTGCCCAGAACTGGACATAATACTCCAATTGAGGCCTAATCAGTGCAAAGTAGAGCAGAAGCATGACTTCTTGTGTCTTACTCAGAACACTCCTGTTAATGCATCCCAGAATCATGTTTGCTTTGTTTGCAACAATGTCACACTGTTGACTCATTTAGCTTGTGGTCTACTCTGACCCCTAGATCCTTTTCTGCAGTACCCCTTCCTAGACAGTCTCTTCCCATTCTGTATGTGTGTAATGGATTGTTCCTTCCTAAGTGCAGTACTTTGCATTTGTCCTTATTAAACTTCATCCCATGTACCTCAGACCATTTCTCTAGTTTGTCCAGATCATTTTGAATAACCTTATCCTCCAAAACAGTTGCAACCCCTCCCAGCTTGGTATCATCTGCAAACTTAATAAGGATACTCTCTATGCTATCATTTAAGTCTTTGATAAAGATATTGAACAGAACAAGTCCCAAAACAGACCCCTGCAGAACCCCACTTGTTATGCCCATCCAGCAGGACTGTGAACTGTTAATAACTACTCTCTGAAAACAGTTATCCAGCCAGTTATGCACCCACCTTATAGTAGCTTCATCTAAGTTGTATTTTCCTAGTTTAGTAAGGTCATGTGACACCCTATCAAATGACTTATCGGTAAAGTCTAGGTATACCACGTCCATCGCTTCTCCCTTAGCCACAAAACTTGTTATCCTATCTAAGAAAACTATCAGATTGGTTTGACATGATTTCTTCTTCACAAATCCATGTTGGCTGTCACCTTAATTTCTTCCAGATGTTTGCAGATTAATTCCTTAATTACCTGCTCCATTATCTTTCCTGGCACAGAAGTTAAACTGACTGGTCTGTAGTTCCCTGGCTTGTTCTTATTTCCCTTTTTTATAGATGGGCACTATATTTGCCCTCTTCCAGTCTTCTGGAATCTCTCCTGACTTCCATGATTTTTCCAAAGATGATAGCTAAAGGCTCAGATACCTCCTCTATCAACCTTTATCTTCTAAACCCACACCATTTCCACTAGCATTTACTATGTCAGGCATCCTGTCACCATCAAACTTCATGGTGAAGACAGAAATAAAGAAGTCACTAAGCACCTTTGCCATTTTGAATTTTCCTGTTATTGTTTCTCCCTCTTCACTGAGCAATGGGCCTGCCCTATCCTTGGTCTTCCTCTTGCTTCTAATGTATTTATAGAATATCTTCTTGTTATCCTTTATGTCTCTAGCAGATTGTGCTAGTTTTGTGCTTTTGCCCTTCTGATCTTGCCCCTGCATACCTGTGTGGTTTGCTTATATTCATCCTTTGTAATATGACCTATTTTCCACTTTGTGCGTGTGTCTTCTTTTTGATTTTTAGATCATGCAAGATCTCCTGGTTAAGCCAAGGCTGTCTTTTGCCATACTTTCTATCTTTCCTATACAGCGGAAGAGTTTACTTTTGGGCTCTTAATAACATTCCTTTGAAAAACTGCCAACTCTCTTCAGCTGTTTTTCCTGAGTCTTGCTTCCCATGGCACCTTACTTACCAGCTCTTTGAGTTTACTAAAATCCGCCTTTCTGAAATCCACTGTCTCTATTTTTCTGTTCTCCCTTTTACCATTCCTCAGAATCATGAGCTCTATGGTTTCATGATCACTTTCATCCAAGCTGCCTTCCATTTTCAAGTTTTCAACCAATATCCTTCCTATTTGTTAAAATCAAATCAAGAACAGCTTCCCTCCTAGTAGCTCTCTCAACCTTCTGAAATAAAAAATTGTCTCCAATGCAGTCCAAGAACCTATTAGATAATGTGTGCCCCACTGTGTTAGTTTCCCAACAGATGTCTGGCTAGTTGAAGTCCCCCATCACCATTTATGTTTTGGACCATTTTGGGGGTTGTTTAAAAAAAAAAAGGTCTCATCCACTTCTTCAGGGCTGGCTTTAGGCCGATTTGGCCAATTCCCCAAATGGGGCCCTGTGCCTAAAGGGGCCCCGCGCGTGGTGCATGCTCAGTGCCCCGCCCCCGGAGTCGGGCCCCGTGCTTGTTAAAGCCGGCCCTGCACCTCTTCTGCCTGGGTGGTCTGTAGTAAACCCTTAGCATGACATCACCCATGGGTTTTTTATACCCCTTTTAACCTAATCCAGAGACTCTCAACAAGTCTACTCTCAAAAGTCTGTGTCCTACGTGCATCTCTACTTCAGTCCAAGTGTACGCACTTTGAATACATAAGACAACACCTCCTCCATTTTTTCCCCACCTATCCTTCCAGAGTAAGCTGTACCCTTCTATATGACTATTCCAATCGTGTGTATTAACTCACTAGGTCTGTGACACCAACTATGTCATAGTTGTGTTTATTTATTAGCACTTCAAATTTTTCCTGCTTATTACCCATACTTCTTACTTTTGTGTACAGGCATCTAAGATACTCATTTGATTTTGCCTCCCAGTTCTGCCTTGTCCCTCCTTTATCTCTGCTATTATAGCCCATGGTCCCTCCCATTCCCAACCCATCTCCCAGGTCTCTATGTTTTTCCATTTACCTTCATGATCAAGGTCTATCCACAGCCTGAACCCTAATCTACAAAAGCATCCTAAATGCTTTACAACAGAAAAACACTACTACACATAAAATCAGATTCTGTATTAGGATTTATTAGTACAGAATCTCTCTGCACTCTTTACTTCTCTGGATCTGAATTTTAGCCCAGGCTTTTTAACATCTTCAAATGTTAACTCAACGTGGCCAAAACCAAGCTCTTTATCCTTCTCTCTTGATATTAAGTGAAAAATATGTTGGTCTAGAACTGCAGAGGAATCACTGTTTTGTGTTTGCTCCATATGTTTAGCAGTGCAAAACAGCAGGGTGCTACTTTATTCCTCCCCCTCCCCCAATCATATTTTCCCTAGGATATTTCAGATCTTGTAATTATGTCACTGCATGGGAGGGGGGAGGGGCTCTCAAGACCCTTGGAGCTGGGGCAGCTCTGGGGCTGCTCCTGGATACCAGTTAATTGGTAACTAGTAAGTATCATCAACCCTAATTGCTTTAGGATATGAGAGAGAGAGAGAGAGAGAGAGAGAGAGAAAACAAATTCTCTTCCCTGCTTTTAAGTAGAGTGTATTCACTCTTAAAAGCTTAAAGCAGGGGTGGGGAACCTCTGGCCCACAGGTCAGATAGGGCCCATGGCTTATCTTGATTTGGCCTGTGAGGTTCAGGGCTCCCTGCCCCTAGAAGCTGCTGTTGGTGCTCCAGCCATGCATCCCTCAGTGCTCCTACCCCAAGTTTGGCTGGAGTATCAGTGCTGGGTCCCCCCACTGGGGTGGAAGCCCCAAGCTTTGCAGGCAGCACCAAAGCAAGCCATCAGCTGAATTTGGCCCAAAGGGCTCTGCCTGGCAAGGAGGAGGGAACAACTCTGCATCAGAACAGCAGCTCAGAAAAGCTCTGTCCCCTGCACCTGGCTTCACCCCCCTCACTCCCACTAGCTGGGAATCTAGCAATTTTCATGGCAAACTTAAGGCAATTTAAAAGGAGGTTGGTTTGCAGAAAGCAAGTGCTCAACACTTAATGAAAAATCAGGTCTTTTAAGAGGTCACAATAGACACCTAAAATTACTACTCACTTTTGAATATTTTGGCCAATGAAACGTATGCCTTTAAACCATTTTACAAACATGAAGTATTTGATTTTCAATAACAATAATATGAGAACAGATAGATATATTTTAAGCCCAAAAAGACAATTATGATTCACCAATCTGATCTACCAATCTGATCTCTTGCTTAATAAATTCCGTAGCCTCTGACATAGGATTCATTGCAGGAATCCAATCACTTATACACAGTTTCCCATCCTACAAAACAAAGACACAGAGATTAAGTGACTTTTCCGTGACCACAGTGCAACATAGTGGCCTAGCCAGAATTAGAAATGAAGACCTGATAGTTCTGTTCTCAATCTACATTAATATAAAATAAAAATACAAGCTGTGAGTATATTCTTTGAGTATCATACAACAGTTCCACTAGACGGTAAGATTCTGTGTTAATTTAAAAGGCAATAATGCTCTTATATATTTCTTGCAAAAAGGTTAATTCATCAATAGTTGAGCTTATTGAGAGCATATTAGAGGCCGATATTGCTTGCTGTTGATTGTCAGAGTGTAACCAGTTAACTGGTTACTGACTTAGCCTGAGCAGCCCTTCTGCCCACTACCTGGTTGGGCCTGCTGTACCACTGATGGCTGCTACAGTGGCTCCATGCCCACAACACACCATGATGGGCTGGTTAACCAGTTAAACATTAGTTTAGCTAGCTAACATTTTAAATGAGATTGTACATCCCTAGTTGATTGTGTGTTTGAAAACATTTGAGTACTGTAAATTAACTTGTAGTTGGTTTAAAGAACACTTATTTCACACCAGTCTTAATTGAGTTACACAATTTTCCTACTTATATGCACAGTGAACAAGAAGAATGAGTAGCACTGAGTTACATCACTGAAGAAGCTTTTTTAATAAACTGTGAAGAGTGGAAAAATAATTTTGAAAAGGCAAGAACAGTATTATAAAATATAATAGCATAAAACTTCATCATATCAAATTCTTCTCTCAGTAGCTCTTTTGAGAGTTTAGTGGCAAATCAGTATACCCCCAAAGAGTAACCTTTGAAAACTATTCTGTATACAGTACTAAATTTGTATTAGGTAGCCAACTGACTTAAAACATCCAAAACGCTTACTGCACTTCTGTGATAGTCTCTATTTGGTGCATATATAGACTGCCATTATTTCAAAGGGCATATGAACCAAACTGCAAATATAATACGTTTTTCGTTATTACTTCCATTTAAAATTATTTTCAAAATTACACATTGCTCCAAGCGGTTTTCAAAAGGTTTGCCTTTAATGTAAGTGATGCACCATTAGACACAATATTGATTCTGCTTCAACGTTTCCCTTTTGCTTAAGATAGAACTTGACTGATGCTAGCCTGACAAGGTGTGACACCATGTCAGGTCTCCCCCGACACTGCACCCCCATAGCAGCAAGAACAGACTCCGCCAGCCGGTAGAATAGAGGGGGTTTATTGCTTCTCCAGGATACAGCACAGCATAGACATGATGTGTCTACAGGAGTCTGGGCCAGGATGCCTCAGATCCCTTGAGATGGGGTCCCTCGGCCCCTAGATTCCAGCCCCTCCTTAGTCTGTCCCCTTCATGGTTTCTGCCCAAGACTGACACCCCCCCCCCAACACTCACTTCCTTAGTTCCCTCACTGACCCAACTCGTCTGACGGGTTGGGTCTTTGTCTACGTGACTTAGGCAGCCCACCTGCTGGGCAGTGCTCACAGGCAGAGGCCAGTAGGGGTCATCCACAGCCCAAGTACAGCAACCAGCAAGGTACTGACACTACATCACAACATGTGGGTGAGTCAGTGGGAATCACATATCACAGCACAGGGGGACCCCGGGATACAGAGCAGACAGCATCCCCGCTACGCCACACAAGGTAATATGAAAACTGAAGTGTAGTATCTTGCTAATTAAAGTCATTCCATTTCACCACTCTGAGATGTAAGTGCAGCATATCTTTAGATCATAAAAATGTGTGTTGGTAGGTTGTTGCGTAAAGATAGAAACAGAAAACTCAATATACAATTCAGATTTAAGAAACAGAGCTGGTCAATTATATGGCACCCAAGCCCACTGCACGTTAGTAGCACATATTTGGCTTGATTTCTAAGCTTCCTTCACTTTGGCTAGTAATTAGAGCCAATAAAAGCTTATTTTTCATTGTAAAACTAGTCTGTTCCAACTCTGCCTACATATCTACTCAAGCAATACCATCACGGTATCTAACCACATCAGCCACACCATCAGAGGCTCGTTCACTTGCACATCTGCTAATGTGATATATGCCATCATGTGCCAGTAATGCCCTTCTGCCATGTACATTGGCCAAACCAGACAGTCTCTAATCAAAAGAATGAATGGACCAGAAATCAGACATCAAGAATGGTAACATGCAAAAACTAGTAGGAGCACACTTGAATCTCCCTGGAAGCTCAGTAGGAGATTTAAAAGTGGCCATCTTTCAATAATAATGATGATAATAATAATAATTAAAACCCTTACAAAACCAGACTTCAAAAAGAAACTGCAGCCAAAACTAGGAATGAGGCTAGGGACACCATTCCTTTCCAATTCACTCAGTGAATGAACTGCAGCTCTGCAGTTTCCATCCCGACTAATAGTTATTGATGAACCTAACCTCCATGAATTCATCTAGTTTGTTCTTGAACCCTGTTAAAGTTCTGGTCTTCACAACCTCCTCTGGAAAGTAGTTCCACAGGTTCACTGTGCACTGTATGAAGAAAAACTTCCTTTTGTTTTAAACCTGCTACCTATTAATTTCATTTGGTGGCCCTTAGTATGTTATGGGAACAAGTAAATAACTTTTCCTTATTCACTTTTTCCTCACCTGTCATGATTTTATAGACCTCTATCATACCCCCCTTCATCTTTTCTTTTCCAAGATGAAAAGTCCCAGTCTTTTTAATCTCTCTTCATACGGGATCCGTTCTGAACCCCTAATGATTTTTGTTGTCCTTTTCTGAACCTTCTCTCAAAAAAAGATGCATCAGCTTTGGAAAAGGTGACCACATATGTACACAGTATTGAAGATGTGCGTGTACCATGGTTTTATATCAAGGCAATAAAATATTCTCTGTCTTATTCTCTATCCCTTTTTAAAGGATTCCTAACATTCTGTTGGTGTCTAACTGCTGCTGCACATTGAGTGCATTTATGGAGAGAGGCTAAAGCGACTGGGACTTTTCAGTTTACAAAAGAGGAGACTGAGGGGGGATATGATAGAGGTATATAAAATCATGAGTGGTGTGGAGAGGGCTGATAAAGAGAAGTTATTTATTAGTTCCCTAAATAGAAGAACTAGAGGACACCAAATAAAATTAATGGGTAGCAGGTTTAAAACTAATAAAAGAAAGTTCTTCTTCACACAGCGTGTAGTCAACCTGTGGAACTCCTTGCCAGAGGAGGCTGTGAAGGCTAGGACTATAACAGAGTTTAAAGAGAAGCTAGATAATTTCATGGAGGTTAGGTCCATAAAAGGCTATTAGGCAGGGGACAGAAATGGTGTCCCTGGCCTCTGTCTGTGAGAGGCTGGAGATGGAGGGCACGAGACAAATCGCTTGATCATTGTCTTCGGTCCACCCCCTGTGGGGCAGCTGGCGCTGGCCACTGTCGGCAGACAGGCTACTGGGCTAGATGGACCTTTGGTCTGACCCAGTATGGCCATTCTTATGTTACGTTCTTATGAGTGGATGCTTTCAGAGAACTATCCACAATGACTCCAACACCTCTCTCTTCAGTAGTTACAGCTAAATTAGTCTCTATAATTCTGTATGCATCATTGGGATTATTTCTACCAATGTGCATTACTTTACATTTATCAACATTACATTTCGTTTGCCATTTTTATTGCCTAATCACTTAGTTTGGTGAGATCTTTTTGAAGCTCTTCACAGTCTGCTTTGGTCTTACCTATCTTGGGCAGTTTAGTATCATAGGCAGCAAAATTTGCTGCCTCACTGTTTACCCCTTTCTCCAGATCATTTATAAATAGGTTGAATAGGACTGGTCCCAGTATAGACCCTTTGAGGACACCACTAGTTACTTCTCTCCATTCTGAAAACTTATCATTTATTCCGACCCTTTGTTTCCTGTCTTTTAACCACTTATCAATCCATGAGAGGACCTTCCCTCTTATCCCATGACAACTTACCAAGTAAAAGAAGTAGTGAGAGACAAAAAGGTATCATTTGAAGAGTGGAAGTTAAATTCTAGTGTCAAATAAGTGTAAACATATAAGAAGAAAAGCCAAAAAGACATTTGAAGAACAGCTAGCTAGAAACTCAAAAGTAATCACAAAATGTTTTTTAAGCACATCAGAAGCAGGAGTCCTGCTAAACAACCAGTGAGGCCATTGGACAATCGAGATGCTAAAGGAGCGCTCAAAGGCAGTTACAGAGAAACTAAATTAATTCTTTGCTTTAGTCTTCATGGCTGAGGATGTAAGGGAGATTCCCAAGCATAAGCTATTCTTTAGGTGACAGATCTGAGGAGTTAACCAAGATTGAGGAGTCATTAGAGGATGTTCTAGAACAAATTGACAAACTTAACAATAACAAGTCACCGGGGCTAGATGGCATTCACCCAAGAGTTCTGAAAGAACTCAAATGTGAAATTGAGGAAATACTAGCTGTGGTTTGTAACCTATCCTTTAAATCAGTTTCTGTACCTAATGACTGGAAGATAGCTAATGTGATGCCAATATTTTAAAAGGGCTGAGGTGATCCTGGCATTTACAGATGATAAAATGAGTAAGATCAGATGAGAAACATTCACATCTCCTGTTACGTTTTTTAATTAGGGGTATACATTTAACTTGGGCCTCTATGATGGTGTCTTCTAAAAGTTTCCATACAGCTTTCATGAATTTTATTTTTGTCAGTGTACCTTTTAATTTCTTTTTAACTAACCTCATTTTTGTGTAGTTCCCCTTTCTGAAATTAAATGCCAGTGTGGAGCTGCTGAGGTTTTTTCCCCCACCACAGGGATGTTACATTTTATTATGTTATGGTCACTATTTCCAAGTAGTCCAGTTATATTTACCTCTTGGAACAGATCCTGCACTCTACTTCAGACTAAATCAAGAATTCTCTCCCCCCTTGTGGGTTCCAGAACCAGTTGTTTCAAAAGCAGTCATTTAAGGTATCAAGAAATTTTATCTCTGCATCCCATCCTGAGGTGATGTGTACCCAGTTAATATGGGGATAGTTGAAATCCCCCACTGTTATTGAGCTTTTTAATTTGATGGCCTCTCTAATCTCTCTTAGCATTTCATAGTCACTATCACTATCCTGGTCAGGTTATCAATAATAAGGATATAGTAGTAGCAATATATTATTAGAGCATGGAATTACTATCCATAGAGATTCTATGGAACATTTTGGTTCATTTAAGACTTTTACTTCATTTGATTCTACATTGCATTTCACATACAGTGCCACTCCCCCAACAGCATGACCTGTTCAGTCGTTCCGATATATTTTGTAGCCTGGTACGTCTGTGTCCCATTCGTTGTCCTCAGTCAACCAAGTTTCTCTGATGCCTATTATATCAATACCCTCCTTTAATACAAGGCACTCTAGTTCACCCATCTTATTTAGAGTTCTAGCGTTTGTGTATAAGCACTTTAAAAACTCATCAGTATTTATCTGTCTGCCATTTCCTGATGTGTTACTCTTTCATGTGAACGTTTCATGTGAATGTTTCTCATCTGATCTTACTCATTTTATCATCTTCCATCCTCTCCTCACTAGAACACAGAGAATCTCTATTAATAGACCCTCCCCAAGAGATGTCTATGTCCAATCCATGTGCTCCTCCACACTTGTTGGCTTTCCCCTAGCCGTTGGTTTAAAAACTGCTCTACCACCTTTTTAAGTGTTAAGAACTAGCAATCCAGTTCCATTTTGGTTTAGGGAGAGCTAAACAACAGCAGAGAACAGAGAGCCAGAACTGATAGCTATAAACAAACTTGGCCCCACATGTGATAAGTGGACATCTGGCTAACTAAAATCATGCTGGACCATAGATGTTGCCGAACCAGAGAGGTTCAGTCTGTATTGGGCCAGATCCTGCAGTTTTGCCTCAGGATTTCAGAATCTAACTAGAAATGGCCTTAAAACTGGACACCATTCCTTTCCAATTCATTTGCAAACTTGACACTATTAATCTGGGTTTGAGTAGGGACTCGGAATGGCTGGCAATTCATGCACACTACAAAAGCAATTTTCCATCTCTTGGTATTCACAGCTCAACAACGGTCAGCAATGTACCACAGCCATCCTGACTGAATTGGCCTAGTTAGTACTGGTCCTCTGCTTGACAAGGTAACTCCCATCATTTCATGTGCTAGTATATTTATGCCCGCCTCTGTAATTTCCACTTCAATGCATCTGATGAAGTGGGTCTTCGCCCACAAAAGCTTATGCCCAAATTAATCTGCTAGTCTTTAAGGTACCATAGGATTTCCTCATCGTTTTTGCACATACAGACTAACACAGCTACCTCTCTGATACCTATATTACTGGTATTTCTGTACTACAAGAATTTAGGAAATATACGTGGTTTCAAACCATTAAGGACGTTTGATTCATTATGGCTAAAAGAAGTTTACCAGTAAAAAGTTACTGTCTATTCCGGAAAAAGTGTTCAATAGGATTCTCTTGGAGAGAATGAAGACAGAAATTGATCGACAGCTCAGGGAAGAAAAGGCCGGCTTCTGAAGCAAGAGATCTTGTACTGACCAAATAGAAACTCTCAGACTGATCACAGAACAGTCGCTTGAGTGGAATTCCCCCCGGACATAACCTTCATAAGCTTCGAAAAGGCCTTTGACAGCGCTGATAGACACACTTTGTGGAAATTACCGCAACACCGTGGCATCCCATCCAAAATTATTAACCTGATCTGTTCAACATACAAACCCTCGACATGCCAAGTTGTTCACAATGGTGTCTTGACAGAATAATTCAGCATACTCTCAGGAGTGCGACATGGGTGCCTATTGTCACTTTTCCTGTTCTTGATCACAATGGACTGGATTATGAGTAGGACAACAGATGGCCATCAATGGGGCATTCAGTGGACAGTTTTCAAACAGCTAGAGGACATTGATTTTGCTGACGATGTCACCCTCCTTTCACACCTACATGAAAGCATGGAAGAAAAGGTTGCAACACTAGAAAACTGCCTCAATGATTAGACTGAGCATTAACAAGGGAAAGACCAAGAAAATGAGGATCAACCAGTCCAACACCACCACCATCACACTGGGAGGAGATGACCTGGAAGATCTGGCTCTGCAATTTAAAAAGGCCTCAATCAGGGCCAGACTGAGGACAAGTGAAGTATTGAATATACTTCTAATTTATTGGCTCAGATACTTCAGAATATCCAAGCTCAGTCAGCATACATGAAAGAGGCAGGGGCCCTGTGGGAAAAAAGTATGTGTTGGTATATTAAAAGTATGTGTTCATTTATTCTACATCATAATACACACACAGAAGGTCTGAATTAAAGCTGCACAGGCAACTTTAATTCTGACATTTAAGTTCTGAGTACCTGACTTTGTTTTCTTAATTTTTTTTAATAGATACAGCTTTAATTATATATTGTATTTTTTGTAATATCTTACACTTATTACCTTACTTTTACCTCAGTGATTCCTACACATTTGCTCTTGCTTTTTAAAAAAACTTTTTAGAAAAAAAACAGGTATTCAATCATCTGCTTTAGAAACATTAGCAAAACTGTATAGCATACAAATAAAATATAATGTCCCATGGATATTTTTATCTTTTTCAACAAGTGTATTACTCATTATGAATATTTTGGCAGTGTTGTACTTGAGCTTTCTCTTGGCATTTCAAATGTTTCCTGTTGAGTTTCAAAAAGGAAAAACTGGCACCATCTTAGGAAGCCCAAGAGCTAATAAAGAAAGTTCATGATTGGAATAAGGCAGAATAAGCCTTTAACACACTGAACAATCATTTTCCTTTTAGCCAAACAATCCTAGTTGACTTATCTTCTAAGCTTCCTCTTCTTTTTGTCTTCAACAGGAAAAAATTATTTTGTAAGCAAGAACAAGAGCACATCTACCAGCCAGGCAGTTCGCAGCTACGGACTGATACACCTAATTATAATAAAACTTACCTAATTAGACAATACCGGACATTTTATATGTCCGGTATTTTCTCGATTGGTTTCCCGGACAGAACGCTCAAATACCGGACTGTCCAGTACAAAACCGGACACCTGGCAACCCTACCCCTCCTTGCACCCTCCCTCCTAGCCAGATACCCTACCCCTAATCTGCTCCTGCTCCCACCTCCTGGAGTGCCCGTGGGGCACTGGGTCCCCGAAGCCCTGGCGGGGCAGAGGATGCAGCCGGGTGATAAAAATGAATAAATTTTCAGTGTAATTCTTTTTATATGCGTTTATATCTCTGGGCTGCAAAAAAACAGTACTGAAAAAAAAAACCGGGTTCCAACTAAAGTAAAAAGTTTGGGAAACCCTGGTCTATCCAGCTTTCTATCCATCTTACAGTCCATTTATCCAATCCATATTCCCTTAACTTGCTGGTAAGAATATTGTGGGTGACTGTATCAAAAGCTTTGCTAAAGCTGGCACTGGGCAGAGGCCTGACCCCGCCTCCTGTGCTCCTGCCTTTGAGGGAGGCAGCAGCAGCACGAGGTAAGAGGCTGTGTGTAACCATGAGGGTTAACTGATGAACTGTGTACATGAGTAAACGTTCACATTCCTACTCCTATCCATTTTACAGCAGAGAAAGTAAGGAATCTCCACACAGAGAAATATGAAATGGGAGCAAGAGCATAAGCCAATGCCAGTTGGGGAATTTCTCTCTCCTTTCTAAGCATTAGTAGAGCAAAACTGAATTGGACAGGAGAGTGATATCCTACTTAGAATTTCCTAATAGGATGCAGACCCAGGATCTCTATTCCAGCAGCAAAGCTCTGCTCTCAGAGGAGAGAAGGGGAAGAACAGATTTGCCAAAACTAGATAACTCTGCCCTGTATATGGCCTGTTTTCCCTCTTACAACAGACCTTCTTAAGATGATATGAAAGCAAACACAGCCAGAACCCAAGTGTAAAAGCACAGTACATACAGTTCCCTTTTCCCATACTAGAATACCATTTAAGGAGATGAATTCCGAAAACAAAGAAAGGAATATCTTCTTTTAGTTTTATGAACTTTGTGGTTAATACAAGGCAATATACAATTTTTAAAATATCCATGTTTAGTAAAGAACAAAATTCCCAAGGCTCCTCCATGCTAAAAAACCTATTTCTGACTACAGCGGGAGAACTTTGTAAACATCAGAAGAGCTGTGAAATAATACTGGGAGGATATATCTTCATTGTAGCATCAGCTTGAGCTACCAACACTGGCGCTAACTCCACTCGAGTTAGCCTAGCTTAAGTGTGAGTGGTCATACAAGTTGCACCTCCAAAAACTGGAACTCTCTGGTCCAGCAATATCTGTAGTCCAGTAGGACCACGAATGCTCCTGGACCAGAGAGCCCAGGAGCCTAAAAGCAGAAGAGCCAGCCAAGGCTGGGGGCAGCTGGGCTAGCAGCTCGTGAGCAGTCTAGCCAGGCTAATGAGGGGGAATGGAGGAGGCAGGGTGTCTGCTGGGACAACAGTCTACTGGCAGCAGAGGATTGGCGACTGGTGGCAGGAGACTCCCCTGGATCGACATATTCTCTCGTTGGGGGCCGGTTAGGTCCCAAGGGTGCCAGACCAGGGAGGTCCAGCCTGTACTGTAAAACACTGGAGCTGCATAGAGTACCTGGACTGGCAGCACAGTACAGCTAATTCCCCATTGCATTATTAGCTCCAGTGTCAGCAGTGCTTCACTCCCTGACAGGCTAACTAGGTTGAGTTTAAAGGACCATTTAACTTGAGCTAGAGAGATATCTTTGCATACATGGGAGCTAAGTTGGGGCAACAACTGAGCTAATAAAACAGTGAAGATAAACCGTCAGCTCAGAATCACCATCTCTATTTGTGCATTTGGCATTATTCTATCAAAGCCAATTTATCATCCTAGCTCAGATACTATAATCTATATGCTACTAGAAACGTTAGCTTCACACCATTAGTGCTTCCTCTATTGCCATAGTGTCCAACCAGTTCTGAACCAGTAGCCACAGTCAACCAGCCAAATAACCACATGTGGTTAGTGCAAGGGTGGGTAAAAGCCTCTCAGCATGCCTGATCCAGCCCGGCAAGGGCTTTGATCTGGCTCAGAAGGCCGTTCCAGGCAATATGCTAGAGGCACCAGGAGCTGCGAGCCCTTTTAAGTACTTCTATTTAAAGGGCTGGCACATTCCCTGCACTTGTCAGGCAGCGTTGCCTAGCAGCCATGGGGAACACGAGAGCCCTTTAAATAGAAACAGCTGAAATAGGGATGTTTAGGACTAGTCAACTATCTGATAAGCAAATGCTTATCGACTAGTCACTTCCCCCCCTTGCTGTCTCTCTCAGATAGAGGCAGCAAGGGGTGGGAGAAACCTGGGCTCCATGCTGTGGTGCCCCTTTGCAATGCCACTGTGGCACTTCAAAGGGGCAGTGCTGTACGGAGCCCGGGATCAGCTGTGCGGCGCTGCCCCTTTCAAACACTGCGGCAGCATTTCAAAGGGGCAGCACTGCCCTACTGACAAATAGAATAGTCAATGCAAAAATGCATCGACTATTCGATTAGTCAATTACACGATACTTAACATCCTTAAGCTGAAAGGGCATGCAGCTCCCTTTGCCTCTAGCGCGTTGCCAGAGATACAGGATCCCTTTGAGCTGTTTCTGTTTAAAGGGCTCTCGTGTTCCCCAGGGCTGCTAGGCAATGCTGCCTGACAGGTGCAGAGAAGGCGCCAGCCCTTTAAATAAAAGCACTTAAAAGGGCTCTCAGCTCCTGGTGCCTCTAGCACATTGCCTGGGAGCTGGAGACGCAGAGCCCTTTCAACTGTGTCTATTTAAAGGGCTGGTGCTTGCTGGGCGGCTGTGTTGCCTAGAGGTTACCCGGCAGGCACAAGCCCTTTAAACAGAATCAATTGAAAAGAGCTCACAGCTCTGCCCCACTGGCGGGTTGTCTGGCAGCTGCCCGGCAGGCACAAGCCCTTTCAACTGCTTCTATTTAAAGGGCTTGTGCCTGCTGGGCAGCTGCCAGACAACAGGTTAGCAGCGGGGGCCAGGAGCTCCAAGCCCTGTTATATGAAATCTAAGCTTCCACCACTGACAACTCTGGAAGGAGGCTAGCCCCTGCCCCACATCCTCTCCTCTGCTCCAGGTCCCTTCCACTGGCTAGAAGTCATGGGGCAGGGACCCCAGGCCAAGCAAAGCTCCCAGTAGCGTAGTTCTCCACCCTGCCCCTTCTGCCCAAAGCCACTTCCAAAATTTGTGACATGCCCCCCCCCCTTTAAAAATTATTGCCCATCCCTGGGTCAGTGACTAGCATGTTAAACACCATGGCTCTAGCAGCTTGTGAACTGACAGAACACCAGCGGAGAACAAGTGTGCTTGCAACCATGAAATGGGGCCATAGGAGTGGGTGGAGTGTCGGGGGGTGGGGGAGGAGACACAGAAAGAAGGAAAATAGGTATTACTAACTCTAAATTTCTCCTTTAGATTAGATTAAACACCACACCTAAGGTTCCAGATGAATGACATATTGCAGAACATAAAACTAAATTGGTAGCACCTAAAAGGTAAGTGCATCTTTCACTGGAAACAATGTATTTCCTTAATTTTGAACAGGCAAAATAGCTACTTCATATAAAGAGATTTTTTGCGCTCCCTTCCTGCGTTCTCACTTTCTCCAACTTTGTTCTATCACTTTTCAGATCTCAACAGGCAGGAGGGAAGGAGTAAGGACATGAAATTAAGGTGTCTTCTGGTACACAGATCCCAGTGTTTGATCTACAGTTCTGCCTTAACAGAATAATCTCCATGTACATGAAACACAAGATCTGACTGGCTATCTCTGTTAAGAAATGAAGGGTTGGTAACCTTATAACCATCTTCTACCGACTTTGCCTGCCTTCTAAAAGACATGGGAATCTATGGGGATGTTCCTATAGCTGTTTCCAATTTGTATACAGGAGGGGAGGGCACTGAGCTGACCAACAGAAAAGGCAACAGCAGATAAACAAGAATGAGAAGGGAAAATGCTCAATAGCCTATGAAGGGAATGATCAGGAAAAGGAATGAATTCTTGGTACAAAAGTAGCACGGAGAAGGGGGAATGAGAGATTAAAGGAAGGCTCTAGCTAGAGACACTTAACATGAATATATCTGATTTACCAGTCCCTGGATTCTTCTCAGTCCCAGCCTCCCACTTACTCTGGCTCCTCAATAAGCACCTTCCCAGGCTTCTGAGCTGAGCAGGCTTTGCACAGGTCCTGTTCCCCACCTCCTCTTCTAATAATATGGTTTTCCACTGCCACTTCTGTGTCACCAACGTAAGAGCAAAAGCACATATGGCACTTCACCCACTGAGAGAACAGCCATTCCCAAACTTCCAAGTCTTTGCTAAAAGTAAAGTGAAAGATTTCAAAAGAACCAACTAATTCATCATTTTCCCATTCTTGGTTTGATTGTTTCTAACTACTTTCAACTTGTCTCCTATTCTGCCCAAATGCATCTACAGGATCATTGCTGACATGGATTCAGCAGTTTATTGAGCTGGTTAAGAGAGTCATGCAATGCTGCCAGAGTCAGGTCAAACAGCAGAACAGCATATATCACTGATTAGATAGACTCTCACAAATTCTGGGAAACAAGCCCGAACAAACATATTTAGCTTATCTCCTAGGACTGCAATAGAGGTTCACTACAAATGCACCAAACTTCATTTTTACAAACTGATCTTTTTGTGAAAACTGGAAAGAATGAGTTTCATCAGTAGCCTTCTCCATTTTGTCCATGCAGGCACATCATTTGTATACGTACATCCCCACTGTGCTGGGTGCTATACAGATTTATTGTAAAACACAAATTCTACCTCAGTGAGTTTATAAATGAACTAAAGACATGGTAACAAAACAAATTAAGAGTTAATTATACGCATTACAGTACACTTGGGATGTAAATAGCAGAAGATGTGGTTGTGTAGTGTTTTTAATGAATTACTTTATCAGATTTCATTCTTCATATTTAGTTCTATGCTTTTAATACTGCATTACATTTTGTAGTGCAACTTATGTCAAACATTTACTTTAACTTTCAAAAACAAAATGGCAGTCTAGACCAATCAACCTTTAAAAAAATAAATTTTACAATGTTCCTTACTTCCCTCAAGGCTCATCATAATTAAAAACAAAAATTCTGACAGCTCAGAATTGCCAAAACCCCAGTCTTACACAAGGTTAATTTACTACTCACTAGACAAGCTGTTTCAGTGCTCCTGACATTTTTAATTGTAGTTAAAGATGAAATTCCACTGAATTGTACAAGAAAGGGTTTTTTCCAGCCTACTTTATTGCTATGCTAAATTCCTTCTTTTGTTTCAGAGGGGTAGCCATGTTAGTCTGTAACTGAAAAAAAGCTTAAACAAATAGTCCTGCAGCATCTTAAAGGCAAACAAAAAAAGTAGATGGTATCACGAACTTTCGTGGACACAACCCACTTATTCAGATGGTGTTAAAACTGAAGAAGTGGGTTGTACCACAAAAACTCATGATACCATCTACATTTTTTTGTTAGCCTCTAAGGTGCTGCAGGACTATTTGTTGTTTAAGTTCCTTCTTTGGTATCACTCAGTTGCATCTAATATCATAGTCGGAGAAGCATACACATGGCTAATTCAAAGGCACAGTAATAGGCTACAATTTCCACTCAGTACATTTATTAGAACTGTGGCAAGCAACCATTTTCAGCCTTTGGTATGAGCAGTGTTTAGTATTTTTATTATAATATCAACATTTTTCACTTACATTTTTAATGCTCAGAGAGTCTTTAGTGAGACCAGAATAGCAGACACATTGGTGGTATTCTCCTGGTAGTTCTACTAGCCAGTAATTTTAATACTGGGAGAACACCACATAGTTATTTTTGCCATATGACCTCCTCAGGCTTGAGAGTTAGTTAAGAAACACAAGCTATAAATAAGGGGATATTCAGGTTTGACCCAAGTACTGCTTATTATTAGGTTCCTGTAAACACAAATGCCCAGCCCACACCCTAGGGTCAGACATGTCAGTAAGCAAACAATCTCAGGATTTATAAGTACAGATCAGCAGCTTGTGCAGCTAATTTCTCAATAGCAAGTTTCTGATCTGATCTGACCAGCACTTAAAAAGCCTGAGGGCACAGACTGGTCAACATCTCTGAAGCTGAAAATGAAAACTGACCTCACACCACACAGTATCTTTACAGAGGTTAATAAATGGAAGTTGAACCCAATACTGGGCTTCTGGGAAAACACACACACAATTAAGCAGCATGCCTACTCCTTAAAACAGGGCTGGGCAAAAGGGCCTCCGCAGGCCAAATCCGGTATGCCAAGTGAGTTGATCCAGCCCACGGAGACCCTGCTTGGGGGCGGGGGGAAGTGCATGAAGTCTCCTGCTGCCCTGCAAGGGGCTCAGCACTTAAAGTCAACCGCCAGCTGAGCAGGTCGACTAAGTGTGGGGCTCCCTTGAAAGGCAGGGGCAGGGAGCGAGAGACTTCATGTGTTCCCCCTCCCCAGGCCCTGATTGGGGTCAGCAGGGAGGAGCACATGAAATCTTTTCACACCGCCAGGGGCACAGGTACCTAGAGGGAACCTCCAGCTGTTCAGAACAGCTAACAGTTCTTGGGGGGGGGGGGGGAGACGAGGCCAAACACTTTGTGCGCTTCCCCCCCCCCCCCCAGACCCATCAGGGCCTATGGTTGGGTAAGCATGGAAGTGTCCTGGCCCCGCCTCTTCCACCTGAGGCCCTGTTCCTTCTGGGAGCAGCCCAGAACCACTTCAAACATTTTTGAAGTGCGCCCCCCCCCTCCCCCAATCAAAAATTATTGTCCACCCCCTGCCTTAAAAAGTACAAGGTGAAAAGGAAGGAATCCCCATTCAAAAGAAAATCTGGATGATTGCGGACCCTCTGCTCTCCCAAAATCAGAGTAATCTGGCACTAGGCAGTATTCCTAAGGGAATAGGAGTGCTTATGATGTATTTGGACTTATGCTTGCTTCTTCTCAGCAATGATATTTCTCGCCTCTCCACGGATTTTTTTTTTTTTTTTAATTTCTATAGCTTACTTCAAGTACTGCCTTCCCACGTGAACATGGGCACTGGAAGGCACTGTAGAAATAGGAAGAAGATGGGAGAAGAGAAGCAAAAAATCTTAATATTAAGAGAACCCTTAAGCAGACACACATCTCACTCAATTAAAATATACAGGCCACCCATTTTAAGAGTGGTAAGTAATAAAAACGCCTAATGTTAATTTGTAATGTGTAACTCTATTGACCACAATGGGGCAACACACAAGGAAGATCTTAGACTTGTCACATCCCAGTTGTAACTAACTAGAAACAAAACTAGATCTGGCAGCTGTGCCTTGTAGGAGAATGGATCAATCAATTGCAGATGCAGCGGAAAAAGCAATCGGGAAGCAGACCAACAAGAGTTCTTGTTGAACTGCAGCTTGTCTGTTTGAAACTCTGCCTCCTCCTTCCTCCCAAATATTTCATATTATTTAAAAACGCCATCCGGACAGAGAAAGCTGGCTCAAAAAAAAGAGGCTATTTCCAGGAAAACCTGGATGTATGGTGATAACCCTAGTCTGAGGTCAAAGATGGTACAATAACTGACTGAAGATGGCTGGAACTCCGGTTTGTGACCCACCCTATTGTGCAGACCGGTGCCCATAATGAATGAAAATTCTAGTCAATGATGGGACCCAGGGTTTTCACCTGGATCCTGAATCGGGTAGAACTATTTGCAGATAGAGATTGTATAAATTCTTCCAGCATTAACTGCTACCTTTACTTTCAAACATCTCTTACCTCATGCAAGAATAATTTTTAAAAACCTGAAGTTTTCTACTGCTATCTTTTGCAATTTTTCTTTATATACTGCTGCAACATGGGTCTTCTAATCTAGGAAGACAAAGCCTAAATTTAAAATAACTATTTAAGTATGGTGATTACCATCTAGAAAAAACTTCTGACAAATTTAAAAAACCCAAGAAATATTTTAGGAAGTTGTTACCTACGTAATACAGGAGGTCAGACTAAATCACAATTATCGTGTCTGCCCTTGGAATCTGGAAATTTATGTATTCAAATTGTATTATGTAATATGATGTATGTATTCAAATTGTATGTATTATGAAGTTATGGATTCTAGAATTTAACTATATTCTATCCTCTCTTGTAGACACAAGCAGTGTGGCAAAAAGTGAAATTTAATATTCTAGTAGATCTTTATTTCACCACAGAAAGATCTTTTCCCTCCACCAGAAGCAGCTAAAACTTTCACATATCAAGAATACATATCAGTTTTAACGAATGTTGAAGAAATAGGTCACCATAAAGACAAACTAGTTTTGATTTGCAGATTGAAATAATGCACTCGCAACCTATGGAACTCATTGCCTGGGAATGTTGTGATGGCCAAAAGGATAATCAGGTTAAAAAAAAAAGTAAATTAAATTCATGGAGGATAGGTCCAATAAACTTACATAAATAATTCCATAGGAGTTAAGTTTAAAGCCTCATAATATTTGTTAAAAGCAGTCATTCGGATGTTAAAAAGCAGTTAATCAGGTAACCATGTAATTGTGTAACTGCTAAGGTTTTCAGCAATGCAACCTTTGCAGTATAAAGCTTATACTGCAGAGCCCATAGCGCAGCTGGCTCCCGGCTCCATTCCAGGGGAGTGCAGGCTTTACAGTTTTAGCTTTTAAGCCAGCTTCCAGCATATATTGGCTCCCTCCTGCTGGTCCCGCTCCCAGAGAGCCAGCTGCCTTCCCACTATACTGCCTTGGAGACAGAGGCAGCAGCGCAGGGTGGCAGCAGCCAGCTCCCCGGGGGCTGGTGCACACCGTGAGCCAGCTTTTAAGCTGACTCCTGGTACATACTGGCTCCCAGCCCCACACCCAGGGAGCCGACTGTCATCCCATGCTGGGAGCTCTAATACAGAGCCCGCAGCGTGGGGTAGCAGCCGGCTCCCTGGGAGTGGGACCAGGAGCCAGCACATAACCATTACGGTAACTGATAAGCATGAGCATTTAAATGGTTATACTAGTCCATCTCTGGTAGAGAGGTTATGACAGGGCTACTCAACACACGGCCCGTGGGCCGCATGCAACAGGTGGCCTGTTTGTTTGCAGCCCACGGTGCGGTTTGGATTTACATGGGGCTCAACACGCGGACCACAGGTGGGAGCCAAAACAACAACAAAAAATAGTCAATATAATGGTCTTCTGTTGAGATGTGTTTTAACAGTTAAATTCCTAGACTGTCACTGCTCATTAAAAGTGCTGTCACATGGGTAGAAATTGGGTAAATATTGCATTTTATTAATATCAGCAGAAATGACTTAAATGGGGCCTGTGTGTTGTGTAGTCTTGCCTTAAACTTTGTATTCATGCCCAATCAGTGTGAAAGAAGCTATTTGCATATATATATTTGCATGTATATGCAACCACACTTAAGTTGCGGTCCTCAGCATGTGCAGTGAGTATCATTGTGGCCCCCGGGCTTCCAAAGTTGAGTAGCCCTGGGTTATGACCTTCCCTAGGCTACAAAGGGAGTCCTTTGAGAACTTGTATTTGAAGATAGGACTGAAAGTCAGAAATACTCTGCACAGTTCACTAGATTCTGCCATCAAACTAACTCCAAATACCTAATAACTAAGTTTAAAAATTATGCTTATATATAAAATTGCAGCAATAAAATTTCTACCAAGAATTGCTTGGCAGCTGAAGTAAGGAACCAACTGTTAGAACAATTTACATAATATTAAACAGCTACACAAGAGCATGGTTTGACACTTTTGTACCATGTGCACTTGTTGACCAAATTGCAACTGGAAATCTTTCTGATCATGTTTTAACTGTGGTTGAGCAGGATTTTTAAGGCACAGTAGGGGGAGAGACTCTCCCAGTATGGAGAAGGCACTGCTGACTACGCCTTGTGCTAGGGATGTGAGCATGTACTCGAGTACGCTATTAACTGATAAGCCTGTGCTCATTGGTTAACCCTCATGGTTACACACACCCTGCATCCATGCTGCTGCCTCTATCACAGGCAGCAGCAGGGGAGGACAGGCCAGAGCTGGTACGTGCAGGGAACCGCCTGCCCCCTCACACTGCTGCCTCCCACAGAGTTAGCCATGCATGGGGGGGGGGGGAAGTGGGAGCCAGTGCTTGCAGGGAGCTGGCTTAAAAGCATGTAAATACGAAACCGCTGAAAAATTCAGTGGTTACATGTTTACACAAATAAAAAGATTCTAACATCCCTACTCTCTACCATCTATGAAGTGAAAGTACTTACATCACAGCAGTATTATGATAATTCATTTTTATACAAGTAATTTCTTTCATGTATAAGAACATTAATTATGTTATGATTTCAACATTTTTGAAGCCAAGTACATGCACAGTCACCTCACATTCACACAGTATCTTCTCAAAGCAATTTGTAGAGTACTTCAGATTAACAGTAACAGAGATGTAGCCGTGTTAGTCTGATCTTGCTGAAACAAAAGAAAGGACTATGCAGCACTTTAAAGACTAACAAGATGGTTTATTAGGTGATGAGCTTTCGTGGGCCAGACCCACCTGAGGAAGTGGGTCTGGCCCACAAATGCTCATCACCTAATAAACCATCTTGTTAGTCTTTAAAGTGCTGCATAGTCCTTTCTTTTGTTTCAGTCAGATTAACAGGGCTAACTCTGACAGGATTTCTAAAAAACAACTGGGCGAGGCAATTAAAACACCTCATCTGTTAAAAATGGACTTCAATATGTTATTCTGTTCACATTTCTGCTAAACCACATGAGCAGTCTTCTGTTTGCCTTTACAGTATAACCTAAAAAGTATTGAATTTTCATCTGGACAGTTGGTTATTCCACACAAAAAGAAGATATATAGACAAATCTCATGAAGATTATAATATTTTGGTAGTGTCTAGAGCTCCCCTCACAGGCTGGCTGCCTGATATAGAGGCAGCAGCGCAGGGTGGCAGCAGCCACTATCCAGGGGAGGGACTGAGCTCCTGGACCCAGCACAAGCCGGAACTGAACCAGGCTGCCTGTCCGCCTGGCTCCTAATACACTTCTAATGCAGAGCCGCAGCAGGGTAGGTCCTGGATCTGGTGCGAGCCAAGACTGAGCTGGGCTGCTGGCCAGCTTGCTAAAAAATTTACTGGCAAGGGGCAGGAGAATGTGTGTAGTCTATAGCATTAACCTATAAACTTTTGCTTATCGGTTAATCGATTATACTATTACATTCCTAATCCCCACCCACTATTACTTTACTAATTGTTCTAAAGCCTCTGGCAAACAAGTGAAATCTGGCCTGATTCATGTAACCCAAACTTAGTATTTTGCCTGGAAGGGATATATGTTAATTCTCTTATTTAGAAGTTTGATAGATACTGGTCTGTTACATCAATATTAGTTCCAGACCAGGGGAGCTGAGGATGCAGAAATAACCAAGGCAGCAAGACAATTTGCCCTTAGAATTGAATACTATTCTTTAATCTCCATATAACTAACACAGGGTATTCAAAAGATGGTAACTCTGCTTTATCAAATTCTTGAGCTGGCTTAAAGAAACTATACTGCTGATCTGCTAAAAGCTAAAATCTAAGGATTTTACACCAAGCTTTTCAACAGATGAGAAAGAACTTTCTTTGATCTAATTGACTAAGAAACTCAGACCTTTGCTGTTGAGAAAGATCTCAAAGAATACACGGCTCTTGTATTACAAGAAAAGGGAAACAATGAAAAAAATACAATCGAAGATTGTTTCCTCTTAATGCAAGAGAAAAAATAAAAGGTTCAATTTTCAAAATTTCAACCATTTATTCTCCCATTAAGGTACTTCAATTCTCCTGCAATGCTATGAGAATTGAAGATGAAGAGATCAAAATTAAAGCACTGTCAAACTCTGGAATACAGCCTTCTCCAGGATAATTTTTCATTATAGATAACATCAGTGGAAATAAAGGAACAGACTTCAGATGGCAGAATGAATTCATCTGGCATGTGAATCAAACAATTCCAAGTTAAGATTCAGGATCCAGACTAGAGATGTAAAATCCCACTTAATTGGTTAACCGGTTAAGCAATTTTTAACTGAACACTGATTGAAGGGGGGCTGGAGTGCCCTTGCCTGTAGTGAGCCTGGGGGGACCTGGAGCTTACCGGTTAACCATTGGCATCCCTAGTTCACATCTGGAGGACATAAAACCAGCGGGGCCAACCCATATTGGTGACATTGTTCCCAGAACTCAATGGAAGACTACAGACAATAGAACCCATGTTTGATACAGTTCATTGCTGATGTATTGGCTTTCAGAATCTTCACTACACAATTCTATTGAACAGGTAGGAACACTATACAGGCCAACTTCATAGCCCTCAGTTCTAGAATGTTCCAGTGTAACTTCAGTTCAGAGACCACAGGCCTTGCATTTAGAAATGATTCAGGTATGCACCCTAACCTACCCTGATTTCATCAGGGTAATAAGTGTAATTGTTGGGGTAGGAGTTAAGGAGGAGGACATCCCTGTACACTAATCCAAGAGGTCTATCTGCGAAATACAAGCAAGCAGGACTTGGGATGAGACCAATCTGTTCATAACCTTAGCTAGTGCTGTAATGTCAAACCTGGCATGTGGCATCACATACGTACACATAAGCATGTCTCCCATAATGCTACGCATGAGTAAATCATGGACAATTTGTTTATATGTTCTGTACAACTGACTAATGGGATCTGAATGAATCCTGTGGCAGATATGCTCATGTTGATCATGAGCCAAGTAAAACTCCCATGAATTCTCCCACCTAGGAGACCATTGTTCATAGGTTACCAGGAGCCCTAATTAATTTGAATACATGGGTAAGACTTGAATTAGAGCTGTCCTGGTCTTATCCTAAGGTTTGCCTGATCTATCCATAGTTAGATGACTACTGGCAGATGTGAGAGCCTAGCTTTTTAAATGTACATCAACCACTGTTAGAAATTTAGTTAACATTTTCACTGAAGAGAAGAACCCAAAGGGTAGGATCCTGTAATAGCGAGCACTGGGCCCAACCATGAATCTAAGATACTTCCTATGAGCTGGATAAATGTCAATATGAAATATGTATCCTGCAAGCTGAAAGAAGTGAATCAGTCTTGAGCATGAATTGATGGAATGACAGACTATCATCATGCCATCCTGAATCTGAGATGGCATAGAGTGTCTGTTTTCTAAAATTACTGGAGCATGTAGCGAATCTTCAATAATTAGGGGGAGGGATAGCTCAGTGGTTTGAGCATTGGCCTGCTAAACCCAGGGTTGTGAGTTCAATCATCAAGGGGGCCATTTAGGGATCTGAGGCAAATCTGTCAGGGATGGTCCTTGGTCCTGCTGTGAGAGCAGGAGACTGGACTCAATGACCTCTCAAGGTCCCTTCCTGCTCTATGAGATGGTACATCTCCATATATAATGGCTTGTACGTCACAAAGAATGCCTGAAGTCAAGATGCTTCAGGGGGTAGCTGAGTTAGTCTGTACAGGAAAAACACAACAAATGGTCTGGTAGCACTTTATAGACTAACAAAACATGTAGATGGTATCATGAGCTTTCATGGGCACAGCCCACTTCTTCAGATGACCAGAGTTTAGGATGTGCAGACCCAAAATAAATAGGAGAGAAGGGAAGGCCGGGGGAGAGGAAAAAAAAGGAGGGGGGAGGAGAAGACAGGGAGCAGAGGGTATAGAAAATAAGGAAGGTGGCAAGAATCAGTAAGTATCTGAAGACTGCGTAGTTAAAACAAAGCAGATAAGAATCAAAAGTCAATTGATAGTATCCTTCCTGACATAGGAATCTACACAAAAAGCTGTTTGTACCTTCACTGACTATTAGGTAGATAGGGTGCCAACCATCCTTCATCATGACTGAGTCCATTAGCAGCATGGGAATTGAATTTGCAGATGAACTCTAATTCCAATGCTTCTCTGTGTATCTGGCTAGTAGAATTGGTTTGTGACAAAACAGCCACTTGAAGAGCTCTTAAACAGTGATTAGGAAAATTAAAGTGTTCCCCAATAGGTTTCTACATGTTTCCTTTACCTGATTTATGTCCATTGATTCTTTCCCACAGAGACTGTCCAGTTTGCCCAATATATATAACAGTGGGGCATTGCTGACATTTGATAGCATAGATTAAATTACTGGATGTGCAGTCAAATGACCTTTTGATTTGGTAGCTTACCTTGTTGGCTCCAGTCAAGATGTTCATCATATGGCCACTTTGCCCTATTTTACAATGGCTTGTTAAAAATAGTATCTCTGTGTCCCTGGTTAGAAAGTAACATTAGACTAGTAGAATCTGATAGTTTACTTCATGTAAAACAGAACTTGATCCCAACAGATCTACTCATTTGGAATCTTTATCTTTTGGGATGTTCTTGGCAGAACATCTTTTTTTCTTGGGCACCCCAGACAACTAGAGATCCAAGGTTCTGGTACAAGTAAAAGTATTGAAATTAAAAAGATCAAACCTGATATCTTTTCTTGAATGTGTTTCACCAATGATGGCACAGTGGCATGCACACAATTTGCACTGTATTGTGTCCCTCAGTTACAGGGAGAATAATTCTGGCAGGACCATAGGTGATAGATATTAAATAGTTCATGAGAATTTTTTGGATATGACAAGTCTGGCTCGGCAAAAAAAACTGCAATCCATACCAGGAGCTCTTGCAGGAATTATCCAGAAATTATCCAGGACTGGTATCAGTCATGAGACAATTGCCTTGTTAGGTAATGTGGGGTCATTTTGAGGCGGTGGTGGAGAGGGATAAAGCTGACCACTGGTGGATTTTTGCCAACAGGGCCTGCTCTTCCTGGTACTCCAGCATATGTGGTTTTGTCAAGGAGGACTTCTAGAGATGGAGCCAATCTCCTTTCTTGCAGAGGCAGTGGATTCCTGAGTCATTGGAAGATGATCCCAGTAACCCAGAAAGGCAAGGGTAGCACCTTATATGTAGATGGGGGTTGTCAGGTTGTGGACCTGAGCAAAGCCAGTCCTGATGCAATGGCTAAATTCCAAAGAACTCTTCTGGTCTTTCAGCACTACCACACAGTGAGTATATAATACATGATTCCTGGTCAATGCTGGTAAGAAGATGAGCCAAGGTGATGCTGTGGAAGACTATATCTCTTTCAACAGATATGCTGCTGGTGCTTGTCAATACTGGTCAATGTCTTGGTGTCAATGACAGTTCCACAGTGTGCATGTATTCAATCCGTAGGAGGGGTGGGAGCAGTGTGGATGCTTTCAGTACTGGTACTAGAAACAATGGAATCTACTGCATGGCAGTTTGCTTCTTTTCACTTGTTTCCATGGCTGGACGTTTGAAGAGTTTTATCCCACAATGCCTCCCTGCGTCACTCTGAGAAACTGTTAGCCTCTAATACCGCATACAGATGTGGTCGCTTCATCTCAAAAGAGATATAAGCATTGGAAAAGATTCAGAAAAGGGCAACAAAAATTCATATGGAACAGGCCCATATGAAAAAAGAGATTAAAAAGCCTGGGACTTTTCAGCTTAGAAAAAAGGAGATGAATGCGGGGGGGGGGGAAGGGAGGGATATGATAGAGATCATAACTGGTACGGAAAAAGTAAATAAGGAAAAGTTATTTACTTGTTCCCATAACATAAGAACTAGGGGTCACCAAATTAATTAGGTAGCAGGTTTAAAACAAACAAAAGGAAGCTTTTCTTCATATAGCGCACAGCCAACCTGTGGAACTCCTTTCCAGGGGAGGCTGTAAGGACCAGTACTTTAACAGGGTTCAAAATAGATAAATTAATGGAGGTTAGGTCCATCAAAGGCTATTAGCTAGAATGGGTAGGAATGGTGTCCCTAGCCTCTGTCAGAGGCTGGGAATGGGTGACAGGAGAGGGATTCCTTGAAGATTCCCTGTTCTGTTCACTCACTCTGGGACATCTGGCATTGGCCACTTTCGGAAGAAGCGACAAGGAGTCCTGTGGCACCTTGCAGACTAACAGATGTGTTGGAGCATAAGCTTTCGTGGGCAAAGACCCACTTTGTCAGATGCATGTAGTGGAAATTTCCACTACATGCATCTGACAAAGTGGGTCTTTGCCCACGAAAGCTTATGCTCCAATACATCTGTTAGTCTGCAAGGTGCCACAGGACTCCTTGTCGCTTTTGCAGATCCAGACTAACACGGCTACCCCTCTGATACTTGTCGGAAAAAAGGATACTGGGCTAGATGGACCTTTGATCTGAGCCAGTATGGCCGTCCTCCTGTTCTAACTGGTATCCCAGTGCTCTGGGCAGCCTCTTTCAATAATCTGTTTCATAGCTAATAGCCTCAACAACTGCAGTGCCGCAGTAGGTGCTGACTCCGCCATTGAAGTTTTAGGTGTCATCTGCTTGTTCTGCAGACCACAGTGTGGGTGAGGGAGGTCTTAGAGCCCAGATTTTCTGGGTCTGATGCTCTTCTAAAGATTACCTAAGCAAACAAGTTGAAATCTTGAATCCTGTAATTATGAGGTTTCAGTGGAAAATATGGTGCAAACCAAGCAGGTGTTTGGGATGTGGTATTTCCTTGGGCAGAAGCAGCACGCAGTCTTTAAGCAAAACAATCAAGGCTTGAAGACTGAAAATCATGTGTCCACCATGTTGAAGTCTTTCCACAGGAAGTCTGAATGGATGGGAGTTGGAGAGTGAGACTGAAGAATGAGAATTATTCAATCCAAGATGTCAAAAATAAGGGAGTAAAGCAGAGGTGGGCAGTAATTTTTTGCTGGGGGCCACACTGGAAGGGGTGGGGCCTCAAACGGAAGGATGCTTCTGAGCTTCCCCACCTACAGATCATGATTGGTCTGGAGATGGGGGAATCCCTTTCCCCCCCCTCCCACTGAGCACCCATACCCACGGCAGTGGGAGGAGACTTCCCGTGCTCCCCCACCCTCAGGCCAATCAGAGCCTGGGGGCAGGAGAGCACGTGAAGTCTCCTCCCTCCCTGCAAGGAGCCTGATTGGCCTGGGGGCAGGGGGAGCGGCAGGCCTCCGCAGGCCAAATCAACCTGCTTGGTGGGCTGGATCCAGCCCGCGGTAGCCCTTTTGGCCACCCCTGAAGTAAAGGCTGCTATAAAAGTGTTTCATATGCTTAGATGAAGACAGCTCACATTAAAAGTTGACAGCAGGATACCTCAGGTTCCACTTTGGTGCCATGTGTAGCCAGAGGGAATGAGGGAGGATTACAGCTATCCTTCTCTTGGATGACTGCAAAAGGAAGCATAAACTGCTAGCTAAAAGAATCTGGCTTTACCTGAATGGGGTGCACACACATTCTGTGGAATCCATACGGATGCATATTTGA
The DNA here is from genome assembly GCA_032595735.1 of Pelochelys cantorii. NCBI lineage: Eukaryota > Metazoa > Chordata > Testudines > Trionychidae > Pelochelys > Pelochelys cantorii. The sequence goes on along the minus strand of CM064331.1, from coordinate 19,517,746 downwards.
CAAAGAACAAGTGGATAAGAGAAACATCTTTAAAAAAGCAACCTTCATCAGGCAACCATTTAGTAGGTCACCTCCCCCCCCAAAGTTATGCTCCTGAACAGTCAGCAAAACTGGAGCCATACAGGAAAGAGGTGTGGTTACAATGAAACATGCTGCACCTCCCAAAAGGCAAAGGAGAAGCTATGCTCCCAAAAGCTGTTTCTGCCTTAAGTGTAGTAATATCAGTAGGAGCTCCGAGTGGGCCAACCTGTATTCATGGCATTCCCAAATGCAGGCAATGATATGAACACAGAATACAATCCTACCTCTGTGGTATGCGTCCTCCTTACACATATACTAAAAGCCATTCCTCAAGATACATTATCTTTGATTTTATAAAATACTAAGCTGCTACATTCTTAATATTTCTTGCTGTCACAAACAGTCATATCACTAGGGAACTATCCCAAAGTCATATGATGCTGATTATATCAATTTCAGAACTAAACTTATTATGCGCCATGGAAACAGGAAATTACTATGAAACAAACATGTCCATCATGATAATCACATCTTACATTAGAGAAGGTCTGTCAAAACCATGCAGAAATGTGTGGCATGAAAAGCACTAGTAGCAAACAGACAGGATATCAAACCAGGAAAAGGTTATTTAAGACGACATAAAACAGCATATTTTAGCTTATGAAGTTAGCTTGAATTTAAGATTATTTGAATTTCAAACACAGCACACTTGATAAGTCATTAAAAAGTGCTGGAATGTTTTTAATTCTTAAACATTCATTTTATAATATACTATACATATGCACACAAACATAGGGGCTTTTTCATTCCACATAATTTTTCCAGTAACTTCTTTCAGTGATAATGTGGAAGGTACTATGATACTTATCATAGAATTCTACACTAAAATTACCTCCTAAAATTTGCCTAGTTCCCATTTTATGATCCGTGGTTAATCCATAATGACTACTTTAAATGTACTAAAACTAAAAGGCCAAGTTAATTAACACATAAGCTTCTTAGTGTCCATGCATCACCACACTTTCAAAATGTATGTATTTTGCAATAAAAAAGGCTGCCCTACACGCAAGGATGCCTGTCCACGCTGAAAACGTTGTCGGATATCTGCTAAGTCATGCACTATTTGAAGATGATTGCCAAACATTACTTTGGAGTTTATCAGTTTAGGCCTTAAACAGCTTGTGCATATTTAGAAGCAAGGGGCAAGGCAGAAAGTCTAAAACAATTAAGCATATTAAACATACACTTTTCCAGTACTCATATACTAGTAAATGCTTCCTGATGCACATAAAGCCTTAATATTAACCTTAGGCAACTCTCCATAACTATGAATGTCAAATATTATTTCTATAAAACCAACTTAGTCCCTATTATTAAACATACCAGAATTGGTTAAACAAGTAGAAGTCACCTTTGGCAGTATGCCAGAAAGCAGGGCTACTCAACATGCGGCCTGTTTGTTGGTGGCCCACAGCATGGTTTGGGTTTACACAGGGCTCAACACGTACCCGCAGGTGGGATGCTTTGAACATGGCCTCCATCGGGAACACGCTCCACAACGGCGAGTCAATATAATGGTTTTCTGTTTAGATGCATTTTAGTAGTTAAATTCCTAGACTGTCATAGATCATTATAAGTGCTGTCATATGGGTGGAAATAGGGTAAATATTGCATTTTATAAATATCAGCAGAATTGACTTAAATGGGGCCTGTGTGTTGTGTAGTCTTGCCTTAATATTTGTATTCATGCCCAGTGTGAAAGAAGCTATTTGCATATATGTGCAATCACACTTAAGTTGTGGCCCCCACGGCTTCCAAAACTGAGCAGCCCTATTGTAAAGTGTAACAAGACCTCCTTGGGTGTGTGTTTTTTTTTTTTTTAATTATTCATGAAAATCAACAGGAAATTCTTCTGGCTGTTTTGGGTGGAATTCAGTTTAACAGCAATTATTGAAGGAAGCTTCCAAGCAATCTAATCCACACACTATCCTATCCCAACCAAAACTGATTTCTTTGCTTGCACTTCTGCCCAGAAGTGAAAGGTTTATTGCTGAAGATATATACACAACAGAAAGGATGTGTGATGCAAATTTAGGATACATAGGATTCTGAACTATGACAACATCCAGATGCAGCATTTCAAAAGATCCTTTTTGTTTCCATTTGTATTAAGGGATTATGTCTGATATCTTAAAAACTAGTGGTGTAAGAAAAAAATTATTATGATGGCCCATTAAAATGAATTTCTCTCTCTTTTAAAGCACAAACAAAGTAGCAGTGACTTGTTCCTCTATCCCAATATTCTGAACTATATAAACAAACACCATCACAATATAGCTATTCTAAACATACAAACAGTTTTATGATGCAGTATCTCTTACTTTGTAGATGTGAATACATTAGAGCAGGGGTTCCCAAACTTTGACACGGGGACCAGTAAATCCATTCATGAGCTTTTGGAGGACAGTAACATTCATTTGCATATTCATTAAGCAGATGATGAATATTCAGATAAGTTGTTTCTGGTCCTCCCAAAGCCCCCAGTGCCAGCTTTAGCAAAGCTTTTGATACGGTCACCCACAATATTCTTGCCAGCAAGTTAAGGGAATATGGATTGGATAAATGGACTGTAGGATGGATAGAAAGCTGGCTAGACCAGGGTTTCCCAAATTTTTCACTTTAATTGGAACCCGTTTTTTTTCAGTACTGTTTTTTGTAGCCCAGAAATATAAAAGCATATAAAAAAAAGAATTAAAAATGAATACATTTTCAGTGTTTCACCCAGCTGCACCCTCTGCCCAGCCTGGGCCAGGGCTTCAGGGACCCGGTGCCGCACAGGCACTCCAGGAGGCGAGAGCAGGAGCAGACTGGGGGTAGGGTATCTGGCTAGGAGGGAGGGTACAAGGAGGGATAGGGTTGCCAGGTGTCCGGTTTTGTACCGGACAGTCTGGTATTTGAGAGTTCTGTCCGGGAAACAAATTGAGAAAATAACGGACATATAAAATGTCCGGTATTTTCTAAATAGGTAACTTTTATTATAATTAGGTGTATCAGTCCATAGCTGCGAACTGCCTGGCTGGTCGATATGCTCACGCTGAGTGAGTGTGTCTACCAGCCAGGCAGTTCGCAACTACTCGAGGGAGGGTATGGGGGGGGGAAGAGGGGACAAATGGAATCCCCGGGGCTGGACTCACTCATGTGCTCGGGTCTGCATGTGCCCAGGTCCTTCCCGCCAGCCGATTCGCTTCCCCCCCCCCCCCCCGCCGCGCTTCTCCTCCCAATCTCCCCTGTCCAGCTCCGCTTCCGGCGTCCCCCCCCGCTCCCCGGCCAGCCCTGCTTCTGCCAGCCGGTCCCTCCCCCCCGCCCCCCAAATCTCAGCCGGCTGATTCTCCCCCGCTTCTCTTCCTGATCTCCCCTGGCCAGCCCCGCTGCCCCCACTGGCTGGTTCTCCCATCCCGTCCCCCCCATCTCCGCCGGACAGCCCCGCTGCCCCCAATCCTGCTTCCCAGCAGCCGGTTCCGCCCCCCACCTCCTCCCAGCCTGCCCCGCTCCCCTCCTGGCAGTCACACTGAGGTCCGGTATTTTTTTTCCCATGGCCCATTGTTTGGGAAACGCTGCATTAGAGAAAAAGCAGCAAAATCTCAGGCACTGCTAACCTTCCTTGTTTGACTAAAATCTTTCGGGCAGTGGGAAGAGTGTTGAGCAGTGACAAATACTCAGTTTATATCTCATTTAAAAGAACCTGTTTTTTATTGTCTCAGAGGGGTAGCCGCGTTAGTCTGTATCTAAAGCTGAATCCCAGGGAAGCAATTCTCTATTGTTTAATCTGGTTTTTTTTCCCCCAGTTACTCTAACACCTAGCAACCAAGTATTCCGTACCAAGTATATCTTTTTGTTTTGCTAATAAAATCACCTTTTTTAAGATTATGATCTGATTCTTATGTCCTGAAAGGTAACAGGTCTGTGTATGCATGCCTAAAACAGAGGTCAGCTATCAGAGACTACAGTTTGTTTTCTTTTTTTTTTTTTTTTCCTCTCCAAACTCTCTTGTGGTAAAAGAGTTTGGAGTACCCCTCTCAAAGAAGCTCCCAAGTGATTTCTTCCTAGGTTCAAGAAAAGGGTTTTTACACTTGGGTGGTGGCAGCATACCTCCCAAGGTCAGGGACTGTGACCTCGGGGAGCTTTTAAGCAGAAGCCTACAGAGGAAAGGTACACTCAAAATGCAAGGGTGAGGAACTGGAGAAGTGGGTTTTGCCCACGAAAGCTCATGATACTCTCTCTATATATTTGTTAGACTCTAAGGTGTCACAGGATTCTTTGTGGTATATTTTATTGTACAGCAGCTTGATAAATATTATTAGTGCATAGGAGCCCTAATCATGAACCAAGACCCTGTTGTGATACATGAAGGAAAAAAAAAATCCCATCACAAAGTTACAATCCATAGGACAAGAAACAGAGGGACAGAAACACAGAGGCAAGAGCAGAATCAAACAATGAGACAATATTAGGCAGAATGATAGGCAGTGATTTCAGCACACCAGTGGCCCAACCATCACCATATTTTTTACAGACATCATGGCAAAATGACAGTCAAAGAATCTGAAGAACAATTAAGTTGCTTTGTAGATGTTTACAGGGTGTTCCTTCCATATATGATGGACAGAATGGGAAAAAGCACAATGTCGGTTTGAAAATTTAACTGGGCAATAAAGGCTGATGTAATGGTCAAATAAATAGTATATCTGTAAATTGTTACTTTACGTAGCCTTTTTAAAAAAAGCCTACACTACTCTTCTAAAATGGACTTTTTATCATCATGTCTATAAATGCTTAACAAATCAATGTCCGTCTACAAATGTAGGTGTGGCATATGGACAGAAAGGGTTAAAGCAGCTTGCAGCTAAAATGACCCATAGTCAGTCTTTAGAGAGATGTTAGAAAAGTATATAAATGTTAACTAGGACCATTCTATATTATATGGTCTGGAACTTTGAAATACAAGTCTGTATTGTTAGATAACTAGAGGTGATACTAATTGTATGTGTTCACTTATATCTTGTTAAACATCAGCCATATAAACAGACAGTTCCTATCTATTACTATAGCAATGTTTCTCAAAGTGGTCTGCAGACCCACTCAGAGAAAGCTGCTACCAAGCCACTCTAGTTTGTTTATTTACTGGCTCTGCAGCCAGGGTGGCTCATTGCTCTCATTGGCTGCTGTCATGATCATGAGGGATGGCCAGCATCCTGGGGACTAAGGGGTTAACTGTACCTAGCCAGGTTGCAGTCAGCCAATAGAAATACAGATCAGGATTTCAAACTGAGGCAACGGAATTTTTGGGTTTCCCTCCTTTGTCTCAGGGCAGTTGACTCTCCAGATACTGAGGGGGGAACAGACATGTCTCTCTCCAAGAAAAGACTCTTCACCATCTGTAAGTAAGGTAGAGTTTAGATAAATCCATTAGGTTTTATTGTTTTATGGTTTGAGAATGGGAATCTGATGTCTGTGCATTTAGAAATGGGTTTTCCTCTCTTCTGTAATTAAGTTTTGTTCCCATTGGAAAATCCCCCATGAGTTTATTAATTGGTGGCTCTTACCATCCAACCAATCCAACTATGCTTGTAACAGGAATATTGTTGTGATAATAAAAGTTCTTTCTTTTTTATTAACCTGGTATTAGTTCAGTTCTGTGTCCTGGAAAATATGTCTGTGGGATCTGCATGCCTCGCAGCCACAGACCGCAGTTTGTGTTCTCTTTTCTTTTTCAAGCTCTTTGGGGAAAAAGAGCTTGGGGTGCTTTCGAGTTGGTTTCACGTGTCCACTCCTGTTTGTGGGTTCAAAAGCACTTGATGGGGGCAGTGGATTTTTTTATCCCCGAAATTTAGGTTTTTAGGGGGAAGTTTTATACCAAAGCCTGGAAATATAAGGTTTTGGGGTACTTTTGCAGGGCCCCCCACTTCTGCATTCATCGTACCAGAGTAGGGAATCAGCCTTGACAGCTGCGGTTCACTATTTGCAGCCAAGGGAAGCCACGGAGCGCTGCGGAGCCAGTAAATAAACAAACTGGACTGGCCCAGTAGCAGCTTTCTCTGAGTGGGTCTGTAGACCGCTTTGAAAAACACTGTATTATAATTATTGATTAGGGATCAAAGGGAATATTAACATTTAGATAAATGATGGGTTAAATAATGTCATGTCTATAGGTCTCCTTGAATTTTATGATAAACTACTTACAGGATAAAACTTAAAAAACAAAGAATGGTCCTGCAGACCCTTAGAAACTAACAAAAAATGTAGATAGTACCATGAGCTTTCATCACAACCCACTTCTTCAGATGAAAGTTATATTATGTTAATCCATGTAATTAATTACCTATGAAGCGGAGGAAAGAGAAGGGCATCTAGATCATTCTGGCTATGAACACTGGACTAGTTCTGAAATAACTATGCAACTAGAAAGCTCACCATCCCTGCTATAAAACTAATCTCAGAACTGTACTCATGTCTTCACCTATACCAATCTTTTAACCAACACATGCTCCCTTTTCTTTAATAAATTTTAGTTTAGTTAGTAAGATGTCTATAAGCATATACTTGGGTAAGATGTGAAGTATTCATTAACTTGAGAAGTGATGTGTGATCCTTTGGAATTGATAGAACTTTCATATTTGACTTGAGTGTCTGGTGGAAGCCCAAGGCTGGGATGCTATAAAAGCAGGGGTGGGGAATCATTTTTGGGTCGAGGGCCACTGTCCCACAGAAAAATCAGTTGGGGGCAGCACACAAGTGAGGAGCAAAAAACAAAAAACCCCACAATAAAACCCACTCACTGACACAGTCCCTGACTGAGAAGGAGATGCTCCCCACATTCCTTTTGCACACCAGAGCCAAGGCTAGTAGATTTTGTGTGTGCCAGCTCCACAATGGGAGAGGTGGGGTGTGGGGAAAGGGGAGGCTTGAGCACTAGTGTGGGTTCCACAGTGCTGGGGGGGGGGGGTCCCTGAGCCTCAGAGGCCAGATCCAGGCAAACCAGGGGTCTGAAGGCCCGAAGTTACCCACTCTTGCTATAAAGGAACTGTGTTTTGTTTTTTGATTGGCCAGTTAGGCATTACAGAAGCTGTTTTAAGGCTAGCGTGGTAAACCTAAGTACTAGAATAACCACTAGCTTTGGGGACTATCTGTCCCATTCTTTGCAATTTACCCTAATTGAGTAACCTCAGTGTGATCCCGGTCACAGTTGATTTGCCATAGGAACAAATAATTAATCTGATGTGCTAATGATTTTAGGTACCCTATTTAGGTGTTTGAGTTATTATGCTATATATAACGAATAAAAAGTTAAACTGAAAGCAATACTGTTTGATGTGCAAGCTATATTTGGTTTATCAAGCAATAAATTTTTTTAAATTAACAGCAAATACACTGTTACATAATTATGCTAAACTAAAGTTTAAAAAAAATTGCAGTACTGCAAGCTCAGCATGCATTAAAACTTTTAGTTGCAATCATCTAACTAGCATAAGCAAATCGTTAGCACTGAACTAAAGAAACAGTGTGTTAATGTGATTTACAGTTATTAAATTTTCAAGGTTCAACTCTATGCTGAAAATTTTCAATATTTTCCCAAGGCATCTGTATAGTGATGAGTTTGTTTTTTATTTCAAGTGTTGCTGCCTCAGAGAAGTCAATGCGCAGACTAATGCATGAAGGTCATTTCAGACCTGGAATAACAGAAGTTAAGTTATGAGTTCTCATGAATTTCAGGTTAAGCATATACTTCCCAATGTTTGAAATTCTCAGCACTAAGCACTCAATGCTTCGTGTTCACTACTAAAATGAATGAAGACAAGTCACTTACTGCATACAGTAATGTCTAGAAATCAAATTTTGATAGTATAGGTGTAAAGTTAAGGCAGGCTGGAGGGGGTCTGGACAGCTCTAGCAAACCAGGGTAAAGGAAGAGGTCAGCTGACCAGAGCCAGGCCTAGCCTAATAAAAGCCTGCAGAGCCGAGGAGCTCATTCCCACCCTGACCAGCAAGAGAGAGAGGGAGCTGAGTCCTAGTAGAGGAGGGAACCAGCAGCACCTGACACACAACAGTGCCGAGCAGACTCAGGAGAGCTGGAGAGAAGCTCCAGCCTGATATCTGCCAGGCTGTGGGCCTTGATACAAGGACCGAGAAGGTGCAAATGTAATGCGGAAGTGGCCCAGGGAAGGTAAGCAGTCAAGGGGAGAGGAGGGCAGGAAATGGCTGCCACCAGAGGGCTCCCGGGTTGGAACCCAGAATAGTAGGCAGTCTTGGATCCCCCCCTTTTTTCCTTGCATGGCACATAGCCACCACAGAGCGTGGCCTTTACAGACTGCAGCTTCCCCCTGAAGCAAGAGGCTAGACTTTTGGGGCTGCACTGGCTGCTCTGGTGCGGGTAAGAGCTTAACAAAAGAGAACTGGGCACTGCCAGAGGGCAGAGTCCTGAAGAGAATGCTAAGGTCCAGGGAGTGACATTTCCACAGAGACACGATGGAGACAAGAGAGCAGACTGACAATGGGCAAAGCATTGCCTGCAGAGGGCACCCTGCTGACAATTAAGCTAATTCCTGGACTGATCAGCAAGAGATGCCAAGGCAGTGAGTTGACCACACTACAATAGGACTGTAGTTGAAAATATTTTAAATATGGTCTGACAGCTAGAGTTATGGTCATAGATACAATAAATGTGTAACATGGAAGTGGTGAACAGAGGTATCCCAAACGATTTCATATCTCCACAATCTTGTGCACCCTCCAAATAAGGAAGAGGTGTGCTCTTTGGAGCTATTTACTATGGGCACTACTGCACTCTAACAAATAAATAATAAAGATTGTTTGGCTATTAGTATTAATGGTATATAGATAAAAAAAGTCAGATGAAAAAAGAGAAAGATGGAGAGGGCGAATTCATGGCCTCCTAGGGAGAGCACCAAATGGTGATTGTATAAAGCAGGTAACAGGAGAAGAGGTGAGGGCTTGCAATAGGCAAGACCTCCCCAAACAACTCTGTCAGTCACTTTCAGGCAGAAATGTGACCACAGCTGTAGAGGTTTCTGTTTTTGACAGCAAGCTTTGTTTTTACTCCTTTTGATGTAAATATTGCACCAGGAAAAGCATTAGGCAAATTCTGGAACAGCTGGAATGTTCTGATTTACAATAAGTTAGCCCACATATTTAAGCTGGCCTACCTAATACTCCAGTTTTTATATGATGCTCAGCCTTTGTGCCCTCATCTCTAGCTCCCCAGCCTTCTGCATATCATGTCTGACTTTGCTTGGCTAGCAGCCACAAAAAAAGGTCACCACCTTCTGCTTGCTGGGTAGGCAAGAAGCCAGCAGCTGAGACTCTCACTCTTCAGCAAAACACACACACAGACTAAAGACCATTGTGCCAGCCAGAGTAATCACAACTGAAGGTGTTGCACTTAGACTGATAACCACTAGTTTATTTACCCTTGTAGGTCACATCCAATACTACCCGTATAGCCCTGATGATGTCACGTGAACTGCAGCTATGTGCTGACTCTGCTACAAGTGACCCACAGGCTGCAAGTTGAGAATCACTGCACTACACAATGCCTGGTGAAGTTTCCAAATCTGGCTCAATCTTGCAGCTCCGTGAATCTCTGTGTAAGGTACAGTCAGGGGGTGCCTGGCTCTACCATCACTTAAAACATAATGAAAACTTTGAGAGAATGGTGTGCTAGGATATTTTTATTCATCCTGATGACACGGTAGAAGAGCATGCAAAGCCATTTTTTAATATAATGAGCAACTGAAGGAACACAAGATGCTGCCGCTAAACCGCTTTATGCTCTGGACTGCCTCTAGTCCCTCCAAGTCTGCCTGTAAGAAGGTTCATGTTTCTGACCCATATAGCAACAGAGATATGACATGCGTTTGATGTATCCTGATCTTTGTTTCAGTGAAAAGGTATTTTTGCATCCATAAGTGACACATGAATTTCATTCAGGAGGGACAAATCCTGTCAAAGAACATCCATTCTGCTGTACACATCTGAGCTCTGTTTGTACCAAGGTAAGATGAACTTGTCAACACTTTCTACAATATCTGACCCCTCCTGTTCTGGGGGGTTTTTGTCTTTGGTTTCCTATGATGAGATGTTAGATGACATAGCAAGGATGGCATTTTAGAGACTTTGGACAACAGGGCTGAAATTATTGGACTTCTCAACAAGCAAGGCAGTGTCATCGGCATTCATGTTGGTGATCACTTGTTGGCCAACCTCGATTATGATGTGTGGAGCGGCAAGCCCTAATATTCAGTTGACTGCTCAACAGAAGAGTACTGGGGCAAAAATGTCATACACCTGAGGTTGTGTAGAAACACAGAGAAAGTGATGAACCAATGTGCATTCTCCCAGCAGTACTGGTGTCAAGATTGCATATCAGATTTAGATAAACATCTGTTACACCAACTCCTTTCAGTGCAAGCCAAACTGCTGACATGTCAACTCAATAAAAGGCTGCTTTGATGTCAGTATATGCCATGTGAAATTGACAGCTAAATTCTTGGTACCCTCATGCATCTGGTAGAGCTGTAAGGACAGAGTCCACTGTTGAACATCCAACAGCAAAACCCAATTGCTATGATGACAATGTCGGTTAGAGAACAGCTACATGCTACCGAGCCGAATATGAACAAAGACCTTTGCAGGATAACAATATTATATCAGCCTGCAATTGCCACCCACATTGCAAGATTCTTTGCTTTCATACAGGGATGCTATGACATGTTCACTGGTTCCAATGCACCTGTGGATTGGGCAGCTGGAGTATTATCCGATCTGGTTACTGCACTATTTATGACACAATGCCAACTAGAAAACTGTTCAATTTATTGAGGGACACTCATTTGCTGTGGAAAAAACAACTAATTCCCTACAAAGATGCAAATTAATTTCTCTTCTTAAACCCTATGTCTGCAAAGATGTGGAAAGCCAGGATGTAAAATCAGTTAACCAGATAAACATCAGTTTATTATCATGTGCAAATTTTGCCAGCTCACTATTAACCCCTTTCTCCAGATCATTTATAAATAGGTTGAATAGGATTGGTCCCAGTACGGACCTTTGGGGTATCCCACTCTCCATTCTGAAAACTTACTATTTATTCCTATCCTTTGATAACTGGTTGAAAGACAGGAAACAATCCATGAGAGGACCTTCCCTCTTATCCCATGACAATTAACTTTACTTAAGAGCCTTTTGTGAGGGACCTTGTCAAAGGCTTTCTGGAAATTTAAATACACTATATCTACTGGATCCCTCTTGTCCACAACTTTGTTGATCCCCTCAAAGGACTCTAGTAAATAAGTAAGGCATGACTTCTGTTTACAGAAACCATGTTGACTTTTCCCCAACAAATTATATTCATCTATGTGCCTGACAATTATACTCTTTATTGACATGCATCTGAGAAGTGGGTCTTTGTCCACGAAAGCTTATGCTCCAATACATCTGTTAGTCTATAAGGTGCCACAGGACTCCTTTGTCACTCTTTATTGTAGTTTCAACTAATTTGCCTAGTATGATGTTAGACTCACCGTTCTGTAACTGGATCACCTCTAGAGCCCTTTTTAAATATTGGCATCACATTAGCCAGTTCAACAGAACATTTAACTGGTTAACTGATTAAATGGGATTTTATATCCTTACCTCACAGCATCCCCTAGTAGCAAGTTCCACAAGCTAACCATGCACTGAGAGAAAATACTTCTTTGTTTTAAATCTGCTGCCTTTTAACTTCTTTGGGTGACTCTTAGTTATTGTGTTACCTAAATAACACTTCCTTATTCACTTTCTCTATATCATTCCTGATTTTACAGACTTTAGCTAAGGGTGAATATAGTTTATTTTTCTAAAATAATCCCCGACTTTCTAAAATTTAGCCTCCTAATCACTTTTGTTGTCCTTCTCTGTATTTTTTCAATTTTTTTTTTTTTTTTGAGATAGAATGACCAGAATGCCACATAGTATTGGAGGTTCATGGATTTATATAATTGCATTGATATTGTTTGTCTTATTGGCTCCTAACATTGTTAGTTTTTGCATCTGCTAATGAACATTGAATGGATGTTTTCAGAGACCTACTCACAGTGACTCCAAGATCTTGAGAGATGATAGCTGATTTTACACCCTGTCATTTTGTTGTCCAGTCCTCTAGTTTGAGATTATTTTGTAGAGCTTTGCAGTCAGCTTTGGACATAACAATCTTTAACACTTTATAGGATAATCTTGGTATAGTTTGGATAAGCCTTTTAGCAAATTTCATGTCAAAATGTCAAGTTAAGGTATATTTGTAAGGTGGCATTAAAATATTTTCCCTCATTTTTTATTATCTCTCTTGGCAACTTGCCCTTTTGGCAATCCAGCAAGCACATACTCAGTGGAGGAAAAAGTGTTGGTAAGCAATTAGTCTGTTTCATGTAAATCCTGACTGACTGCAGACACACTCAGTGTAGGAAAATAGTTTCCATTGACATGGATCCCACTGCAGGGTTGAGGTCTTAGTTCTTTAGTGATATTGGATGAACTTGAGCTAATATAGATGGGGAAGGAGGGGAGAAATTCAAAAAGTCTCTTACCAACTACTTTGTAAATTCTGCAAATTGTTCACCTTTTATTTTTTCCCCCTCAATCTACCCTAATTTCATTTAAGATTAGAATGAATTATTATCTGGATATATGCAAACTAGGGATGTAAATACCTACTAAAAAGTTAACCAGTTAAGATATAACTTTAATCAATTGCTTTAATCTAGTGGATGGCTGAAGCAGAGTGGCTGGGATATTGCCATCTTTCCCCCACCCTGCCCCCCATTAACCAATTACCAAGTAAGCATGTCAGTAAGGCTAACCAGTTAATCTTTTACATCCCTAATGCAAACAGATTTTGAATACTGAACAGAAGTCCAACATGTTGATTACAAGCATGTATACAGTTTTAAACCCCGAGAGTATCACTACACAGCATTTTGGAGCAATCCTCCCAACCTGGATAGACAGACTTCTGTTGAAGAGAGGATCTCATGCCGGTGCTCTAGAAATAGCTGTGGGAACACTGTGGCACTAGTGGAGGCGTAGGATAGCCACAGGACTTCGTACCCATTGCAGAGCGTAATTTGCATACCTTTTTTCCGAAAAAGAAGTTTAATGTAGACATAGCCTGGGACTTTTCAGTTTAGAAAAGAGATAGGTCTATAAAACCATGACTGGTATGGAAAAAGTGAATAAAGAAAACCTATTTACTTGTTCCCATAACATAAGAACTAGGGGACACCAAATGAAATTAATAGGTAGCAGGTTTAAAACAAACAAAAGGAAGCTTTTCTTCACACAGCACACAGTCAACCTGTAGAACTCCTTTCCAGGGGAGGTTGTGAAGACCAGGACTTCAACAGGTTCAAAAAAGAACTAGATAATTAATGGAGGTTAGGTCCATCAATGGCTATTAGCCAGGATGGGTGGGAATGGGAGAGGGGTTGCTTAAAGATTCCCTGTTCTATTCACTCCCTCTCAGGCATCTGGCATTGGCTACTATCAGAAGACTTGATACTGGGCGAAATAGACCTTTGGTCTGACCCAGCATGGCTGTTATTATGTTGGTTATCCACTTAAAGAGGGGAGGTGGGGACTGCTCCAGCTGGGCCAGGCCCACTGTGGGCAGGGAAGTATTCCAGCATGGATGGTCAGGCTGCCAGTTAACTACAACTGGTTAGCATCATCCAGTAAGGGTGATGCTTACTGATTAACTAATCACATTTCTACTGTGAAGGTCAAAAGTGAAAAACAAAAAATACACAAAGAGGGTAGGTCCATCAATGGCCATTAGCCAGGGCAGTCAGTGATGCAATCCCATGATTTCACTGTCTATAAGGCAGCCAGCATGACGGATTCGGCCCACCAAGCCACCAGATCCAGCCCACAGCTGCCTCACTAGGACCATTAAGCACAGCATAGCGGCAGCTGCTTTAAATGTGGCTGCTCTATTCTGGGAGTGAGGAGGGAGGCTTTGTGCTTTTCCCACCCCTCAGCAAAATCTCTCAGCTCCCACTGGCCAGTTTCTGACCAATAGCAGCTGAGATATTTTGCTGGTAGAAGGGACAGCCAATGAAGCCTTCTCTCCCCCCGCTCCTTCTTCTTCCCGCCCGGAGCAGAGCCACGTGGAACAGCTTGCAACTGCACTCTTCGGGTTCCTGCTAGTCTGCTGACCGGGAGCTGCTTTGGTAAGCACCTCCCAGCCAGAGCCTGCCTCTCGCACCCAACCCTCTCTCCCTGCCAGCTACCTGCCCCAGGCCACCACCCGAACTCTCTGCACCTCTTTACCCCAGGTCACAACTCCCTCCCAGACCCTGCACCCCCTTCTAGAACCCCTCCCTCAAGATAGAATCCTCTCCTGCAGCCATATTCCCTCCTGGATTCTGCAGCCCAAGCCTCTGCCCCCGATTACAACCCCCTCCTTCACCCAAACTCCCTCTCACATTCCAACCCCCTCCTGTACCCCAGTCTCCTACCCCAACCTCCCTTCTGCACCCAACCTCTGTCCCACACCCCAAAACCCTTTGGTAGAAATGCAGCCCTTGACAGCTTGCCAAAATCTAGGAGTGGCACCCTATTAAAAATAATTGCCTACCCCAGGTTAGATGGACCAATGGCTGTTCTCATGTTCACACAAAGTAATCTTTGAACCAAAATATTCTCTCTAATGAAGGAATTTAAGCAAAAATGAAGTTAAATAGAATTGCAAGATAGTCAATATGTTTAGTATATCAGTGCATGCATTTTCATCTGGGAAGACCAAAGCATCCTCAAGCTAGAAAGTGTGGTCCAATTTTAATTAAATTCACTTTACAACAGTCTGATAAGTTATACTCCACCTCAAACTCCTCAAGGTTTTTGATCATTTGAGTTATCCATAACTCTCCATATGGAGGGCAAAACAGAAAATGCATTCTAGATTGTTATACAGTTGACTATCATACAGCCTATAAATCAAAGACCATTTTCTCACAACTGTAAAACCTCAGATTTATAAATATCTCAGGAATGGAGGTGGCTTAATACAGCTTTGAAACTTTACTATGCAGAGGAAAAAGGCTGCTTTAAATCACAGTTTCCTTACTTTGTCAAATCTTAAAAAAACCCCACACCTTTTCCCCCTTTTTAGTAGTTTATGGTCAACACTGTATTGTACTACTGTATTTGCTTTTTTGTGTGACTTTGCACCAGATTATATATTTCTGCTACCAAATGAGGGTGTGTGGTTGACTGGTCACTTTGTAACCTATGTTCATTACTTGAGGTTCTACTGTACTTTCCTTATAATCCTTAATTTGTAAAAAGTAGTCATGTAATTTTAAAGCACTCTTTATCCACAAAAGAATGTGACATTTAAGAGAGGTACTCTCTATCCTAGCATACCTAGAGTTTCATTATATTACCTTAATTCTGTTACTCACTTGCCCAGAATAGCTACACTGCAACCTGTAAATATGGAGACTAAACTTGTAGCTTCAGATAAACCAGATTGTTTAACTCAAAGCAACTTACAGTTTCCAAATTTAACAATTTTAATGAAAGTGTACATATTCTGTTTGCAGACAAAAATCACTAAATCAGGCAATAAAAAAAAAAACTACTGGTAATAGTTTTCAGGAGATCAAAGAGAATCAGCTTTGAACCGACATTCACCAACTGCAACAGTATTCTGTGAAGATTTAGACCCACCTCTGTTCATAGCCCCCACATAACTATCGTCTTGTCTCAATAGGATTCTCCAACAGTTTTATTTAAAGCTAACCTAGATTAAGACTCAACATCAAACAAAAACACCTACAATGTATATTTAATATATGCATAAAGGACTGTAATATTTTGGACACGGAAACAGATGCTGGAAAGATGAAACACACTTACTGTATACAAAAATGCAACAGCTACCCATCTCCTGCAGCTGGTACCTCAAATCAATAAAACTCATCACATCCCCCATTTCCCCCTTCTCACTATTTCCTTGCCTCTAAACCAGCTGCTTTTATTGACCTGTATCACCCACTTCCTGCACCTTGCAAAAAATAAGCAAGCCCCCTCCCAATTCCATAAAACAGCAGAGTGAGAGAGAACCGGAAAAGAGAGGATAGATGCACCAAGCGATGTAATGGAGATCTGGAGACTGAGCAGCTGTTTCCTGCAATAACAGCAACAGCACTATACCTCGCCCATCCTAGGGCTGCAAAGATAGACAGACACATGCAGGCAGTGAATGTCTCCCTTACCATGGCCTCTGCTTTGACACTCCCCCCCCCCCCCCAACTGTCAGCACAGCAGCTTTTACACAACCCCCAGACAGAATCCCTAGCCCCAGCCTCCTTCAAATCAAAAGCCCGAGTCCCCTCAAAAACTTACACACCCTGGGTCTGCCTCCCCACTCATCTCTAGCCTGCGCCTCCCCAACCCAATCCCAAAGCCTGAGCCACAACCCCATGCGCACATATGTCAAGGCTTCTCTCGCGCATCTATGTCCCCCCCCCCCCCGGCCTCCGCTCAATAAGAACCAGTTCCCTGACCCAGGCTGCGTCTACCCACCAATGTCAGATCTCGGCTTCGCCACTGCCCCTCCCCCAACGCCTGCGCCCGATCCCTGCAGCCCAGGCTCCCCCCCGCCCAGCGCCTGCTCCCCAGCTCCCCCAGCCGCAGCCCTTTTGCCCCAGACCTACCCCCCCCCACCCAACACCTGCGCCCTTTCTTCGCTAGCCTCTCCTCCCAGCACCTGCACCGCTGCTCCCCAGTCCAGCCCCTCCCCCAACGCCCGCGCCCCCAACGCCCCCGCTGCGGCTCGAGACCCGCCCAAACCCCTCCCCCAAAGCTCGCGCCCGCCCGGCGCTCAGCTCACCCTACCCTTGGCACGCGGAAGTAACGGCAGCGGCGGCGGCAGCCTACGGACGCTGGGAGGCAGCTGCAATCTCCCACTCTCCGGCGCGTCTGTATAGCCTCTGGCCCCAGCGCCGAGCCGAGCCGAGCTCCGCCCCGCTCCCCCGACAGCCCTCCCCAGCAGGGTGCGGCTTCCAGGGGCCGCAGGGCAACAACCGCGCCGCCCATTGGAGGGCGCGGGCTCGGCAACCAAGCGGCGCTCCCATTGGCTAAGGGGCGGGAGAGAGGCGTGGCCCGGGCGGGGGTGAGTTAGAGCGGAGCAAGCGAGGGGGAGGGGGAGAATGCAAGGTAGGGCTGTGGCAGCGGCGGGAACAGCCGCGGGGCGGTTCGTGGGCTGAGGCGGTAGGTGGGAGGCAGGGGCGGGGCATGGCATGGTGGAAGGCAGCTGCCGCGAGGGGTGAAGGCCAGGGCAGCGGGGGCGCTCCAGGTGAGCAGAGCAAGGTGTTGGCTTTCGGGGTACCAGAAAGGGGGGCGCTCAGGGGAGCGGTACCCCCCTCCCCCGAATCAGGGGCAGTGTTGCGGTTCAGATCGGGCTACCCGTGTGCACAGGTGGGGCAAGGTGAATACAAAATCCAAACGTATAAAAACCAGGGAAGGCCGGCAGGTGAACCCTCTCCTGGTGGAATGGTAAATAAGTCACCGCTGCAGGGCGATGTGGATTGGTTGGTAGCTGAACTGGGGATGTAAAATCCTGTTTAAAATGTCGACTGGTTAATCTATACATGTAACTGGCCTGCTGCGACACAGGACGAGGACCATTGGAGCAGCCTGCTAGCCGTGTCATGATGCACCGCTCAGGGACCACC
This sequence comes from Pelochelys cantorii, assembly GCA_032595735.1. Taxonomy (NCBI): domain Eukaryota; kingdom Metazoa; phylum Chordata; order Testudines; family Trionychidae; genus Pelochelys; species Pelochelys cantorii. The sequence goes on along the minus strand of CM064331.1, from coordinate 19,499,936 downwards.
ACCCCATACCCAGGGGGCTGCCCTGACCAGGCTTGAATGCCCCCATCCACATCCCTGTGTTGCTATGGGCCCAGCCCAATAAACATGCCAATAAGGCAATACTTACCAGATATTCCTAACGTGAACATATTTTAGTGTAGACCAAAGCAATATCATTTATCTAGGAACAACTTTGAGGGCATAGTGAATAACCAGCTGACCCTGAAACCTCAGTTCTATACAGTGTATAAGAGTAGAAATTAGTTGTAGGAACAGGATATTATTCAGGGCAGTTGGTGGGAGTAATGCTAAGGTGAAATAAGAACAATCCAAGTTTTGGAAAACCTGCCTTACAGATAAAGATTTAAAAAACTCCTTATTCAGTTTATCCAAGAGACTGTTAAAGGATGACTCAAACATAGTTCATATGTACCCATAGGGGAAGAATATTTGAGAGAACTATTTAATGTAACAGTTATTGGTAAAACAAAATCCAGTCAGAAGCTAAAGGTGAACAAAAATCAGACTAGAAGAAGGATTGCCAACTTTTCTGACCAGACAGACCAGACACCATTGCTGCAAATAGCATCCAGTCTGTCTGGTCAGGAAAGCTGGCAATCCTAAAAGATACAAATGATGGGATAACTAAACATTGGCACAATTTACCTGCAGCTGTGGGTGAATATTTCATGACTTGAAATATTTAAATTAACAATGCCTTTCTAAATGATAGCCTGTCATGATCATGAGGGTTAGCCAGCAGCTTGGGGACTAAGGGGTTAACTGTGTCCCTTACTTAATCAGGTAGTTTCAGTCAGTAGGAATTTCAAACTGGGACAAAGGAATTTTGGGGTTTTTCCCTCCTTTGTTCGGGTAGTTTCTCTCCAGCTATTGAGGGGGACAGGATGTCTCCCTCTAAGAAAATACTCTTCACAGTCTGTAAGTAGGATAAAGTTTAGATAAATCCGTTAGGTTTTTTTGTTTTATGGTTTGGGAAATGGGATCTAGTGTCTGTGCATTTAAAAATGGGTTTTGTTCTCCTTTGTCACTAAGTTCCTGGTCCATGGTAAATTTCTCCTCCATGAATATATTATTTTGTTACTGTTCCATCTAGTCATTATGCTTGCCACAGGAATATTGTGGTGATAATAAAAGTTCTTTCTCTTTTCTTTTTATTAACCTGGTATTGGTTAATTTTTGTGCCCTGGTTTGTACTTCAGGGGTGAGATTTCCCAAGTAGTCTTTCCCTGGTTGCTTTATTAATATTTGGGTGGTGGCAGAGGCATTTTATTCCCAAAATCTAAGTCGTTAAGATTTTGGGGGAAAGTTTTATACCAAAGCCTGGTAGATAAGCTTTTGGGGTACTTTTGCTGGCCCCCACTTCTGCATTTATTGTGCCAGAGTGGGGAAGGAGCCATGACATAGCTGCTAATTGAGTTTGTGCTTTGAGCTTGTTTCTGGAATCATGGTGAAACTTTATGGACTAAAAGTCTCAGTGGGGTAGCCAAATTTGTTGTTTTTAAAGTTACAGATTAGTGTCCTGTGGCACCTTAAAGACTAACAAATATTCATATATACAGTATCATGAGCTTTCGTGGACAAAACCCACTTCTTCAGATGAGATGAGCTTGAATCATGATACAAACTAACATACGTGTGTGTGTGTGTGTGTGTGTGTGTGTGTGTGTGTGTGTGTATATATATATATATATTTGTTAGTTGCTAAGGTGCTACAGAACTACTGTTTTTATGTGTTATGCAGAAGGGCAGATTAGATTATCATAAATGGTCCTTTTTGGTCTGATGAAATAGTCATTTCATAGGAATTAATTATCCCAGCAAAAAAATGTTGCATTAACAAACTGCTGTATATCAGATATTAGTGTCACCACATTCTATCCACCTCTCACCCTATTCAACCACCATCCCCACATATTTTTAATGATTACTACATCACACCTGCTAGGTCTAAAAAACAGTGCTTTATGCTATGAAAGCAGTCAGGGTTCATCTAGTTTTTCAAATAAAGGTATAAATCAGTGAAAACATGCTTTCACAACGAGTAAACTTCTTAGAGTACTTGACAAGTTATCAGAAAGAAAATAACAGAATACCTGATAATATTATGTAATGATCTTTGTCAAGAATTTTCAAGAGCCATAGTGAATAGACTGTTTCAGATTGGCTAGTTGAAGTACAGCCACTTATTAAGGTTGCCAAACCTGTTTTGGTTTGCTCACTGGTTGGCAGAGAAAAGTAGTAGGCCAAAGGATAACACAAAATAACTGAAGACTCATCTGGTCCATTTAAGCTCTGAAAGAGTGGAACATACATAGAAAATTAGTTATTTTTGGCAATGTGTGGTGCAAGACTTTTTATTATGGACACAACTTAAGTTTTTAGCTTAGATCATTGCCTATGTTAGTCATGAAGAAGGGCTACCTGCAATTGGTGAAAAATCTGCCAGAAGTTGGGCTCTTCTGCAAACAAAATTCTCTAAAATTATATGTGTTAAGTGTCTAGCATTATTAGACTGAATAAATATCAGATAGCTTTCTTCTGTTTTCTGCCAGAACCCGATCAGTTGGAATTGCAGATGCTCAGCACCTCAGAGGATCAGCCATCTTCATGGAGCCACCTTTCTCTGGTCTTGTCTCAGGTCTACTGCCTTGCTCATCTCTCTTTCTTTACTCTCCACATATTTTTATATACTTAAAGCTCCAGTTGTTCATTCCTTTTTCAGGCAAACCTGCCAGTGAAGTTAATGGATATTTTAAGAGAATAAGGAATGTTAGAAAAGTCATTTACTTTTACAAGTGCTCATTTATTTTGCTATTACCACATCCTATTTAAAGATTTTAGTTTTAAAGAGTACCAGCACTCTTTTGTGGTAATGCTTATTTCACGTACTAAAGAGAGAAAGTTGTACACACAGCTTTCTAAAGTACTGATTAATTGCAGTAGAAGGAAAAGCATCCCTGCCTCTGCAGTAATGCATATTTGAAATAGGAGAGAATAGGGAGGAGGGAATCAGATTACAGGAGCCTCTGGAACCAACACTTTTTCAGATAATGAAGTGTTTTTACTTTTGTTAGCCAGAAATATCTCAAAAATTAATATTAGCCTACTCTGTTAATGGAAAAAATAAAGTCTCTAGAGACAACCACCTGTTACTGAAATTGTTCTCTATCTCTAATTTACAGTTGTTTTTGTATATCAGAGAGCTAATAGAACTGTCTGCCACCAAGGTAACTTATGGTCTTCCTACTCCCCCAACCCAGAAAACTGACATCCATCAAACGTTTCTCATTTAAATCCGTTCTTAAGATTCATTTCTTCCACAGTTCCCACCCAACAGCAAATTCATTATATTCAACCATCCTATAAGTTTCTCTTATTTTCAGATAAATGTAAGAAAACAAATAGAACACAGCTATTAAGACAGACCTGCAAATGTTGAGACTGACTATGTGATTGTATTGTCCTAAGCCTTTGTGATGCTTCCTGGGACTACCCTTGTCTGACAGGCCTCTGATATCATCTGCTCTTCACATGAGAAAGCCTTGTTTGTCTCATCTGCTAAAGATCAGCTCCTCAGCTTCACTACAGCAGCACAAAAGTTCATACTCACATCTAGCTCTTCTACCACACATGGGCTATGTCTACACTGGCAGCTTCTTGCACAAGAACATCTTGCGCAAGAGTTCCTGCGCAAAAGTTCCTGCGCGAGAACACGGCCACATGGCCATGTAGTTTTGCACAAGAGCATCCATGGCAGTGTGGACGCTCTCTTGCGCAAGAAAGCTCTGATGGCCATTTTAGCCATAGGGCTTTCTTGCACAAGAAACCCCTACTGCACGTCCACACTGCCATCTTGCACAAGAACTCTTGTGCAAGAGGACTTACACTTGTTAGAAAAGACTAGCTCTTGCACAAGAAGCCCTCTCTTCCCGCGTTTTACTGTAAATTTTCTTGCAAAAGAGCAGCCAGACAGTGTGGATGCTCTGCCGGTTCTTGCGCAAGAATGGCCCTTCTTGTGCAAGAACCCGCCAGTGTAGACGTAGTCATGGAGTTTTTACTGTTTCAAATTGTTCTTCACATTGCTGCTGATAGTGCCCTTCCTAATGGAAGTTCAGCCTTCTGGCTCTGGCTTCCTGTACTCCCTGTTCTCAGTGAAAGCAGCATATATACTGCCATCCTTCAGAGAGCTTCCTCTGGATTGATTGAAAAAGAAGGGAGGCCCCTCCCCTCAACCTCTCCACCCCCACAGACCTCCTTGTCCCTTGCCTTTAAGTGGACAGTTTTCTGTTTTTTCCCATTCAGTTACTAATTCTCTGTGACTAATTCCCTTGTTGCTACAAGACCATTTTCTTAATCCAATCCCAGGAATGGGGTCTTCCGGCCCCCTCTCCAGTCTTAAAAGGCACCCCAAATAGGTCCCTAGAGAATAGAGTGTTTTGCACGCTGAGCAGCAGTCTTCCTTCTTTAGGTGACCTACGCTGTCCACACAGGGACATCAGTTACTAGAGTAGGCATTTGGAGGTGAGACTTTCTGGGATTTGTGGGTGTTTCCATGTTGTGGCTTGTAATTTTCATCTGATCCAGGCCTTTGAGACAGCTCTTCTGGCATAATCTCCAACTCCTCTGATGTTTAAAGCTCCCTCCTCCAGAGCTAGTGCACTTTGGTATACCTATGCTGGGAAATGTGCTCCCAGATGCAGCGTAGACATATCCTATATGTCTGACAGCCATTGGAAAGGCAAGGAAAAGGTGGTGGTAAAATCTCCATCCTTAGATGCTTTTAAGGTCAGGCTTTGACAAAGCCTTAGCTGGAATAATTTAGTTGTGTTGGTACTGCTTTGCACAAGGAGTTGGACTAGATGACCTCCTGAGGTCTCTTCCAACCCTAATCTTCTGTGCTTCTATGACTGGACTGTGGCATGACCTGTTTGCATGGTCATCTCCCTTAAACAACAGGCATTAGCTGCTATAACTATGGTATACAGCAGTGGTGGGCAACCCTTGGCTCATCGAGGTTGTGTGTGTGGTCCAGGAGACACTTTGTTTACCGTTGCCAGATTCCAGCCATGTTTTTTCCTACCAGTATTACTAAAGGGGGACACACACAAAACAAGGGCACATAAAATGAGGTGTGTGCTGATTGCACAAAACATTGACTGTACGAGCCGTGCACTCCCTCTGCATCCAGTCAAAGTGCTATTACTGTTCAATTGGCACACATTGCAAATTGTAGGTGTGCAAGTAGTTAGCAAATCTGTCCTATCCTGGGAGACTGTCTTGGTCACAACAATCTTGTGGCCTACTGAGAAGGGCCACTTATGCACCCAGTCACTAGCCTAGGTTGCTCATCGCTGGGGTGGTGAATGGGAGGGTTACTGCCCTTTCTAGACATCCCAGCCATTTAAATTGCCCGTAAAGGGTTAAACCCAGAAACACTCATATGCAGGAAGTGTTGGCAGGGAGCCAGGAGAGCCAACAGGAGGAGTGTGAAAGATTTTTGCAACTAAAAAACAGTTCTGCCTGCTTTAATTGTGTGAGTTCAGGGCAAGAGCTGGGAGAAAAATGGACTGAGCCAGGAATAAGGCCTGGATTTTCCAGCGATATCCATGTCTAAAGAAAAAAAAACCCTAATCTTTTGAACAATAGAGATGTAAATAAAACAGGGAGTGTTTAGACTGACAGAATCGGGTTACTTTCTGATTTGTGAACTCTGTGCTGAACACAGGTAACTGTGACTTTTAAACTGAATCCCAGGAAAGCAATTCTTTGTGCTTTTAATATGCCTTTTTTCAATTGCTCCATAACACCTAACAATCGAGTATATTTGATCAAATATATCTTGTTTTTGTTAATAAAATTATCTTTTTAAGACTATGATCTGATTCCTGTGTCTGAGAAGGCAGGAGGTTGTGTATGCACGTGCCTGAGACTGAAGGTCAGCGATTAAGAAATTACAGTTTATTTTCAAGCTCTCGCCTCAGGCAGGTTAAAGAATTTGGGATTACTGGACAGGAAGAAATTCCCAAGACCATCTTCCTGGGCTCTTACCAGATTTTTGCATTTAGGTGGTGGCAGTATACCACCCAATGTCAATGAATCTGTGACCTTCAGGGGAGTTTTTTAAGCAGAAGCCTTTAATGGAAGGGTAATTTGAAGTCTCTTGCAGGCCCCTACCTTCTGCACTCAAAGTACCAAAGTAGAGAACCTTTGACAGCTGGCCTACAGGATAGGTAGGAATGGGTAGACCTGAGTTTGAGGCACAGATTGGGCAACTTGATTTCTGTCCTGTCTCTGCCACAGACTTTTATATATCTTCAGCTCACTGAACCACTGTTTACCCAGCCATAAAAATGAAGGTACAGAGGAGTGGTGATACTAAGATTTGCAAAGTGTTTTTCAGATGGAAGCATGACAGAGTCATATATTTAGTGATCTGTACAAATAGCACAGCATCCCCAAATGTTCCTATTGCTGAAACAAAAAAGTGTCCCATCAGATTTTAAAGGAAACTTTGAAGATTTATGGGGCTCAAGACCCTTTTGAAATATCAGATATCCTTGATATGGGGTCAAAGAGTTTTCTAGCCAAAAATATTTCATTTTCACAACAGGTGGGATTAAGGATGTTAAGGACTAGTCGACTATCTGATAAGCAAATGCTTATCTGATAGTTGAGTCAACTAGTCGCTTCCACCCCTTGCTGCCTCTACTGGATAGAGGCAGCAAAGGGCGGGGGGGAGGGAGTATTTCAAAGTGGCAGTGCCGCTTAGACAGGCTCCATGTAGTCCTGCTGCTTTGACATGCCATCATGGTGTTTCAAAGGGGCAGCGCCACACAGCTAATCCTGGGCTCTGTGCAGCACTGTCCCTTTGAAACACTGCAGTGGAGTTTCAAAGCAGCAGCGCCGCATGGAGCCCAGGGTCAGCTGGGGACTCCCTAGGTGACCCCATGCTCCATGCAGCATTTCCACGGAACCTGAAGTCAGCTGGTGAGTCCTCAGTTGATCCCAGGCACCGTGCGGCACTGCTGCTTTGAAATGCTGTGCAGATCCCGGGATCAGCTGGGGAGTCCCCAGTTGATCCCAGGTTCCATGGAAATGCCACACGGAGCCCGTGGTCAGCTGGGGAGTCCCCAGCTGCCCCTGGCTCCGTACGGCATTTCAAAGTGGCAGGGCTGCATGGAGCCTGTGGTCAGCAGGCGACTCTAAGTCCCCCGCTGACCACAGGCTCCATGCGGGTGCTTCTGCTTTGAAATTCACAAGCGCGCCTGCTGGGAACTCTTGTACATTTCAAAGCTGGCACACCCTGCGCAGACAAGGCCAGCGGGAAATCCCGCTGACTCCAGGCTCCACGGGGGTGCTTGCACTTTGAAATGTGCTGGGGCTTTTGTACATTTCAAAGGAGGAATGCAGAAATTCCATCGACTACTCAACTAGTAAATTAATCAGTATTTAACATCCTTCGTTGGGATAGTCTCCAGACAATTTCATCTGCCCAACATTGTGCAAATACTATAACGGGAAAATGTTTTTCCTCAAGTAATTTAAACAAGGAACATCACAATAAATTTGTTTGTTTTTTCTGCCAAATCCTGTCTTATTCAGATGGGAGTAGTAGTCCTCACCTATGGAACTATTATATAAGAAATGTAAGCGGGATTTGGTCACATGATGTTACACAAAAAGCCAGATATAGTATTGTTGCATCTCATCAAATTTTCACTTGATATTAAGAGTTGAGCTTTTAAGACCTCGCTTCTGTAAAAGGGTTCCACAAGTTTATATAACAGATTTTTTTTTTTTAATTACTCCCAGTCTTTGTTGGATGTATTCAAATATTGAACATCCTACACAATGCTATTCTGGCATTTGACCAGCAGATGTCACTGAATTCACAGTAACTGCCACAGGCTCAAAAAATTAAAAAAAAGAACATTAACTTTGACATTAAAATCTTCACAAAATATAAAGCAGCATAGATCATATATGTTATCACACAGTTTTGTATGCGCATGTAAATAAACTTCAATTTACTTGCTTAAACTCTTCAGCTACAAACATCAAGAGTACAACATACAAGCACCTTCATTGTCAAAGGACAGAAGAAGGCCTGTATATGGGGGAAGGGGGACAGTGTGTGCGATGGATGAGAAAGGACCCTCTCCCACCCCATGATCCACCACATAAGCATGCTCTGGCCGGCCAGGGGAAGGCAGAAGCAGCATGCTACCCGTGCCTTCCTCTCCCCTGCTGCTCTGACCAGCCAGAAAAAGACTAGGGTTGATTTCCCTGCTTACGAGGGGGATGAAGAGGGTGGATTTACATGCTTCCTTTGTATGGGCTTGAGAACACAAGTAAAGCTAGTTATAAATTTTAATCATCAATGTCTCTACATTTATAGCTTCCACTTGACAGTATTTGAAACTAGAAGTGAATATTCATGGATTAGCAGGCTAAAATGGAAGTGGTATACATCTGCAAAACATGGTGGCCGATATTGTCTCTTACTTTGTGGTCCTCCATCTCTCCATCACCTGTTGCAGACACACTGCACTACCCACAAATCCAGTGCAAGTTTCCTCTGGGAGACTGCATTCCTTGCTTGAGTCATAAATGTCCTTTCATTCCATTAATCAGAGATGTCTTCATGTGTCTCTTGTCTTGTAAGTCTGCTTTTTGCTCATATCTCCCAGTTGGTGTGGCCTACAAACTTCTGTTTTGTTGTTGAATAATGCCTTTTAAATGTGCTTTATTGGGGGAATTAAAAAATATTCAAAAAAAACTTGTGATGGGATGTACGTATTTCCCCCATTCAGATAGATAGGGAAAGAACTAATTAGAAGCTACATGTGGAATATAAAGAGGCATAGAAGACGACCTAGGGTGAGACACTCTTCTCTCTTTACTTGGTTCTTGAAGAGATAATATCTAGTGTTTTCACTGCTTCCCATTTTGTAGTTTGAAGATTAGCTAGTTGTCCTTTGCTTAAAGAAATAGCAGTTGTTGGGTGCTGATAAGTAGGCAGACACACTGCACTACCCACAAATCCAGTGCAAGTTTCCTCAGGGAGACTGCATTCCTTGCTTGATTCATAAATGTCCATTCATTTCATTAATCAGAGATGTCTTCATGTGCCTCTGCTATGTTGCTCTGATAGATGTTTGTCTAATCACTCAGCACACTGTGTCCTTAAGTGATATTAGCATTTCAATGCTTACTTCTGGATACAAGAAAAAAAAGTAATGAGTTAGGGTGGCTAGCACTGGCAAGTGCAGTCAATGGTCTGTTGGGGGTAATGCATACAATAAAAGCACAAACTGACTGAAAATCTAGACCAGTGGTTCTTAAACTTTTTGGTCCACAACCCACCCCACTCAGTGCAGACCTTTCTGCGGCCCATGATGACAAAATGGCTGCAAGAGGGGGAGAGGTTGAGGGGGTCTAGCTAGGAAATCAGGTGTAGAAGTGGGCTGAGGGGGTCAGGGAGGGAGGTTGGGTGCAGGAGCAGGGTGTGGGGAGGTCTCAGCAGGAAAGGTGTGGGGTCTGGGGATGGTGGGCATTTATCTGCCCCCTGCTGCTCCCATTGGCCAGGATTCCTCTAGGCAAGCAGTTTCCTGTGCAGCTGTTCCCCCACCCAGAGGGAAGGGGAGTGACAGCACGCAGAGCAGCTTCATTCCCCTGCAAGCCAGATCTTGCCCATAATGCTCCCCTTTCCCCCCCCCCCCCCCGCAGCAGGAAGCTGGCAGGAGGCAGGGGGGGGCCAAGTCCAAACCTGCAGCCCACCTGCAAGACTAGTGGCCACAAACCACATTTTGAGAACCACTGATCTAGACAAGATCCTTGTTGTACAGACTGCCTCACTTCAATGATTGTATGCAGCACTGTGGTAGCTGTGTTGGTCCCAGGACATTAGAGGGACACGGTGAGGTGACAATATCTTGTTGCATTAACTTCTGTTTCTGAGAAAGACAAGCTTTCAAGCTTACAGTGTCTTCAGTGACATACTCTTAGCTAGGGACTCAAGGTTAAGCAAATCTCTGAATCTGTAGCCTGTTGGGATCTCCGGCTAGGGCACCATTATGGGATAGATTATGGGATTCCCTCGGGGACATCAAATGATCTCTACATACAGAGGGTTCCATTAAACTTTGCTGGGCTGATTCTCAATTACATTAAGGCTCCTATGTTTAGTGATTTTTTCCTTAATATTTATTTATTGATGCACCTCACAGTAGGGTGTGTATTGGTCTCTGCCTGAAGGGAGGCCAAGCTGCCTCACTACACAGTATGGCGACCAGTTCAGAGGCCTATTTAGCCCTGCCACAGACTAGGAGCTCCGGCCTATAGCCTACCAAACAGTCTGAATGTCCTGGATCCAGCTCATGGCTGGCAGTACAGAGTCTAGGGGCTCATGTTAACGCTATGGCCAAGCAGCAGTTCCAAAGTCCAACCCTGGTTCAGGGCAACAAGCAGTCGAGAGACAGCTTCAGGTCTCAGCCTATCTGCAGGCTGTAGCAGCAGTCTATAGGCCCAGGTCCTTGGTCTGGGTGGGGCAACACAAACAGTATCAACAGTTTGGGGCTCAGGCCTGGCTGCAGGCTGAGCAGGGTTGAGTCTCCTTGCTCTGGTGGAGAGCCAACAAGCACCAGGGATTTTACCCTGACAGGGGGAACCTGACACCCAAGGTGAAGGGTGGCAGGGGGGGATGAAGGCCCATCCGCTCCACTGCGCCTGGCCTAGGGCCCTAACAGTGGCAGTGCTGGCTGCCACTGCTCGGTCAGTAGGGTCTTGGCTGCAACATGCCAACCAGGTCATAGGGTCAGCGGGGATCCTGACCACAACACGCTGCCCGGTTGACCTCCATGTCCTCAGCCAACAATGGGTCGGCTATCCCTGGGCCACTTCCTGATTCCCCCTGGGGGCCTACATGCGTCAACCTCTGCTCCTCGGGGTCTGTTGGGGACAATGGTGCCAGGAGAGTGTCCCTGGGCTTTGGGTCAGGGTCATGCAGTGGTCCAGGAGGCCCAGCCCAATCTTCTGCATCCTGCAGGTGTCCTGGCTGCCCTGGCCAGTCTTCTGGGCCTGGCAGCAGTCCAGGCGGCCCAACCCAGTCTTCTAGGCCCAGCAGTGGCCTTGGCTACTCAGGCTACTTCTCCCTTCTGGGGGCAGAGGGAAAGGGAGGTGCAATCAGGCCTTCCTCCGTGGGAGCTTGGGCAGTGTCTGGCTTGCTCTGTGGCTGGGCTCCAACTGAGCCCTTGGCTCCTCCTTTTAAACTTCCAGCCCTGCCTTTCTGCTTCCTGTGAATGGGATTGGGTTGCTGTGGCACTGCCTACCAGGAGTTCTTATGGAATCTTCCCCCTTCTGGGTCGGAGAAGGCCAATCTGCATCACTAGAGGGTGCAGTTTCATGATTGCAAAATTGACAAATACGAAGTTGGAAGGGACCGCAAGAGATCATCTACTTCATACTTCAGCAGTAAGGCAGGATTAAATATACCTAGACTCAGGACTGATTCTAAGACACTATGGGAGTGCCACTTCAATTTGTTCTACTTTTCTAATTTGCTTGTCATATTTTGTTGTCTAGCTGGTGGGGGTGGAGGGAGGGCAGGGAGAGGGGGAGTTAGCTAAAAATGTTTTCCACTCTTGCTTGCAAAATGCTTAGGTCTGCTCTTGACTAGAGCATCTCTGACAGATGTTTGTCTAATCTGTTCTCGATGCACAATTATTTCCTGAAATGATTTTCTTAAAAGATATTTCCATATACAGTATTGATTTTAATACCGTTGGAAAGTAAAGAATTAGATGCCACTTAAATATAGCACAACAAAAAGAGAAGTTTTCTTTTTAGCGTGTATGGTAGATAATGAAATTACACAGTTGGCATGAGTTCACCTTAAAATTTATTTACCTCAGAAATGTATACATTCATAGATTTGTCACAAGGAAACTAACAGTAATTCATAGAAAATGAATATTTACATGTGTGCAAATTTCACATAGTATACAAAACAGTGTTATATAATTTTACTAGATTATGCAAATACTTTAATTTAAGGCATTTGTAATGAATAATGTTAGTTCTATGAGAAAATAAACAAAATGCTAGTAGAATTCAACTGCCCTCTTCATGGAAGTATATTGTAAGTAAGTAACAATGGTTTGGTATGAGCTAGTCAGTTGTTTCTAGACCTGGCAGAATTCATTTGATTAAAATCTGTTTAAAAAAAGTTGGTTGTTGAAAGTAATAAGCATTCCTGGGTGCCCTCTGAGCAATCCTCTCTCCTTAGGTTAGTTCTCTCAACAGAATAGAAGCAGCTCTAATTATTTTTTTTGCAAATGCTTGACAGCGTGCTTCACACTCCGCTCTTCGTATTAGAGAAGAAGCAGAGAAACACAGATGATTCCAACTAAAACTTCACAAATATTAACCTATTAAAAGATGTCTGCATTTACATTTTCGAAGCACTTTAGTTTATTCTCACAACACTCCTTTAAGGTCAGTACAGAGATTGTCATTTACCTAAAACCATACACTATGTCAAAAGATAGGATCTGAATCCAAGTATTCTGGCTCCAGGGGTAGTGGCAAAGATCACATTTCTTTTTACTACAGGAGAATTCAATCACAGGTAATAGCTAATGTGGATCCCTTTTTATTATTTTTATAAATAGAAAATCATGTAACACTTTTGTTAAATGCATGAAATATATTAAATACAGTGTCATAGAAAACTTGGTGTGCATAAAGATATAAAAGCTAAATGCAGGAGGGATTGTTCACCAGTCTGGATTCAGAAACCTTATCGTACAAATTTAAATTATTTCTAGTCTCCTTTTACAGAGTTTGAGCACAATAATTACAGTACTCAAGACACAAAAGTTAAGAAATACAGGACATTAAAGTAGGTGTCTTTCTCTTCCCCCTGGTTAAACAACATACACTACAAAAGTCAGTTATGCGGAAATGACCTTGGCTTTAGGATTTTTCTAAAATCATACAAACATATGTCAACACGAGTTACATACACCTACTATTAATAGGGCTGTTAATGCTGCAGTTTCATCTTAGCTGACAGAGTATTGTAGGTTTGGGATCATTAGTAATAAAATATGTTATTGTATACAAGGATTCTAAACTGAATAGCCATGTTAAAACCAATAGAAAGAACAATGTATGATTTACACAAAGTATAATGGTACTTTACAGATACAAAATTTGATGTGCTGACAACTTCATCCAAGTGATTTAATAGGACTTTTATGTATTATTTACCATTCTTCCTATTGTCTTTGATGTTGATACGGGAAAAGTCTGTAAATCTCAGTCTGGGTTACTCTGCAAATTATTCTCCACTTCAGCCCATACCCTCCTTTTTAATTTCATACATTCATTAAAAAGTTATTTTATAGCACCTATCTTTCCAATTGAGAACTAGCCAATAGGGTTTCCAGTGGAGCAAACTTAATAATGGTCCACAATTGTCCAGAGAAGTTATCAGTAAGAAATTTGTAAAATTCCATACCCACCATCAGAACTGAGCATACCCGTGCAGGCAGTGGGAAGTTGACTGCAGGAGTTAGAGAGGGGCCTTCTGTAAGACATGGGCTTACAAGGCTCACTTTCTATATCCACATTGAACCACGTTATTGCCATAAGCATCCTTGTTATTTACAGATTAATTATAAACTATTACAAAATCTCAGTCAAGCACCGGTTGCGACTCGAGCAATACCCGAGTCAGAAAATTAGTATTCCCTGTCACAAATGGACAGTGCTTTTCTTTCAAAAGTTCTCCTTTCCAAATAGTTATGTTCTCAATGCCTCTTTGGCCAGGTCCTTCCTCCAACTTCATATCCATATGATTAGGAAAGTAGCAGCAGCAGTTCCTCAAAGGGCACATCTTGTAATACCTTTTACAGCATAACCAGATCAGCCCTTTTCACAGAAAGAGTTGTAATGAGGATCTGAAATCCAGTGGTCCGGTTTGGAAGGACTTATCAAAGAGATGCTTAAATGCAAGTCTGTAGGCAGTGGGAGAACAAATGGCAGAAACAGTCTTTGTGTGCAAAGTTCAGGAAATCAAACCCAGTGGCGTGGGAATTCCTAGTGGGAAAAACTACTATCCCTCCGAGTGCCCATTTTTCCACAGTATATTTGATCTTAAAGGGAGTTAATTTTGCAGGTCATGTCACCTCGGTCCACTGTAACCATACGGACATTTAAGAATCAAGCTGTCATGGCTGGGTAAGACATGGGTGCAGTAGTACTCAACCAAACTTCCAATGTTCCAGAACATGGTTTCTGAGTCCAAGTAAAACTTTGAATCCTGTTGTAGGGGTAGAAAACACATCTGTAATCAATGGGACCTAAAAAAGCCCATATCCCCATGGTCAAAAACCAGCATCCACAGAACTATGAACAGACCACTCCTTTGTAAAACTTATGTATGTACCTAGTTCATATCACGTACAGGATAAACCCAAACCAAACCTGGGGATACAAACACCCTAAGATTTTACTGAAGATATTTGAATCTGAACATTACAGGCTTCCTATCTTCATAAGTGGAAGACTCAGATCTGAGATCTAAGGCTCTAAATCCAGATCTGATTTTTGCAGTTCAGGCCTAGCTTTACTTTTTTTCTCTTTGCATAAGGGGTGGGGGTGGAGATGGAAGGGTGTTTGGAGGTAATGGGAGCAGGTATACATAACAGAGGCCCTTTTTATATACAGCATTTATACCAACCTTTTCAAAGATTCTGTAGTTTCTCACTTTCTCAGCAAATTCATCCCATACAACTAATACCTTGAAAAAGAAAAAAGCAACATTACATTCAGCATGCAGAAAAAAAAGACTTCCTAACCAATTTATGAAGAAAAAATTCAAAACTACCCTTTTTGAGTAATCAGTTACATTTCTTTTAAATAGCTGAACAGTGTGCATTATGCAAGTTCAATTGTACAGCTTTTCCTTCAGACTTCCCTCTTAAAAAAAAGAGCATCTCTCAATTGCGAATACATTACTGTAATTGAACTCCAATATTGCTAATTTGCAAGTAACAATTAATTGGGCATTTCATTTAATTGACTTACAGCACAAGTTCCCCTATTGTGAGTTACCTTTCCAGGCTTGGTAGATGAATTCCTAATGCAATATAATCCATTTTGTGGATGTCCTCTTGGATTGATAGCTTTGAACATCCTAAAAATGATATGGAAACTGTAAATATCACAGGCAGGAAATACTAACAAACATCACAGATTTAGGATAGAAAATACTTCATTTCAGTTACTGTAAGGATTTAGCCTAAGAATTGAGTAAAGACTGGAAAACCAGTTTCACAGACAAATGGTAATGGACGTTTTAGGAAGATTAGGGTCCCTAAGCAGCTAGTATATAAGGAGGTAGTGATGTCTTAGTGAAGTGGTTCCCAACCTTTTTTATACTGCGGACTGGCAAACTCATTCAAAAATGTTTGGCGGACCAGCATAGAAACATTTACATACTCATTATTGTAATTAATTGGCATATTCATAATGGTAATTAATTTTAAGCTGTCATGTGTTATTTTATATTGCATCTATAATGCACACAATACATGTAATTGTAACAGATATTATTACTCCCCCCCAAAGTATTTGCTTTCCACCTTAAAAAAACCCCATACATAACACATCACTGGCTATCCAAAGTATGTTATTAAAGCAGCCCAATGAAACATGAGGCTGCTGCTGGAGAAAGGGAAGGGAAAGAAGGCAGGGAACAGAGGGCTGCCTGGCTGGCTGCTGGGGCCTTCTTTTAAAGCATCCCAACAAAACGTAAGGCTGCTGCTGGAGAGAGGGAAGAGAGCTCCTGTCCCAGCTATGTCCTTACTCCCTCCCTCCCTCTTGATGTTCCCTTCCCTACCAGCATGCTCTTCTATGGACTCGGAGCAGGGAGCTTCTACTGCTGAGGGAGTGCCTCTCCCCAGCCAGGAAGTTCTCTGCAGGGGCTAAATTAGCAGCTGTGTGGCCATGCTGCCATGCAGATTACAGGGAACCCCGCCAAGCGGGCATGGCCTGGCAGTGTGCCTTGGCCTGGCAGCCAGCAGTCTGTGGCTCAGCACCAGTCCGCGGAGCAGCGGTTGGGACCCACTGTCTTAGTGGGTTGTGCATAGGCTGGGAAAAAAAGCAACTGTGGATCTCTACCCAACTTGCTGTGTAAGCTTCAAAACATCACTAACTCACAGATTGGGAAATCAAAGCAGAATTTCCCTACTAAGATGGATAATGTGAAGATTTCAGTTGATTAATCTTTGCATAATACTCCAGACTTTAAAATTATTTTCTTGTGGATTCTGTGCTCAATAAAAGTTCTGAGTGGTAGCACTGAAGCATAAAGGTTTCTCTATTTCTCTGCAGACCAGTGAATCAAGTTACATGCAAGCAGGGATGGCAGATTTGTAGAAATTTGGTAGTACCTAGAATGCAACCCCCGCACCCACCTAAAGCTCTGTGAGGGAGTTTAGGTGGGGGAGGGGTGCAAGCTCTGGGAGGGAGTCTGGTGCAGGAGGGAGTCTAGAGTGCAGGCTCTGGGACAGAGTTTGGGAGCTGGATGCAGGATCTGAGCTGGGAAAGCAAACAATGCAGAAAGGGGTACAGGCTCTAAGAGGGAGTTTGGGTGCAGGAGGGAGTGAGGTGTGCAGTCTCTGGGATGGAATATGGGTGGTAGGGAAAGCTCTGGGAGGGATTTTGAGGATGTGAGAGATGTGGGGGGAGGGATGCATGCTCAGGGAGGGAGTTTGGAGGTGGGAGGGGGTGTGGGGCTTACCTGGGACACTACTCTCTGGCAGCAGCTCATAGGTGGGAGGGCCAAGGGGTTTCCATGTGCTGCTGCCAGCAAGCACCATCCCTGCAGCTCCCAATGACCACAGGGCAGCTCATGGCAGGCACAGCATGCAGACACACAGACACATCCCTGCCCAGGAGCCGCAAGGATGTGCCAGCAGCTGCACATGGAGCGAACAAGTACTTCAGGTGCACTGCACTTATGGGGTAGGGGAGGAGATGTGCAGGCCCTTTTAAAATTGTCCAGGGACAGCAGGCAGGGCCAGGGGATGCACCATGGGAGGTGAACGAGGGCAGCAGGCCAGGGCAGAGACCCAGCACCAAATTTTGCTGGGGCCAGGACTTTGGGCCAAAAATATTCTGGAGCACAAAATACCATGGACCCAAATAACTCATTGCCCCTGCATGCAAGTGAAATTGCCTATTTTTTTCTTTCTAATTTACCTACCTCTCTGCCTCTAGATTATTGGCTTCTTAGAGCATCTTGGATCGACTTCCTGAGCATTTCAAAACTAACTAGCATATATATTGGATAGTACCATAAATAAATAATAGCAGAGCAAATAGTAGCAGTGCAATTTTCTCAAACCTTCCCCTCATCCCCAAATTACCCAGCTTTTACTTTGATGGATCACCGTCAGAGTATGAGGGGACAATTCAGTCTCCACAGACTTTCTATCATTGGCCTCTCTGCTGAGGACTGAGAACAAGCTTATGGTAGCAGTTGAGGACATTTATCCACTGAGAACTGAACTAAGACCATTAAATTCATTTAATATAAGTCAAACTTAAAAAACAACAAATGGTCTGGTGGCACTTTATAGACTAACAAAACATGTAGATGGTATCATGAGCTTTTGTGGGCACAGCCCACTTCTTCAGATGACTGGAGTTTAAGTCATGTAATGTCTTTTGGACACTATAAATCTGGGTTGAATTTGAATCAGTTACCTACAGTTTAAAAGTTCTAGTGAACTCTATGACAAACCTATACAATTCATTGTCACAGCAGGGAAATCCAGATATGAAGTCCAATAGTGGTATAAATGTTTGAATTATTACTTTACAGTCAATACTTTAACACTTAATTAGTTTTCCTAGAGCCACTGGTTTTCATCTTAAAGGAACTGTAATATACATACACAAACAAACGGTAAACTGATTCATGAATTCAGTTGAAATCTCAGTTTGATTTATTAGTCTTAACTCTCAGAACATGGCTTTCTAGACAAGATGTCATTTCATTTGAGGATTTATAAGCAACTCTCAAAAAAAGTTAAGCTTACCTTTCTACTTCAGTGGATTCATAGGTCTGGACGAATATTGAATTAGGCAGCTCAACCTTTTAAGACAATAATTAAAAAAAAAAAATCAAAATGTGTTAAGGAAGGTAAACAGCAATTATGAGACTAATATTTTAAAAAGAAGACTGAAATAAACACAAGGTGCCTTGGCATATTACAGCTCTCTAGAAGTCTCTAAACTTAGGCCCAGACTTTACAGGCAATTTTTACAGTACAAGTATTTTGTATAATTAAATTACACCCACGACCTCCTGACTTTGTTACTACATTTTTATTCCCTAGAGCAGGGGTTGGCAACCTATGGCACAGCACGCGAGCCAGATATGGTTCTTTTGAAGCTGGAGCCCACCCCCCCTTGCTGCCTCCACAGCAGGGAGCCCGTGCTGGCACTAAAGCAGGCCTGGGCAAAACAGTCTGCTTCGAGCACTTCAGCCCCTCCCCCCAAGCCACATAACCCAAACCTGCTGCCCTCCTGAGCCCATACCTCTGCCCAGACCCTGCACCCCAATTCTCTGCCCCAGATCACAGTCCCCTCCTGCCCCAGGTCACAATCCAAACCCCGGCACCCCTTCCTGCACCCCATTACCCCGCCCTAGATCACAATCCAAACCCTGGTACCCCTTCCTGCACCCCACTCAACTGACCTAGATCACAATCCCCTCCTGCCTTAGGTCACAATTCAAACCCCTGCGCCCCAATTCCCTGCCCTAGGTCACAACCCCTTCCTGCCTTAGGTAACAATACAAACTTCTGCACCCCAATCCCATGCCTTGCATCACAAATGCCTCCTTCACCCAAACTCAATGGCCCCTGACCCAAAAAAGGTTCCCCACTCCTGCCATAAATAAAGACAATGTTGAAACCTTTTTTGTTGGACATAATGTTTTACTTTATTTAAAAATGAAGGCTTGCCAACAAGCCCCCAGTTGGGGCCCAGCCCATATCTGGCCACAGTGTCTTAACACTCCTGCATCCCCTCCCTGAATCCATATACACCTGAAGTCCCTGCCTGGAGACTCTCATAACTCACACCCCCAGGCTCCTGCTATAACATTCCTGCACCCCCACAACCCTGTGCCCTGAGCCAATCATACACCCAAATCCCCTGCCCTGAGCCCCAATATACCCCAACCCAGATTCCTGCACCCCCACATCTCCATCCCCCTGCCATAAGATTGACAGAAGACAGCCTGAATGCATGCATGAAGCTGGATTTGACCAGTTATGATGTTCACATCAAAGAAATGTGCGAAAAGATGCAGCAGCAGAAGTCCCATTAAATAAAGTCCGTGAGTACAAGGTTTCATTTATGTTATTATTAATCATGTCAATTATCAATATTATTAAGTTGTATATTTTCAGTCATGCGACTGGGCATTTTTATATGGCTCTTTGTTGACCACTTGATCTGAATTTTGATGTAGTTTGGCTCTTTGGTTCGACAGGGTTGCCAACCTCTGCCCTAGAATGTGCTCCTTCAAAATTGTGCATCTGACATTAGAATCGAAATATGTTACCATCTCTCTCAAAGCTGGACAGTGCAGTGGAGCAGTATGTGTAAGTGAAGTGCTGTTACTAATTCTACGAATTCCTTCTTAACTTATATACCTGACTCAAGCCCAAAATTTACAACTCCCTGAAACTCAGAAGTGTTATCTTCAGTAATATGCTATATGATCTTACTTTTTCATAATCTTCATCAGAATCTTCATCAGACTTGTTTTGCTTTGAAGGTAATGCTGGTTTCTCAAAAGAGAAGCCCCGGAAACTTTGCCCATCTGGTGGAGATCTCCTGGAAGAAAGAACAAAACTGAAGAACATTTCTGCAGAAAAAGCATTTAAACAATAAAAGCACTACCAGATGTGAGTTTCTGTCAGTTGCTTATTTGTCATTTAACAGTTTTTATATTTATTTCAAAACTACTGAGCAATGTGATAGGCATTGAGGCTTTCATCTCCAAGAACATTTTTGCAGATATACCCCATGTCCTTGACTAAGGAATGTACTTATACTGAAGCATGCATTTTCTTCTCTGTATGACCCTGCATCTAATAATGTGCTTTAGGAGCCTAAAGCTATTTTTTCAGTTCATTGTTACCTAAGGCAGTTCACTGTTGTAAAGGCTTTTTTACAAACTACAGTCTAAGGCTCTATTGTATCTTTTCAGCAGAACCCCAGACAGACAAGACATACTTTTGGTTCTTCAGTGCTTTATTTTATGTCGTCTAATACTTATTCCTCAAATATTTCCAAGAGTCACAATTTGTTGCAAAGTTGTCAAATGCTGGACTGTTAAGATTACACAGACATCATCAATGACTATATAATGCCTCATAAGGAACATCAGACACATTCATACCCTGAAGACAGTAGGGAAATACCACAAAACTTCCAGACAGATTTTTTTTATGCAGCAATTTTTAAACATGGAATCATATAAATATGGGGCTGGAAGGGACCTTGAAAAGTTATCAAGTGCAGCCTCCGTACTGAAGCAGACAAAGTAAACCTAGACCATTCCTGACATGTTTATTCATAAAAACTTCCAAAGATGGGGGAATTCCACAAACTCACCTGAAAGCCTATTCCAGATCTTAACTACCCTTATTGGAAAATGTTTTCCTAGTCTCTATCCAAAAATGTCCCTTACTGGACATTAACTTTTGGTCTTCCTTCATGGACACGGAGAACAATTGATCACTGTCCTCTTTATAATGGTCCTATTGTATCTGAAGACTTTTTAGATCCCTCCCAGTTGTCTTTTCTCAAGACTAAACAAGCCCAAGTTTTTTTTTTTTTAAATGAACCTTTTCTATCATAGGTTATGCTTTCTAAACCATTTTATCAATTTTGTTGCTATCCTCTGGACTCTTTCAATTTGTCCACGTCCTTTTTTAAAATATGGCACCCAGACCTGGACATAGTACCTCAGTTACTACATCAGTGCCAAGCAGAGTGGGATATTTACCTCCTGTGTCTTATATGCAATACTCCTGTTAACAGACCTCAGTTTATTAAATCTTTATTGCAACTCCATCACATTGTTGACTTGCATACAATTCGTAATCCACTATTATCCCCAGATCCTTTTCAGTACTACTAGCTAGCCAGTTATTCCCATTTTGTAGTCATGTATTTTATTTTTCATTCCTAACTGAAATATTTTGCACTTGTCTTCATTTACTTTGTCCTGCTGATTTCAGATCGACTCCAACTTATCAAGGTCATTTTGAATTCTGTCTTTCAAAGGGCTTCCAATCCCCTTCAGGCTGGCGTTGTCTGTACATTTTGTAAGCATTTTTTTTCCACTCCATTATCCAAGTCATTAATGAAAATGACCCAGGACTGATCTCTGTGGAAAAGATATACCCACCCAAATTGTCAGCAAACTCTGGATACAGTCTTTCAACCAGACCTGCAACCACCTTATAGTAATTTCATTTGTATCAGTGATTTTCAACCTTTTTTTCAATTGCAGATCCCTAAAAAATTTCAAATGGAGATTTAGAAAGATAATCTATGGATCCACAGGGGTCTGTGGACCACAGGTTGAAAACCACTAATCTTGATTGTATTTCCCTGGTTACCTTATGTTGGGTGGGAGGGGAGGTGGAAACTATGCCAAATGCCTTACTAAAATCAAGATACATCACATCTACTGTTTCCCCTCACCATTCACTAGGCCAATGAGTGACTCAATCTGCTCTTGACAAATCCATACAAGCTATTCTTAATATACGTATTATCCTCCAGATACTTACAAAATGATTGTATAATAATTTGTCCCGGTATCTTTCCAGTATCAAAGTTAGGCTGACTATTAGTTTATAATTCCCAGGATCTTCTTTGCTCCCCTCTTTAACAATAGGTAATGTGTTTGCCCTCCTCTAGTCATCTGGGACCTTATCTATCCTTCACAAGTTTTCAAAGAAAATTGCTAACAGTTCCAAGAGGGCTTCAGCTAGTACACTAAGTTCCCTAGGATTAAATTTTGCAAGGCCCTGCCAACTTTCCCTATTTTGGTTTGCATTTCTTCCCCCTTGTTCTTAATATTGATTGCACTGAGCATCTGGTCACCATTACTCATTTTAGGGAAGAGTAGGCAAAATACGCATTTACACCCCAGTCTTCTTCATGCCATCTAGAATCATCCAAATTGCATCCACTCTATATCCCCTTGACAAGTATCATATCAAGTTCATGTACAAGACCAAAACCAAGAACTGGTTTATTTACAGTCACCGTTGAACATGACAAAAATGTGCAGTAACTTCACTGCAAAGCTTGGGGGGCGCAAGGGGGACAGAATGCTGACTTGGACCTGATGAGCTAAGTATCAGAGATATAATTTGGCAAACATACTACAGAAAGTTTGATCATGCTACCACCATCTGTTTTCATACTTACTGTAATTGAGGAAGCAAAGATTTCTCTGGTATAGATCTGAAAACAGGTACAGGTGGTTTAGGCAGCACTTGTGGCACGAACAGTCCAGGTTTACCACATTGTTTTGGTGCCCTGGCCTCCACTGGCTTCTCAGTTAATTCTGACAGCTTGGGTTTGTAGCTTGGTAATGGAGGCGGGGGCCGTGGAGAAAGGTTCAATTGTTTTAGCCTCTCACATCCTTCACTGGCAGTTAATACGTGGGCTAAAGGTCGAATCTCTGCTGATGGCAAACAGCTTTCTTTGATGCAGGCAGGCTTTTTCAGATGAGGCATAGGGGGCACCGGTGGCGGTAGATCATTTACTCTACGAGTTGATGGCTGTATTTTTAAATTTGACTCAGCTCTGCAGTGAAACTGGGATTCTCCCCTCGTATTTAAGAGGTCCTCTTGTTTTATATCAGGTAAGCTTCTTTTAGGAGGTGGTGGAGGAAGTATAGGCCCAGTAGGCTGGCTTGTGAAAGAGCGTGCCCTTGTCTCTACATAGGCCATTTTCCTGATGGGAGGGACTGGAGGTGGTGGGTAGGCTGGCGGGAGGATCATATTGTCTGTGTAAGAAAAGCCCAGAAAACATAGGAATTAAATTTAAAAAATGAAAATAAGATTCTACTCTCCTTTTGTTTGGAGTGACGTTTCTATTTGATTTAGGCTATATTAGGGCACCTAGCATCATGGTATCTCCATGTTAGATGGACACTTAACTTCGAAACAAAATTCTAGGCTTTACTATGGGCCACACCCTGCAGTTCTTACTCAGGTGTAAGTCACATTAACTTCATTGGTTGTACAGCCTATGTAAGGATGGAAGGAAGTCCAGAACTGTGTTGAAAAGAATCATCCATTCTTCTGACAGACCTATGGACTAGCAGCAAGACCTTCCAATATTCAGCTGTCTGACAATGTCTAAATGCACAATCTTTTAGGGTACACAGCATTTTCTCTAATATTTGTGGCTTCCTCAACTATCACTAGTTTCACTGGAAGTTTAGACATTGAGTACCTCTCAGGATAAGGCCCACTTAAGCAATGCTTTGTAATTGTTGCAACTACCTATAGGGCTTCAAGCAATATCGAGTGAAAGCATCTGCCTCGAGATGTTTTTATATTTCACATGACTGTCACCTTTATCTGAGATTTTGAAAAGGTATTATGACGGGTAAATATCCTCTTACCATCTGGCCTCCCAAAATCTGTAGAATCTGGCTGTAAGTAAGATTCTTCATCATCTTCCTGGTCATAATCTGCATACAAAAATGTATGTGTTTAATACTGGAAAGTAC
Organism: Pelochelys cantorii; assembly: GCA_032595735.1. Lineage (NCBI taxonomy): Eukaryota > Metazoa > Chordata > Testudines > Trionychidae > Pelochelys > Pelochelys cantorii. Next base: position 19,476,082 of record CM064331.1, on the reverse strand, counting down.
CCAGTGGGATTCACTCATAAAACATGTATAGTTTTTTTATTAATGAAAATCTGGTTCCATTACATGAGAAAATACAAGACAGAAGATGAAGTCATTTTAGCTATTTCCACTCAGGATATGGGACTCCACGGGTGTCAACTTTCAGCTTTCTCTGAGGGTGCTCAGCCCCACTCTGCCGCCACCTTTCTCCTTCCCCAAGGCTCTGCCCTCACTCCCTCACCTAAGCGTGCTCTGCCATTGCCCTGTTTCTTGCCACCTCTGCTCCTTGCCCTTGCCTCCCAGAGCCTCCTGCCTGCCACTAGACAGCTTATCAGCACATGGGTAAGAGGCACTGGGAGGGAGGGGGAAGAAGCTGATTGGTAAGACCCAATGTTCCCTCTAATCTTTTCCATCCATATGCAGAATATTTTTTTTAGTGCACAGAGGCATGTGCACCACCAATAGAAACAAAAACCGAGCTGTTGGCGTTCTGGTAATCAGCTGGGCAGGGTTTGAATTTCTCTCGAGCAATGCCCAGCTTACAGGGAACATTGGTGGGACCCACTGAACAGTTGTTTTGTGGGTGGCTGGTAGATACTGAGCACCCTCTATTTTTCCGTGGATGCTCCAGCCCTGGAGCAACTACAGAGTCAGCACTTTGTAGGGCTCTATATTCTGTCATCAACTGACTGGAGACAGAAATCCCTGACCCTAAATGGAATGAGCAAGAATGAAGACTATGAACCAAGAAAAACTCTAAGCATTGGTGACATTGGAAGAGCAAAAATATTACGTATCCCACTTTATGACAATCTATGACGCCTGAGAAAGTAAGGTACATTCTAGAGCTGGGATCTGTTCCAGGTAAACAGAAATCACCTGCAGAAAGAACAAGACACTGTAACATTGCCATGTTACAGATGTATAGAAAGAACAAGACACTGTAACATTGCCATGTTACAGATCACTAGAACTTAGTATTCAATTAAAAAAGTTTAAATTGTATAAATGAGACAAGAGACAGGTTCAGTGATTTACAACAGATTAAATTAACCATCTGGCTCTGGAAACAGAAACCTGCTACTAATTGTGCAGCTTGAATGGTTTAGGAATTTGCCTCAAGTCCTAGGTGGGACCACATAAGATGAAGTTAGCCTGTGGTTGGAAACAATTATGTCAGGAGACAGAAGACGAATATATTCATTGTGTTTAACTGGATAAATGTGTGTAGCAGAGACAGAGAGAAAGACAGATAAAAACTGGTATTATCAAACTATTTGTAAATTAAAAAATTAAACTTCAATATCTCAAATTCCTTGCAGAGAAAGCATACATGTAGGTGGGAGATACCACATCCCTAATCAAAGCCATGACAATTGTATTTCCCCGTGCTTCACAAGGATTGAAGGAAGCTGGACAGACTCCTTTTGAAGTCTCACCCTTTTTCCTAAATCAGTGGTCAGTCTGCTGGAGTAACAGGAGCACTCCCTTTCGTCCTCTGTGATGGGGTGCTCCTGCTGCAGCACCTCCAGGGCATGTCTACACTAGGAAATTATTCTAAAATAACTAAATTTGACTTGCCTCCCAATTTTACAAAATCAAAAGAGCAAGTCCCCACTACGGGGAAGCCTTGAAATTAGTCCAAGGCAGGCTCCATTAATGTGGATGTGCTACCTCGAGTTAGCGCCCCAGAAAGCACTGGGGAGTAATTAGTTCGAATTTCTCTGGGGACTAATTATTTCAAAATAGTGGCACCAGAGTGTCCACGGTAACACTGTTTCAAAATAGTGTATTTCAAAATTAGTGATATTCCCCAGGGAAAGCAGGAGTACAGATTTTGAAATAAGCGGCCCCTTATTTTGAAATAATGGGCTTGGTAGTGTGGACGCCCCACTTATAAATTGGACCTAAGGGGAGTTATTTTCAAGTAACACCCTAGTGTAGACCAGGGCCGAGTGTGCTATCCCAGAATGATATGGGAAAATGTGAAAGGAAAAATGCCAAAGTGGGACCAAAATGAATCATGACAATGCTGGAGGGTCCTTTCCTAACATGTTTTTTGGCTAGGAAATCAGTCCCTAGGACATCTCTAGTATCATTTTAGCTGTGCCCACACTTCCAATTAAAACCCACATGTATTCCATATTAAATTACTTTTTGTGAACTAAGTATAGCAAGGGCAGACACCAAACTGGAAGGCAAGGCAAACCTCTAGGCCTAGGGAGTATAGTGAGAACATACCAGAGGATCATAAGCCTTCAAATTATTAGGGCTATAAAGTCTATACTGCAGTTCAACACCTGCAGACTCAGGCTGGAGAACTTTTAACAAAAATAATTTAGCATTCCCCTATAGGACAGACACACAGCTGAATGGTCGTTTCCCCCCCCCCCCCCAAAAAAAAAAAAAGTATCTTCACTTTTCTGTCATAGAATCATAGAACCATAGAGCTGGAAGAGACCTTAGAAGCCATCAAGTCCAGCCCCCTGCCCAAGGCAGGACCAATCCCAGTCTCTGTCAGACTAAGAGAACAACTTTCTGACATTAAATTGATGGACAATTACTCGGAACACAACCGGAGGTCTAAGCTGCTGAGCATCTCAGGATCTGACCCCAAGTGTCACTTATTTTACAATTATTGTAATTTGGCATCTATGGTAATATCATCACAGGCATTAATAATTTTCTATTGTATTACTAGAGCAAACATTCTTATGATATATATAAGGTATCTGAATTTTTTTAACGCTAGTAAATGTGCTGCAAACTTAGAGTGGTTTGAGGAGGCAGGAGTGATCAAAAAGTCTCATTTATTGATGGGGATAAGGAGGAAAACATTCAAGATTAAAGTCTCACCTTCATTTTCCGTTGAATGAGAGTAATTGATATTTATAGGGCGTTCTACTGAGCCATAGAAACTGTCTGCATCAGAACCAGAGTCACTATACAAAGAAAAGGAAAAGGATTTTACAGTAAGAGATGCATCGTTGCCATAACAGGATCTAACATTAGATATACATACAGTTTAAGAGCATATTAGCAAATGCTGGTATGAGAAAATTGAAAGCAGCAGAAAAACTGATCTAGACTAATTTTTCATTTAATAGCCAGATAAGTAGTTCTCATTTTATAAAGTTGACATTTTAAGTTCTCTCTCAAAAAAAAATATTTATTTTTTGTTGTGATGTCCCTTAATTTATGTAGTTAGGAATAACTGTACTTGCTATTGTTTAACGGTAGTAAAACAAAAAAGAATATTTTGTATCAGGTGCAAAGAATGGGCTCAGATTTTTAAAGGTACTTTTTAGTACTCAGCATTCCACCACCAGCTATACTCAGCATCCCACCACCAACTAATTTAGGAGCCCGAATCTCATTTTCAAAAGATATTTAAGCACTTAGTCTACATCCCCTCAATGGGATTTAGACACTGGATGCAGCAATTACTAATTAAAACAAGTTGCTTGCTTGAACAGCCTTTCCTAGAGTCACTACAGATTTTTGGATAAAAGTGTAAGAATCAAGAAAGATTCTAGAATTAGCAGATGCATACCTTAAATCTGTTACTGTTTCCTTCTTGTCATGGTAGTGATCTATTTCACGCCTCAGTGAAACCATCCAGTTCTAAGAGGTAAATGTAACAACTTACTCTATTGCTTTTTGTAAAGCAATGTACAACATGTCTGCCCTTTGAAGAGATGATGGTGCTGGCAATTATGGATTAACTGCATAGTAACATTTATTCACTCAAGGGTGTTGTGAGGATTTGTTAGTTCACATGTGCTTTGAACATATATTATAGCAGTCTTTAAACATTGCTTACCACTCATTGAACTTGTGGTCTACAGATCTCAAACGGATACTTAGAACAGGGATGGGCAATACTTTTTGATAGGGGCCCCAGGCTGCCCCTGAAGGGGTGGGGCCTCAGGCAGAAGGGGCGGGACCAGGACACTTCTCTGCTTCCTCATCCACAGACCCTGATTGGTCTGGGGGTGGGGAAGCACGCAAAGTCTCCCCCCACCCACCCACAGGGAGAACCATCAGCTGTTCTGAACAGCTGGTGGTTCTCTCTAGGCATCTGTGCCCCTGGTGGTAGGAGGAGATTTCTTGTGCTCCCCCTGCTGCCCCAGTTCAATCAGAGCCTGGGGAGGGGGAGCACATGAAGTCTCTCACTTCCTGTCCCCCGCCCTACAAGGGAGCACCAAGCTTATAGTCAATCGCCAGCCAAGCAGCAGCTGGAAGTTGACTAAGTGCTCAGTCCCTTGCAGGGTGGGAGGAGACTTCACACTTGCTCCCCCTGCCCCCAAGCCCTGATTGGCGTGGGGGCAAGGGGAGCGTGCAAAGTCTCCTCCTACCCTGCCCCTGTCCTGCAAGGAGCATGCGGTGCTTAGAAGAGACCTCACATGCTCCTCCCCCACCCCCGGCCCCAGGCCTTGATTGACCTGGGGGCAGGAAGAGTGGCAGGGCCTCCACCAGTTGGATCAACTCACTTGGTGGGCCAGATCCAGCCTGTAGAGGCCCTTTTGCCCACCCCTGACTTAGAAAGACAGGAACAGGGGGGACCTCTGTGGTCCGGCATTGTCGGGACCTCACCGGTCCCAAACGAGAATTTGCCAGACCAGGGGAGATCTCTTGCCACTGGCCCCCAAGCTCATCACCCGTTGCTGGCAGGCTGGTCCAGCAGGCAACCCTACCTCGCCCTCCCTCCCAACCTGGCTGGCCTGCTTGCCCAGCTACTGCTGCCTCCCTGGGCAGCACAGATTCTGTCTCCTTTTGCAGGGCTCTGTCCCGTGCAGCTGGGAGCAGCAGTGGGGCTGGGGCTCCAGCCCCACACAAAGTGGGGCCAACAGCAGGATTGGGGCTCCTGCCCTGGCCCCACAGAGCCCCAGCCCTGACCAGGGCAGCTGGGAGAAGCCAAGGGGCTCCAGCCACAGCCCTGTGCAGCCCCAACCCTGCGCAACCCCAACCCAGTGCAGCCAGAGGAAGCTGAGGGGCTCCAGCCCCAGCCCTGTGCAACCCCAACCCCATACAACCCCAATCCTGCGCAGCCGGAGGAAGCTGCGGGGCTCTAGCCCCAGCCCCATACAGCCTTGTGCAGCTGAAGGAAGCTGCGGGGCTCTAGCCCCAGCACCATACAGCCTTGTGCAGCTGGGGAGAAGCCTCAGGGCTCCAGCCCCACTTTGGGGTTGCTGTGGGGACACCAGCCCCATGATTCTGGGGGCTGCTGGAGGCTACTCTGGCCCAGTCCTGCACTGCCCCCAACTGGGCTGCTAACCCTGATGCCCTGCCCTTAAGCTCCTGGGCTCTCTGGTCCAGGAGCATCCATGGTACTGCCGAACCACTGATGTCACTAGACTAGAGAGTGCAGGATTTTGGAGGTACAACCTGTAATTTAATATTACCATTTTATATATGAGGGAGGATTTCACAAAGTCATTTTCCATATTTATAAAAACTTTTATAGTGTTTATTTCTTAAACTAAAAATCAGGACATGAAGACATGAGATGTTGTACCAGTGTCTGGCTAGCACAATAGTGAGAACCTGGGCTGGGCTTTTCAAATGAGGCCAAGGAGTTAGGTGCCCAAATCACATTAAGGGAATTTGGCACCCAAATGCTAAATTCCTATGGAAGAATATTCTTCCCTCCCCCCATTTCGCGAAACACATTCTTGGGTCATGGAAAGTTATTCACCTTTCTTTCATCTTCAGAGGAGGCAGAAAAAAACCAGGTCCTGTGCTTCTTGCTAATATGAACTAATTTGAAAGGAAACACATTGTTTGATGTTGTCTCCTCAGCTGCTCGCATAACCCTAAGAAACAGAACAAGCAACAGTGTAAAAGCCCAGTCAATGCAGTTATTTCTGTCATGCAGGTAAATGCAGGGCCCTAATGCTTAGCTACAAAATGGCCCTTCAAATCAATTTTCCCAAAAGGCTATAGAAAATCTAATACCTATCGTGAAATCTGCACTATTTATCTCATGAAAGATGCGAGCCAAAGAGAAAGGAAGAGATGATTCACTAGCCAAATTGCCAGAAAAGGTACCAGCTACATTTGTAACAAACTTAGTCACTATATATTTTTAATTCTGTTACGTTATTAGACCCAAATTTCATATCATGGCAGGAGGTATTTATGTGGCTATGCTCCTTATTTCAGGTGTTCTAAACAAGGGAAATTCATGAGGCTGCTTTTTCATGAACATAAAGGAGAACCAATATAGACTTTAGGCTTTATTTTGACTTCCCACTAATTTTAGTCTAAGACAGTCTTTACTCTCAAGTGCACAAATGAGACCGCTCACATGGAAATCAAAAATTTACAACATGAGATTTGGGGAAGAGGAAAAAGGGGGTCCGGAGCTCTCAATGCTACCTTATTTGGAAGTCTGAAAAATACTTGTATACAAAAGCCAAAGGGAAGTAGGCATTATAGTTATCAGTATGCAGCTCTCATTAGCAAATGTTTTTTGTTCCCCTACCTTTTTTCAATTCTATTTTCCTTCTAAAGAACAGCCTTTCCTAGAGCCACAAACTCATTAGAAGACCTTGAACTAGTTGGATTTTGAACTCTAGGGACAGATTTTCAGGAGCACTCTGCTCTCATTTAGGCAACAAAACAGAATATACTTTTTAAACTCTGGACAACTTGCATCAGCTACCATGCAGGACTGCTAAACACTTTGGAATATCTGGCCATACATCTGTCTAGATTTCCCATCTAATTTTAAATTCTAGGCTATAGTTTGCTGACACCAAGTCTACACAGCAAAGGTTAACAAAGCAATAGGAACAAGTTCTTTTACTAATTAAAGACAAAAGGAAGTCAGTCTAAGAAATACACTGCTTTAAAACTGGTGTTGGTGATTCAGGAAACATCACTTTTCCATCTGTGTCACTCGAACCCAATGCTCTTCTGTACTTTTAGATGCAGGATTGCTGAACACAAGATGCAAAATCAAGGTCCACTCGAAGATCCAGACCCTCTTTTCTGACAAGCACGTGCAACTCCCATTAATATAAATAAGAGTTGCATATATTTTCTTAGATGTAAACTTTTTATTTAATACTTGTGTCAGGGACAGTGTTTATGTCTAGGTTTGTACACCAAGCACACCATGGCCTTAATTTCTGAGGCTTTTGGGTGGTGGTATAATAAACATATAAATCAATACATTTATATATTATACCACCACATCACCCATATCAGTCACAGTTCCCATGCTATATTTCACCATATTTTAATGGTTTTAACACAACTATTGTGACCAAATTTCAACTCAGGTAACTTTATTCTGGTTGTATAAAATTCTCTGTGCAGTTTTAATTGGGTAGGGTTTTTCTGCTATCTTCGCTTAAGAACTGTTGGTTGTTGAAGAACTGTCACACATTACCACTACTCTAAGGCAGAAAACCCGCAACCAGTAAGTATGAGAATGCTTGTGGCATTAGAATTAAGAATCAGTAGAAAAAGAAAAAAAATCATAGATGTGTAGATTTCAAGGCCAGAGGGAACCATTGTGATGATTCAGTCTGACCTGTAGAACACAAGCCATAGAATTTGCTCAAAATAATTCTGAGAGCATATTTTGATTCCAGTGTTTGAAACTAACAGGGCAATATCCTCCAGATTCTGTATGCAGTTTGGTCTTGTATTGGCAGTAATTACAGTGCTGTTTTGCTAGATCAGTTTTGATTTATTAAGATGACTCATATATACTCTGTACAGGCATATCAAAATGTGACAGTACAATACAGCTTAAAAGAATGTGTCAGATTTGTCATCACTGATCTTAAAAGCAAATAGTTCATTTATAACAACACATTCATAGTTATATGTATATTTTTGCCTGCATATTTTCTTGTTTATAACCATATCTGGATGGGTTTGTAGTCCTTCCTTCATAGCATGCCCCTCTATAAGGAGAAAATATTGATTTCAGCAGTACCAGACAGTTAACTCCAAAAGTATTTCTATTATTTTCTGATAAGGTAATTAGAAAACATGGGGACTGAGATAACATCTGCCAAAAACAAAAAGGTCACCTGTATTAGTGTGTACGTCAAAATATGGCAGTGGTAAATCAGAATGTAAGTTGATCCTATTTGTTGGACTTCTGATAACTTCTCTGAGGAAATGATAAAAGGAATATGATCTTCTAGTAAGGAAAAACATACCTATTGGAGCCAAGATCTCACATTGCAATGTGGTGTAACACCAACAGCTAGCATGAGAAAGCTGCCTATCTTATCGAATTAATGTAGGTTTTCTACCCTGAATTAAACACAGAGACTAGTGCTAATACTGTAAACTTCTGTAGTGAATATGCATTTATAAGAACATGTGCCTTTGGGCACAGCCTATGTTTCTAAGGGCATTTATATTGACAAAACAATTTATGCGGATAAAATAATGCTAAAAGTTTGCAGCTTCAAAATGCAACCCCAAGATCCCTTTCCCAATTATCCTATCACCATCTGCTTTGTATGGAGTGAATGCAATAGTTCTTAGTGAAATGTTACTGTGGGTGCATTAAATGTTCCCTAAGTAAAGTATAATTAACAAAATCTGCATAACCAGAAAAAGTTGTTTTTTCCTGAGTCAGTGTTCCATAAGCTTAAGTAAATCCATGCTTTCATCATGAAATGGTGTCTGTGTTAGGGATGTAAAAAGAGTTAAAAAAAATACTAACCATGTAACAGATTACAGTTTAATCAGTTACATAGTTACATGCCGGTATTTTTAATCCACAGGCAGCCCCAGTTAAATTCTTACATCCCTAGTTTGTCTATAATATAAATATATGAACCACTCACCTGTTATAGCCATTTAAAGAGAAAGCACCCTGTGGAGATGCAGATGTGCTAGTTTTAAAATAGTAAATACATCCCTCATGGATAATCACAAATCTCAGTGGCCCTTGAAAAAGAAAGTGAGAGGGGAAAAAATAAACCAAAAGTGAATGAATTACTAAGAACTTTCAAACAATTTTGCTTAAATTACACAGTTCTGGCTAGTTTAATAGATCATTATAAAAAAAAAATCAATTAGCTGAATGACATCTGGCTGATGACAAGTCACATGATACTGCAGTCAACTCAGAAGCCTATCAGAATACAGCATGATGTCAGTTCTCCTCATCTGTGAGATAGCTGCTCTGAGGTGGTGAAGGAAAGGAACTTCAAAGGATGCAAGGTTAAGCTATACCTGCTGTTTCATGAAGGAAAGCACTAACATGAGACTGCAGCCCAAACCACATCCAAGGAACATAACCAAAGGCCAACAATACCCAATCTCTGGAAAAAGCCACACTTTTAGAAACTAAAATCAAAATACATTCACGCTCACCCCAAAACCAAAACTGAGCCTTCCTTTGCTTTATATAGTGAGAGAAGCTTGCAATAAAACCAACTTTAAAAAAAAAAATCAAATTCCAGTGTTCCTCTCTCCTATATCAAAAACAACATTTTCTTTCTATATATAATTTATAATGAAACTATATGTTTCTAGGAATTACACAAAATAAAGAAAACTCACAGCCTTGAACTTCTTACCTTAAAAATATTCAGATTCAAGGAGCTATTACAGATATGAAAAATGTTTACTCTAAATCTTATGGCGGTGGGTGTGTGGGAGGGATAGTTCGGATTAATACATTCCAGTTGAGAGAAGTTGACTGGAACTTTTTTGAAAATAATGAACCAAAATGTTTAAAATAAATGAGGTATTTCAAGTACACTGGAAAAAAATTAATTTTCTCTATCTTTTTTTGGAAGCATTGAAATCCAAGTCCAACAAACTAGAGGGAAGAAACACACATCTGCATTTTGCACTTCACCCATCTAAAATTTTTAATCTTCCAGTACAAGAAAGCATCATCTTTAGGATGTGTTAATTAATTCTCCAAGATATTGCAGTAAAATTAAGTCTAATACAAACAAAACGTGTGAAAGGGGAACATTATAAACATACAGTAACACTAACTGTCTGCCTATAATGCATCACTGTCCACAAAGCAAATATTTAAAGCAACTAAATGAGGTCCAGTTAATATCCTCCACAACTTACATTTTAGGATCTGCAGCTGGGTGCCTCCTTTTTTGTGCAGGTATCCTGACTTAGTAACCCCCCCAGGCATTGTCAGTAGGTTCTGTGCTCCAATTGCCTTCATTGGAACTGGCCAGTGCTGCTCTTCTGTGGCCATTGTTCTGCAATTTAGAATGGAAAAAATGGTTTGCACTGCACGTATATTTTGCTTGAAGGAATTAACTTTCAGAAAGGAAGCTTGTTTGGAAAATATGGTTAATGAAATAACAGTCTAGCAGCCAATTATGTGGCAAACTAGTGTCTCAGATTCCAGGAAGTATGCAATACATAAAAAATATGACAGAAAGTCCCAGTTTATTTTTGTACATATCACCGAAGTAATGACAGTGGTCCAGAGAAGTTTAACTTCAACACTGTAGCAACAGACAGTGAAACGTTTCCATGAAAAAAACAAAACAAAACAAAACCCCAGAGGCCCAATTCTCAGTCTTTCAGAGTTATCCACTGACTTTTGCTCAATAACTTGCCACATAGAGTAATAACGTATACAGCCTTGCCACTAGGAAGGGTTAAGAACAAAGAAGCAACCTGATTCAAATACAGAGTGCCCCTCTTTTCTTATTTATCACAATTCTTTGTACTGGTGCAAACAGGCACATGCATTATATAACATTATTTTTAGTGTCACATGCAATACACTGAGGATGTAGTCAAACTCAAATTCACCCTCCCTTGATATTTTATTTAATGGCAGCCCACATTAATTATTGCTGTCATGCTGCACTGAGCATCCTAGCAATTACAGCTCTTTCTGCTATCCCTTCTTATACAGTTTAAAGGCTAGAGTATCAGAGTTCCTTAACTAGTTTTATCAGCCTGGTAATAATCACAAAGAGACCTTTCTTTCTTCAACTGGCAATACAAGGCATTGTTCAGGGCTTGGATAAATCCCTTAATTATCTAGTACCAAGAAAACCCTCCATGAACTGAATAGGAACTTTGACCTTCACAAACAACGCTGCATTATTCCCAAGGCTTGAACAGAGGACCTCTACTGGGGAGAGGAGGGCTCATGAACTGCTAAAGTTTCTCAGCTATTATTAGTTCATTTCAAGCTGTTTGTGACTGAATAAATGTTGAACTAGGAGCAGAAAGAACTAAAAATTTAAAGGATGCTGTTTACTCCATCTTTTCCATAAAAATGCTAACACTGTCAGTCTATAACCTAGGAACCTGCTTCCTACACATATAATTTTACAAACTAAACTCCCTTCAACTTAACGTGGTGAGTCAAAGTACCCACTGTGAAAAGAGTAAGTAGTATGCTTACTGAATGAGTCACTGTAATAGTACAGTGCATGCTTCTGTTTTCCCACCACATCTACAATGGGTATTTTTTCTTGCCCATACTTGTTTTCTGATCACACAGAGCCACTAAGAATTTGGTCCATGTTTAATTCGAAAAAAAGAGAGGAACCAGTCCTTGAGGTAACATAGGTGACTCTCTTTGAAGCCATCGGTATGAATTGCACCACAAGTGATCAATACCCTACTCAATTCCTTTTCGGAAGAGAGATTAAGACAAATCTGCACAAGGTGCCTGATTCTGCAAGGTACTCAGACACTCTGAATGGACCCAACTATCTCACCAACTCTTGTTCCCATCCATGACCAACTGTCTGTATTTTAGGTTTTTATGAGGTGTGTATAACCTCAGTAATGAACTCTTCCCCAGGAGACTCTCACAATCTCTTATTTTTTCCATCCACTGATTTTCTCTGTATTCCTAACAGTCTCCTCGTGACACTGCTCCCTCTGTTCTCACCAACCTTACACTATTCAATCTGCTCAGTTCGCTGTTATCTGAGTGCCTCCCTCTTACCCAGAAAGATTGCCAGTCCATGGTAATCCTTCGATTCTCTGTCTCTGACTCACCCTCCCCATATTTCCATAGAGGCCCCATATCCCATGCACATGTCCTGCTTTCTCTAAGGCAGTGATGTATTAACTTACAGGCAGCTGCCAGTGAAACAAGGCACACAAACATTGCACAGAATACTAAATTGCGGATTTGATTTGACCAGGTCATCTTCAACATAATCCTATCTCACCACTAAGTGGCAGCATCACTTTATGTTGCCTTGCCTTAAAAAAGTTACTAGAGCAGGATCCAGACCTACTTGCCAGCTCTCTGCTATGCTGACAACAATAGGGGAAAACCCAGTAATATTTTACTCCTACAGCAAGACCAATTAAAACTTGTCCTTGATGAGAATGCACAAATGTATTATACTTTGCTAAAATGTACTTGCATTGTCTCTAAATTCAGCACTAGTTCCCTAAGCAGACTAGAGCTCATGCATGGATGTTAGTTTTTTGGCCTCTATTTTTAGGAAGTGTTCAAAAGGTTGGGGGGAGGGGTAAGATGCAATGGTTTTAGTCACAAACCCAAAGCAACAGATGGAGCTATGATGGATTAACTCTAACACCATCAGCGCACATGGAAGTATTTCCTTCTTTTGCACATGTACTTATCTGCTCCACCTTCCATTGATGTCCCTCCCGCATCCCGACCCAATCTACTGGGTCCTTCATCATGATTTGTCCCACGCCACTCAAGAGGTTTTTGACAAAAGCAATGTGTTAATGAGCCAGAGATGCATTACACACAGAAGCTTTAAATTCTAAGCAATAGTGAAGTTATTCCTGCAAACTGAACTCAAAATTGGTTCAAACGTTTTGTATACGCTGCAGAAGCTGAAAGGTAGGCATGAGGGAAAGGCACACATTTTTTCAGTTGGCTGTAGAAACCCAAATGTTGCAACACAGCAGTGTCATCGCAAGAGTGATTTCCTTAAAATGAAGGGGAAATCTGGGACTGACCATTTTTTTTAAATGATAAAACACCTCATCAGTGAAAACATACACTGAAATCACCAGAAATCAAACTGATGAAAATGTTCCTGAGATTTGCTTATTTATGTTTAAAAAATAAACAGAACAATTGCATTTTTGTTTAAAATAATAGCATCTGTTCTCCATTACACTGGTATAACTGGAATAAACTCACCCATGAGGTTTCACCAATGTAACTGACCAATTTCACACATACATCTTCAGATCACATCTGCTTACTCTATTGAAAAAATTTTTTTTCTCTAATATCACTCTTGGTAATACCACAGAGCCAAAAATATCTACAGAAAAGAGAGCACTAGATTCTATTCTGCCTCAGATTTCGTGGACACAGCTGTCAGAAAAGTTCCAGTTATGGGATCTTTATTACTGCTGATATAGGAGACAAAACAGCAGCTTGATCTTCAAATCCCAGCTGGAGCTGGTAGTTATTTCAGTAAGTCACTGTATGACTTATCTGAGCACATGAAGCTCTCGAATCACTAAGACAGGGTACACCACCTCATTTTAGATTATGATTACATTCCATAAGTACCTGAGACTGCAGGCCAAAACAAAAGACCCTGCCTAGCTTCTGATCTTAGGTATGCTGCTAGCGCAGATGGTCTAAGCTGAAGGGAGAGTTTTCTTAAGTTGACTTAACTACTCCAGCCATGGAGGACAGTAGTAGCTATGTTGTTGGGAGAAGCTCTACTGCCAATGTAGCACTGTCCACATCAGCGCTTAGACTGGTATAATTTTTGTTGCTCGGGAAAGCTTATTCACACCCCTGAGTGAGGTAAGTTATACTGTCATAAGCTGTAGTGCCTAGCCTCAGTTAAAGCATTGAAAGTACAAAATCTCTCCAATGAAATAAAAGGAAATATTCCAGCTGTACGTCAAGTATAACCAAGAAAAGAAAAAAAGAAAAACAGATGCATTTTTTGCTTAATTCCCATCACTCTTCTCAAACCAAGAAAAACAATATACACCTCCCCCAAAAAAACCCCAAAACACTGTGGCAAATAAACATACATCCCTCCCCAACAGATGCAGTACTGAGACTCTGATCCAAAGACAATCCACGCACACTAGGATGGGCCGTATCCCTGTCCTACCTGATTCCCCAGTGCTTTGTGGGACAATCTCTGGTCTGCTAGGAAGACTGTGCTTTGTAGTACGAGGGGGAGGAACACAGGAACTATAATTTATAGGAATCTTTTCAGTACTCAAGAGTTTCCATTGAAACACACACAGTACAATGTGGTCTCATTATTCCCCAGCATACCACAAAGCCTACTCATACTCTACCTAGAGCAAGTACTTAACACATGCGGAGGATTTCTTCTTTTACAAGGCAACAATCAAAAATAGACTCTGCAACACTTTTGGTAAATGAACTGAATATGAATGGGTTAAAAAAAGATGAATCTCTATCACTGGTCATTTGAACACAGCCACAATTACTATCCGACAGATTACTTGAGTAGTTATTTGCACACAAAAAGTATTGCTTACAGTGTGTTTGTGCCAACCCTTGTGAAAACCGTAAGAGTATATATGAGACACAAGGTGACTGGGGTAATATCTTCTATTGGACCAATTTCTGTTGGTAGAGACACAAGCTTTCAAGCTACACAGAGCTCTACTTCAGGTCTGGGAAAGTACTCAGGAGTATCATAGCTAAATACAAGATGGAACAGGTTTCAGAGAGTTAGCCATGTTAGTCCATTTCAGCAAAAACGAGGAGTCCTGTATTAGTCTTTAAGGTGTTTGAAAAATGGAACAGGTTGTTTAGCATAAGTAGTGAGACTACATGCGAAGAGACCTTTCAAAGTAAAGTGGCCTATAAACACTTCTGCAGTCTCATGAATTAAAGGGGGCTAATGCATCCCAGATTACTGTAATAAGCCATAAATCCAGTGTTTTCATTAAGACCGCTATTTTTAGTATCTAGCAAAATTATGAATTTAAGCTCCAAGACACATTTTGTGTGTAGGGTTACTTTTTGGATGAAGATTGAGAGGTCAGATATGGAGTGATTTATAAATCATTTCACCAATGGGCAATACGGAGTTTCTGCGTGAGTTCATTCAGGAGTGTAATGATTGTCTGCTGCTGTGGCCACATTGCTGTGGCAGTATAGACCAGTGTTTCTCAACCTTTTTTTAATAAAGTACCCCTTTTAGAAAAAAACAATTGTAAGTACCCCCAGTACCTAGTTTTCAGACCCACAAAATTTTTTCTGCCATTGCAACACATTTGTTTAAACAACTTAATCATAGCCGGGCAGGCGATGACATTTTTGGGTTTAAAAAGTACAAAAATAATAAAGCGCTTTAAAACTTAAAAATTCAGTTTTCTCCAAATTTCAGTGGTGTTGATGTACCCCCCCAGACTTCTCTCAAGTACCCCTAAGGGTACTCGTATGTAACACTGGTTGAGAAACACTGGTGTAGACAAAGCCTTATCATAATTGAGTAAAAGCCCTTTTATCCAACATGCTGAGAGAATGGGGGATACTAGTAAATTAAAAATGTTGGTTAACTAAGAGGGAGGGATTTGGAGTGTGGAGGAGGCTTGGGAGGGGGCATGGAGGGACTGTAGTGCAAAGCCTCTGCGAGAGGGCTGGGATCTGGCAGAGGGTTGGGGCATGGGAGGGGCTCATGGTGTGCACCTCTGACAGCCCCTGCAAGCAGCTCTCCATCACTGCGGCTCCAGGTGGAGGTGCAGGCACTGATGCAGGCCGGCATGCTGCCTTGGAGGGGATGGAGGCACCATCCACCAGCAACAGCAGGGATGAGGAGCCACTTGCACGGGTTGCCAAAAGGGAGTATCCCCCTATTCAGCACCCCAAGTCCCTTCTGCTTCCCAACCCCAGGTACCAAGCCACCCCCCCATAGCCTGTGCTCCCAACCCCTTGCCCCACAACCCCTTCCACACTCTGCACTCCAAATCCCTCCTTTGCCTCCACCAGCAACAGCGGGGACTGGGAACCACTTGAGAGGGCTGCCGGAGGTGCGCGTCCTTCTATCCAGCATCCCAAGCCCTCCCACTTCACAACCGCTACCCCAAGATCCAAACTTCCTCCCAGACCAGGCCCTGCAGCCCCTCCCATCCCCCAGCCCCTGCTGGCCCCACACCAACTGCACTATAAATAAGACTTTCCGTGCAGATCAGAAATGCCAGTTTATCGTGCTTGCTGGTTGGTAAAGTGCTGGATAAAAGGGCTTTTACTACTTCTGCTCAAAAATCTGTTCCACCTTATATTTAGCTACGACAGTGACATTGAATACCTTTCCAATACCTGAGGAAGAGCTCTGTGTAGCTAGAAAGCTTGTCTCTTTCACCAACAGAAGTTTGTCCAACACATTACCTCATCTACCTTGTCTTTCTAATACCCTGGGACCAACAACAGCACTGCAAATAATGGCATACAGTCGGCCGAAGGCAGATTCCTTTCACACGCTATTTATGTTGCCCTCTTGGTAATACCACTTCAACATGAGGGTGTAGAGAGGTTTTCAATCTTGGTATAATGGCCTTTGGTTAATGAAATAACTGCAGAAAAATTGCAGATGTCTACATCTGATGGGGGTGCTCAAATCAATTATCTAAATCTTATCAAGAAATGAAACCCCATTCCTTCATTAATTTCAACTGCAGCTAGATTCAGTTATGGATTTAGATTTACATAAAATGAAAGCAATTTTACCTTCAAAATCAGGTGTGTATTGTAAATGAACAGACTCTTTTGGCCTTAAAATCAATTAATCTAAAAATACATTAATGGTGCAAAAACATCCAGACTAAATACAGATTAACAATTAACAACTTCATCCTGCATGACATTGCATGCCCTTAATTCCAACTGAAATCAACTGGAATTGAGGCAACTTGTACCTTGCAGTTTCTACTTAATGTCTTGCAAGATTCAGGCCTAAAAATCATGTTATTTTTATCTCTGAGCTTTTACCAACCCTACGTTATATTGGATGTCTTAGCTTTCTATAATACTATTTGCACCGTGTGTTAAACATAGGGGACCATAGCAAATGAAAGATAGCCTTTCAAAGTTACACTAATAAACTAGACATTGTCAAGTCCATCAACTCAGTATTAAGGGACGAAAGAGACTGGGAATTGAATACCACTACAAAGCATTCAAGTATGAACAAGTTTACTGGGCACATAGTGACTTGACTAGCTTTTAATTCCACCGAAGTGCCTTCCTTCCCCATTCACCCCCCCTCTCCCCCGTGCCCGCCCGCCACTTCTTTTTTTTAAAATGAAGATTGATCCATCCTTAATCCACATGGAGTCAAGAAGAAAAGAGGATTCTTTTCAGGATGAAATATCCTATTAATTTACTCTTTTTGCACAAAACATTAAACCTGAGTTCAGAAGTGTCTCAGCATACATTGTGTTTGAGAATTTTTTAAAGTGCCATAATATTGTATATACTGTAGCATTTCATCTTTAAGTCCCATCTTGACAATACACCCATGAAAAGGGAGATGTCAGTGGAGAAAGCTTTTGAAAGTACAAATCATACAACAAAAGAAATGTTGTAGTACATGAAGATGGAAGGAAGGACTATTGAAATGTCCATCTTTCACAGGTGGCCTTGCCCAGAGTCAGAGAAACACTATACACTCAGCCAGGCTGGAAAGAGCAGAAAGAAAAGCAGCAGCATATTCTAAAGCGCATCAGAACAAATTCTACCATTTCAGCGTCAGCTAGACACACATTTACTTTCTGTTCCTAAAACTGGAATTTCTAACTTTGTAGAGACCTCAGATACTCTTCCACTAAGCCAATCCATTTCCAAATGAAAGTTCCAATAAAAGTCAGATACACAAAATATATTTTTGTCCAGTTGATCCCTTTCTTGCCTCCATTTTCAACAACAGTTCCGTCAGAAAGACCACTTATTGATACTGGCAACACTGTGGAGTCCGGTCAGTATTATGGGAAGAGAGAGACAAAGACTAAACCCCACTGCAAAGCATTCAATTATGAACAAGTTTAGTATGCACATAGTGACTTGACTAGCTTTACATTTCACTAAATTGTCTTCCTTCCCCATTCAACCCCCTCCCCTTTTTTTAAATGAAGATTGTTGATTCATTCTTAATTCACACAGAAAGGTCAGGAACAAAAGAGGATTCTTTTCAGGATGTAATATTCTATTAGTTTACTCGTTCTAGAGATAAAGAATCTAGATTAACAAACTACAAATTCATACTAACCTGGTGACAAAATCTGACTGACACATAGTTTTCTTACTGACCGTGGCACCAAATGAGCGTTTCCTTTGTACGTATGAAGCCATTAGCCATTTATAATCCCCCTCAGGTAAGGAAATCAGCATATCTCCCCCTAGTGTGCACCTATAGATTAAATATCACTGACTGTTGCTGCTGCAGCTTCAGGTTTCTTATTAAAAGACGGAGAAAAAACCCTGCCCTAACCCCTCCATGCTGTGCAGTATGGTCAAGTGGGACGCCGTCACGCCTCAGCAATGAATTGTTTCCTTTTTTGTTCACAATGTGAATGTGTGTTGCTTCCTGTTCCCAGGGGTCATTCGGTAGCATTATCTCTATCACAAACCTCCTGATTCGCCAGAGAGCTAGTAAAATGAAACTCACAAAAATCTCAACCAGTGGCAGACCACTAGCCAGAAAGGGGGAGATTCCACTACTGCAGCTGTTTTTATATTTTTTTCATCACGAAGTGGAGGATTAAAAAGAGGAAGGGTGGAGGGAGATTGCATGCTTGAGTTTACAGTCCTGTGGAAGCATGATTCAGAACCATTGCTTACTGCTTACAGAATAGCAAATGTTTCAAATGATGTTGATTTATAATACAGGAAATGGATTAAATATTTCTCTCTAATATTCCCCAAAGCAACCTGTAGTTGTCCTTCTTACAAATCAAAGGAACTAAAAACAGCCATCTTGTTAAAGATAGGGATGTAAGCAACTAGTCGACTATCCGATAAGCTTTTGCTTGTCAGACAGTCGACTAGTGACTCCCACACCACCACCCTTGCTGCAACAAAGGGCAGGGCGGCAGCAAGGGTTGAGGGGGGAGCAGGAGCCAGTGCTGGTGGAACTGGCTTAAAAGCCGTTCCCCTCCAGCACCGTCTCTGTGGGGGGCAGAGGCATAGTGGGGATCGGGTGCAAGCTGGGAATCAGCTGATTCATGGCTTGCACCTAGTCCCAGATGCGCCTCTGCTTTTTAAGTGTATTAAGAGCTGTGCACCAGCCTTTTAAATGTATTAAGAGCTCGCGCTGGGTCCCTCGTGCTGGGTCCCTTGTGCTGCACATTAGCCTTTTAAACTGATTAAGAGCCAACAGGCTCTTAATCCATTTAAGGCAGAGCCGCAGCAGGGTAAGCTCCTGGGCCAGGAGCTAGCCCCGCTGCGGCTCCCCGCTTATCAACTAATTGACTAGTCAATGGAAAATCCATTGACTAGTTGATTAAACTAAATTTAACATCCCTAGTTAAATACTCACAAAATTTCTGCAGAAAGTTCACCCTTTATAATAAAAAGAATGCCTTAATACGATCAGCATATTTCACCTTATACAAAGCACAAAGGAAGACAAAACTCTGCCTAAAAGATCTTACAACATAAAGACAAAATTCTACAATATAAGGGCTATCCAATGATGATGATATATAACAATACCACTAGTGTACACAGTTATAGCCCCCTCACCTGATGTAGCGACTTCCCTTGACTAGTCTCTTCCTCCCGCCCCTTGCTGCCTATTTCAGAGGCAGCGGGAATGGGGGGGGGGAGGGGGAAGGAGCAGGAGTGGGGGCTGGGGGGAGCCATCTTAAAAGTCGGATCCCCCAGCACCGTCTCTGCAGGAGGACAAAGGAAGCAGAGGGCTAGCGGGGACCAGGCATGAGCTGGAAATCAGCTGATTCCCGGCTTGCGCCCAGTCCCAGTACACTGCTCCTCTGCTTTTTAAATGTATTAAGAGCCGGCTCTTAATACATTTAAAAAGCAGAAGTGCAGCCAGGAGGAAGTGGACACCCGGCACGAGCTGGGACAGCTGATTCCTGGCTTGCACTGGGTTCCCCCCGCTGTGCTTCAGCCTGCCAGCTCCTAATACATTTAAAAGACAAAGCCACAGCACTCCCAGGGCCAGGAGCTAACCCTACTGCGGCTCCCCCGCTTATCTAATCGACTAATCGATGGAAATTCCATCATCTAGTCAATTAGTTGATTAAACTAAATTTAACATCTCTAACCTGGCGGTCTTATGTGATAAAGATGCAAAAAATTCATATTAACCAGTCTGAGTTAGGCAACACCACAGGATAAAAAGCACAGTTAAACCACATAATACAATAGATGATTAGCACAGTTCACAGTGGTGGGGACAAGATGTTTAAGAAACATATGCTATGTGCTGCATACTTTACTTATTTTGGTGGATCGGAACAGGCAGCCTTCAAGGAAGATGTGTGTTTTAAGAACACGTGAGTCAGTGTTCAAATGGGGACGGAAGAGTTTCCAAGCACAAGGAATGATATGGAAAAAGGAGGCTACGAACAGTATGATTAGGTGCATGGCTTAAAAAAGAACAAAGGCTGTAGAAGAAGGATCTAGAATAGATCGAGGCTGAGATACAGAAAGGGTTGGTATTGGGTAGGAAAGCAGTTCTCAACCCTTTTCCATACCAGGACACCACTTGAAGTCCTTCTTCCACTTTGCCTGGAACCCCTCCCCACAGTTAGTAATAAGTAATAGGCAAGGGTGGCAGAGAGTATCTGAAACCTCTTCATAATCCCAAGGGTGAGTATTGCTGAGGCAGAACCTTGAAAGCAAGTTATTAATGTATCTACACTTATTAGTCCAAATGTTACCTACCTCCCATTGCGAGGTTTTGTTAAGTATGACATTACCCAGGATACAATCTGGACTGATGAATGCCTGTGTCCCCTCAGTTCTCCAACCACCGATACCAATTACCCTGCTGTTTATGACTCCTGGTCTGTTCCCACACAGTCTCCAATGTGCAAGTCATTCTCTGTTAGGGTATATGAGTGCTGCTGCCAACCATACTTGAATTACACTGAAAAGCAACACCAGCAAATTCTCTATCCCCATAATATGCATTTTGTACTGTCTAACTCTGTCCTTTCAGTCAAGGTTCCCTCCCCTGGTCCACAGTTGTTTCCTTTGTTCTTCAGGCATTATGAATGGGCAGAGAGAAAGGGAGGAACAATTTGGAGTGCCTCTTCCCTTTCTCTTCTTTGAGAATCATCTTCTACTGAGGTTCAGGAGACAGCAAGTCCATGTGGACAGAAATCTCCGATGAGATGCAGATCTTTACCCACATCCTTTTTCCTGCCAAAAAAATGTCACTTAACCAGGAGATGGTCCATTTAATTTTACTGACACCTGGCTGAGGCATTGATAAGCATTTTGTCTCTGGAAACTGGTCTGTGGCTGCTCCCCCAGAAATGGAACATGTCTAGTAGTAGCATACAAAGGAATCTTATGAACTTTATATGCATAGTTTCCACATATATTTTATTAGATCAATAATGATCAGCAAATGATAAGGTTTCATATGACACCTCAAAAGGGATACTTTCTACAAAACTTATCAAAGTCTTGTAAAAGGGGTGAACATACAGGTTTACAGTATGTAACCTCATTTTACAGATCAAGTGGTTTAGGCACACAGATAGAGTGGGAGTCAGTGGCATTAACAAAACTAAAGCCCAGCAATTCCTGAGTAGTAATTACTTGCTCTAACCACTATTCTGCACCATATTACTCTACAATATAAAGGTAGATCCCAGTTTAGACTTCCTTCAAACAACAGTTTGATAAAGCTAAGGACAGAAACTGCATGTATGTCCAACATCTCCTTATCAATTCCAAATCAGAACAGATCTAAGCATGATAAATTATTTAAAAATCACACATTTTAATTATGATTTAAACCAGAAAGCAGTAAACCTTGATTTAAACAATCAGTTTTAATCATGTATTGCATTTGTTACTTTTCTCAAAGAGAGGATATTCTCATAGGCTGGTAACCATTGCAACTTGTTGATTTACAACAAAACAGTTTTCACACTAAATTTGGTACTTGTTTTTTTGCTGACAAGGAGACTATACTATAGCTATAGACATTTAAGCAATTATAAAACTTTACTTATATTTTTATTATGTTAGCAAATGATTCATGATGCATTCAGTATTAAGTGGTGATTAATATTTTTATTTGCATCAAGCGCTATTTAGTTTGAATTTGAATTTCCATTAAAATACAGACAAACAGCATTTTAAATTATTTTATTAAATAAAACCATCTTAAAAATGCTGGATACATATGTTTTCATAAAAAACTGGATTTATTTTAAAAAGGAGGTATTACCTGAAATTAGTGAAGAGAGCTGATTTTTTTTCTGGTCACTATGGGTGTGTCCAGACTACATGGCTCCGTCGACGGAGCCATGTAAACTAGTTTACCCGACATAGTCAATGAAGCGGGGATTTAAATAATCCCCGCTTCATTAAAATAAAAATGGCCACCACGCTGTGCCGACAGTCAGCTGATCCGGCACAGTGCGGCAGTCTAGACGCGGATCGGTCAACAAGGGAAGCTTTTGTCGACCGCTCCTGTAAACCTCGTTTCACGAGGCATAAAGGAGCGGTCAACAAAGGCTTCCCTTGTCGACCGATCCACGTCTAGACTGCCACGCTGTGCCGGATCAGCTGATTGTCGGCACAGCGTGGTGGCCATTTTTATTTTAATGAAGCGGGGATTATTTAAATCCCCGCTTCATTGACTATGTCGGGTAAACTAGTTTACATGGCTCCGTCGACGGAGCCATGTAGTTTAGACACACCCTAGGTTTTAAGATTTTAGAACTAGTAAATCCTCCCACAACTAGGTTTTATTTATAACTTGCAAGAGGAAAACAAACTTTCTTGCTTTTTCAATTCCCAGATGGTTTCTTAACTTTGAAGGAACTAGTCATTGAAATTAACTAGTTTAATAACTAAAGTAAGGAAAAATATTCACTGTGCAGTGCCCCTGCAGAAGAGGCTACTGTTAGCAAAACCTGGTTTCTCACTTCAAAACACTCTGGCTCCAGGTGCTCACACATTGACATCCACCAGTACAATAGTTCAACTTACTTTAAAACTTGGCAGCAAACATGTACTGCTTAATATTTTTGTATTTAGTTTAAAGTGATTTTAATAGATCAGTTTAGGCCTTAATATAAGAAGTCAGTTTCAAATTTAAATATATTTTTAAAAATAAATCTGGATTTAATTTAAATAAAACGCAATTTAAATGAAAAAATTTAATTTTTTTAAATCAATTTTTTATCAACTTTGGATGCAAGTGACTTCATCAATCCTCCCAAGCTCTCTCCATCACTATTGATAAACCTCCATTAGGCTCCTTAAACCCAGGATCAACATTTCTGTGCAACACTCCTTCACCCCCTTTCTCTGTAGTCCACGTCCACGCTATCATTTAATTCTCTACTATTTTTTTTTTTTAAAGTCCCTTCCTTTCCACTTCTTAGGCACTCACACTTGCCCCCAACTCGATTTACTCTTCCTTTGGTTCTACAACATGGAGGTCTCTGGTGTCCCCATTTCTATCCTTATCAACCCAATTTATCCAGAGCATACTCCTTCAGCAACTACTTCGTGCACATGATTTCTCTTTGAATTCCGCATTGGTCTCTCCCTCTACGCTCAAGGCGTACATACACAGTGCCAAAAGAATTTCTCATTTCCAATTCCAAGATCCCCTTTGGATTATTCTGGGTGATATTCAATTCTCTGGAGATATTCACAGGAGGAAAATGCAGTCAGAATGGAAACTTTCCTGCAGAAGACGTTGAGGTTAGAGTGAGGAACTAGGTAAGACCGCTTACACAATTCCTGATTCTGGAGGAGGAGATGCAGTTTGAACATGTCTCATTTCCCTGTACAGGAATAAACAGAATCATTTTGCCTTTTAGAACCATAAATGGGAAGGCTAATAAAAGTTAAATCTTCCTGAAATAGATTAATTAGGAAATATTCCAATTTGGGAACTTAAGTAACATTACCCCAGGGAAACAGCTGAGGAAAAACGGTTACTTACCTTTTGTAACTGCTGTTCTTTGAGATGTGTTGCTCGTGCCCATCCCAGTAAGTGTGTTCGCGCGCTGCGTACATGATCATCAAAAAGTTTTTGCCATAACAGTACCTGACTAGTTGGGCTGTGCCCTCTGCAGTGGCACCTGCATGGTGCAGTAGATAGGGCTCTACCAACCCACCACCCCTCAGTTCTTTCTTGCCCTCTTTTCAACAGAGGGAGGTGGGTGGGATTTGGAATGGACACGAGCAACACATCTTGAAAAAGTTGCAAAAGATAAGCAACTGTATTTTCTTCAAGTGATTGCTCTTGTGCATTTCAGTAGGTGATCTGCAAGCAATTTACCTGAAGAAGGGGGGAGATCAATGTGCTGCCATCTGGAAAACTGCTCAACCAAACATCTCATTGTCCCAGGCCTGCTGGGTGATGGCTCAAAGTGCTGCGAATGTGTGGATGGAGGACCATGTCACTGCCCTGCAAATGTCCTGACTGGGAATGTGCATGAGGAATACTGCCGAGGAAGTCTGCACCTGTATGGAGTGAGCAGTCAGAGTGAGATCTGGGACCTTGGCTAAGTCACAGCACATCCTGGTGCAGGACGTGATCCAGGGAGAGAGATGCTGGGGCACTTATCCATTCTGCTATCACAATATAATGTTGTGGTGTTTTACAAAACGGCTTGGTGTGTTCAATGTAAAAGGCTTGGACCTGCTTGACATTTAGGGAATGAAGGGCTTGCTCCCTAGAAGTGGCATGAGGTCTTGGGAACAACACAGGCAGAAAACTGTCCTAGTCAATATGGAAGAGGGAGACCATCTTAGGCAAAAAAGCTGGGTGCGGATAGAGTTGCACCTTGTCTTGGTAAAAAACTGCGTACAGGGGTTCATAAGAGAGGGCTTGGAGCTCTGAAACCCTCCTGGCTGAAGTTATGGTTGCTAGGAAGGCAACCTTCCACAAGAGGTAGGACAAGGGACAGGTGGCCAGGGGCTCCTAAAGGGGGCCCGCATGAGCTAGGACAGGACCTGGCTGAAGTCCCACTGAGGGACAAGATGTTTACCCTGGGAGTAGAACATTTCTAGCCCCTTGAGGAAGCACCCTACTGTGGGATTGGCAAAAAGGCACCTATTTCCCACCCTCTGGTGGAAGGTCAAAATGGCGGCCACATGGACCTCAAAAGACAAAAGAGCCATTGGTTGGTGCTTCAGGTGCACAAGGTTCTAGGACCAAAGGCATGACTGCTTCCTGAGCTAGAGCATCCTTCTGGAGGGACCAGAATGAGAAGCACTTCCTCTTGGCTAAGTATATATTGCCCTAGTAGAGGGTTTCCTGCTACCCAACAAGACCTCCCTAACTAAGTCAGAGCACTGAAGCTTCAGTGAGTTCAGCCACAGAATCTTCATTCCATGAGGTTGAGGGACTGGAGATGCTGCAACCAACCATGGTTCTGGGGGAGGTCAGGACAGAGTGAGAGGGCTATTGGTGTGTTCACCGAGCGTCTGAGCAGCATCATGAATCAATGTTGCCGGGGACATGCATGTGCAATGAGGATGATGTCTGCCTTGTCCTGCTGAATTTTCATTGGGATGATGTGTACTAGTGCAAAGGAAGGGAACACATACAACAGGCGGTCCAACCATGGAATATGAAACTGATACAAAGAGGGAACAATGGTGGCTAGAGATACCATGCAGAACCTGAACTTCCTTATGAACATGTTCAGGTTTTGAAGATCCATGATAGGCCCGAGTTCACTCTTGGCATTGGGGATAAGTAAATATCGGGAATAGAAATCCCTGCCTCTGAATTCCTGAAGGACCTTTTCTATTGCCCTCAACACAAGGAGGGACTGAACCTCCTAATTCAGAAACTCTTATCAAGAGCATCTCCTCAACCGGGATGGGCAGTGCGGGATGGAATATCCCACTCCTATCATGCTCAGGACCCAACAGTCTGAGGTAATACTGGTTCAAGCACAGCAGACATTGGGACAGACAATTGCTAAACAGGGAGAGAGATTTGGGAACTGAACTGGTGATCCATCCTCAGGCACACCCTCAAAATTAGATTTGGGGCTCCATGGTCCTGGCCCGAGGAGGATTATGAGGGCTACTAGTAGTGGTTATTCATGCCCTGCCTGTCTTGTCAAGGACAACTTGGGGAAAAACGCAAGGGATGCAGTCTAAACTGATTGTGCTAAGGCGCTGACGTGTGTATGCCGAATGACTTGAGGGTCACCCGTGTATCCTTGAGACTGTGTAGCCTGATGTCCATTTCATCCAAAAACAGGTCTGAAAAGTCTAATGGGAGACTCTGGAGTCTGGACCTCTTGGGGGAGCCCAGATACCTGGAGCTAGGCTTTGTACCACATTGCAATGGCCATGGCCATCGATCTAATGGCTGAATCAGCTGAGTCTATTGCCACCTGAAGAAAGGTTCAGGTCACTGTCTAGCCCTCAACAGGACTGCCACGAATTCCTGGCATGACTCCACAGGGCACAGTTCCTGGAACCTGGTCAACATGTTCCACGAGTTGTACACAAAGGGACTCAACAGCACCTGTTGGTTTGATATGCAAAGCTGGAGTCCCTAATAGACCTTATGGCTGAAGAGGTCCAGTTTTTTGGCATCCTTATTCTTAGGGGCAGGTCCCAGCTGTCCCTGCTGCTCCTCATGATTGACAACGTTGTTAACCACAGGTGACCCCAGTGAAGGTGAGTAAATAGATGTTCATACTCCTTCTGGGGAACAAAGTAATACCTCTCCACTCCTTAGCTGTTGGTGGGAAGGAGACCGGGGTTTGTCTCAGCACCTTAGTGGAGGACTGTATATTTTTGGGGCAATGCCAACTTGGACAGACCTTCAGGGTCCAAGATATCAACCAAGGAGTCCACATCCTCTACCCTCCTCTGTAGGAAATTAAGGCTGTGGGCCACCCACTGCAAAAGGTCCTCATGTGCCTTAGCATCAGGGGCAGGGAGAGGCGGGGGAGGGATGACGTGCCCATAACCACCTCACCTGGGAAGGAGTAAGAGGACATCTTGGGAACAGGGTCATTCTGACCCTTGGGTTCCCTGATGTCCCCAAAGACACTAGACAGTCAAGACGCTGGTGGCTCAGGGGAAGGTGTGGCTGGGTGCTCAGGTGATGCTTGCACAAGAACAGGTTCAGGATCCTTATGAGGACCCGGAGAAACAATGGTGACCAAGATGAGGCCACTAAAGCCACTTGCGACATGGGCCCTGACCTTGGTGGTAAGCCCCATGTGTCCAGAAAGGTCACGGCACTGGAGCCTGTCATTGTGGAGGCCAGGACGACTGTGATGCCGGAGGAGCATCCCAATGGTGGTGCCGAGAGCAGTACCGAGAACAGGAGCAGGAGAGGTACTGGCCACTGCAGGAAACGAAGGACTCTGCCTTCCATTCCGACATATAGTCGGAACCAGACCACAGAGGTTTGGTGCCCAACAGTACCAGAGAACGGTGCTGAGAAGATGGGAAGTGGCGCTGCAACAGGGTTGGCTTGTTGCGGAGCCTCTCCACAGCCAGTGCTAGCATAAGTTCCGGAGTCGATGCCGGAAACATCTGTGCCAGGAGCAGGGGCATACTGTTGATGGTGCAGTTGGCTGTGCCAGTGTAGGTGTCAAACAATGCCCCACACTCCGTGCTGGTGCCTGGGTGAAGGCTAGTGACTACACCGGGACATGGGCCAGACCCATGTGCTTCTTGCAGCCTCAAAAGTGTCCACTGAGGGAGGTCCAGATCCTCCTCCAGGACATCACACACTGGAGTCTAGTGAGTCCAGGCTTGATGGCCCCACCCTCAGGGCCACAGTCGAAAGAGCCAGGGGTGCTGCATTGTCTTTAGGATGTCCCACCAAAGGACGCACCGAATGCAGTGATCACCAGTCTTTCTGGACAGAGGCCAGCCCCTGCTGAACCTCTCTTTCTTGTGTGGCACTGGAGACGTGCAGTGGTGCCAAGCAGAGGAGTTTGCCTTACAGGCTGGGGACCAGTGTTCCTGAGATCCCTCTTCATGCAGTGCTCATGAGTCCTGCACTGAGGCCGGTGCACTGCTCAACGAAGAGGTGGGCACCGGGTCTGGAACTAAGGGTCGAAATGCCGACTCCATCAGTAGTGGTTTCAAGCATTGATACCACCCTTGCTTAGTCCTGGACCTGAAACTCATAACAGATACTGCACTTACTTACCTGTTAAGTGTCCTTCACCATCCTAAACACTTAAGACAAGTCGTATGCGGATCCCCTCTGGGCACAGGCAGTGACACAGTTCTTAAAGCTCCACTGCATGCCCTGGGGGAGGGGAGAACTACTAAACAGAAGGTGGGGGGACCTCCTCAACTAGAACTTTCAACTACTACTTAATGATTAACAGCTAACTAGCTACAAACAGGAAAAAATGGAAAAAACAGCGAGGGTCTTGCAAAGCAAGAGGACAAACCCTCCAATGACCACCACCAGCAGTAAGAAGGAACTGAGGGGTGGAAGGTCGGCAGACTTCTATATTCCGTGATATGCAGGCGCTGCTTCAGGGGGTTCTATACTAACCCGACAGGCACTGTTAGGGGGAAAACCTTCCACTGATCATGCTTGCAGCGCTCACACACACCTATTGGAATGCACACGAGCAATCACTTGAAGAAGTACTTTTACATATATCCTTCTGTGCCAAGTGAAATTTACTCCCCACAAAGGAGGTCAGGAGGAGGCCTACACAAAGACTCAGTCGTTCAGTGTAGGATATTTGAGGCGCTCATAGGCTTCACGCTCACTCTGCTCAGGAGAGAACTTCACGCAGAAAGATTAGCTACAATTTTACCTCTTTCATTACTAAAGGTTTCAGTTAGGGAATTAGATGGCAGAAAGACTCTCACAAACACACTGACATTTGAATTTCATACCAGCAGAAATATGGAGGGGGATGATAATAGATAAAAGAATCAGGAAAGTATCTGATTAGATATCTCTGAGTTCCTCCCCCTCTAATTATCCTAGTCAAAACCAGTTCTTCCTCTCCCTCAGGTGCAGGAAACAAGAACAACGAGATATATACACCCCTAACACTGTGCTGTTCTTGCTGGTAAGTTCACTGGTCTAGAAGCAACACCGTATTGAACGGACTCTCCGTAGTGCTGCAAGCAGTTTCCTCTTGCTGACCAATTTACAGGAAACACTCACTATGTGTGGCCAAGAGCAAACTGCGTGTAGCCTTGCAACAGGTCACGCAAGCGAAAGAACAAAGCAGCAAGAAATGAAAATATAGCACTTTAAAAAAAAAAGTGCTTAATTTCTCCAGGCCCCAGGAAGAAGTCAGCTGCCCGAAAAAATATTGTAGAGAATCTTTAATAACCATGCTACATGTCTATATTGACATTACACTCAGACTGGGGAGAGAAAGATGGATGTAAAATAACACCAGGGACTAAATTGTCTCTTGCTGTCTGCTGAATTTGGTGCGCAGGATCTGTCCTAGTAATTTATAGAATGACACCGCTGAAATCTAAAAGTGATGTAAAACTTGTACATTCCCAGTATTCCCAGCCTTAAAATGGAGTCTGGCCATTTCAGTTACAGTAAATAGTGGAAAGCACATAATTAAAGCCCTGCAAATCTTCATCTAATTTTTGCAGATACAAATATTGTATCTGCACAGGGTTTTGCGCATCATAATCAAATTGTTATTTCATCTGACAATGCACTCTGAGGGCAGGGGACTGGACTTGATGATCTCTTGAGGTCCCTTCCAGTTCTAGTATTCTCTGATTCTGTGATTTACCCATGTGAATTCCACTTGTGCAGATTTACTTTGATTAGCCCCATCAGAGTTTTCTAGACACTTTGAGGCATGAAAACCACAGCAACAATTAAAAACAGAAAATAAGGTCTCCTGCAAAACCTTCCAACACCCGGATGAGCTCTAATCCCCTCACCCAAAACAAATCCTCAATCCATCATTCCCCCAACTCTCTCCTCAAGAAAAAGTCTGAGAAAACCAATTTGTCTTGTAGAGGATGTGGCTACAGCAACTTCAAAGACATTCTACTTTAATTAAAAATAGCAAAAAAAAGTTAGGTCAGTCTCTTACCTTAGAGTCTCTACCCGCCTCCTCCACCCATGTTATTTCTGAGCTATGAACAAACTTCAGCATAGTATGTGCTTGGAACGCTAAGGAGCAAGCCAACGCTAGCTAGCTGTAGACATGATCATGCCACAGATGAAGACCCATAAATCAAATGGAAAAGGAAGAACACTAATTCTAACTGAGCTTGATTGATTCACAGATCAACCTTGCCCAATGTACATCAATGTTCTTTACAAATAGATTAATCTTCATAGTAAAAGAAATAGAAGAATCACAGCACTGTAACTCAGCAGACCATCTCTGCACCACAACCACTTGTCTTGTACCAGCTGGATCTGGGAAAGCATTTAAGAGCTTGCCTACAAGGGCTTGGTATCCTGTAATAATCTAAACTGATAGTAATCCTACAATAATTTAAACTGATATATCCATATAACTTCTTGTGTAGGCACCCATTCACTTAAAATACTGGCTTTTTTTCTTTTATCATGTGTTATGTTGGAAGGGGTTGAAGCTAAATAAAAAAAATACTCTCATACCACAATAAGAGTGTCCACAGCAGGAGTTGGCAATAATTTTTGCTGGGGGCCACTTCAGAAATTTTTGAAGTGGCCCTGGGCTGCATAGGAAGGGGTGGGGCCAAGATATTTCTGGGTTCCCTACCCCCAGACAATGTTTGGTCTGGGGGTGAGGGAGTACCTTTGTCCCTCCGCCCCCAATTGGCCTGGGGGCAGGAGGAGCAGCAAGGCCTTCGCGGAGGCCCTTTTGACCACCCCTGGTCCACAGGAACTTATACCACTTTATTTTAGTATAATTATAACAATAAAACGTTCCCAGAATTTTCAGAAAGATTAATTTCCCCCCCTCTCCCAAATTCCCAGTGCAATATATTGGTTTCTAAGACCCCAAAAAAGCCTTATCTACATTCCAATATTGCTTTTAGGAAAAATAATGCTGGGACACAGACTCAAAAGTGGAAGTGGCCCCTTCATTATGTTTGGGGAGCACAGTGAGCAGCAAGTCTCTCACAGGGCTCTGTTATAAAGCCCAAGTAACGAAGGACAGAATTAGAGATATGAGTCACTCAGCAGAATTATTTGCAACTAGAAACATTCCTCTACCTAAAAGAGGCTTAGTTCTATTACAAGATCTTTTTTAATTCATTGGCAATGAGTTATTTAACTTGAGACCCTTAATTCTAAGGCAAAGAAGTTCTCACCCCAAACATTTTAGCCCCTCTCCTTGGAGCATCATATCCTTAACATCTTTAGGTCCAACAAGCTAATCAAGATTTCCACCTGTTCCAATTTCACTCATGCCTGTTAACTAAAGGGCTAAGTGAAATAATTGTGAACTAATTTTAGGGTAACAAATACATTTAGCAACAAAAAAAAAAACATATTTAAAACCATATAGGTGAATGGAGTTGCAGCTGCAGTTACCAATGTCCTATGTCTATAGTCCACAGACAAAGTGAGCGCACTGCAGACAGCTGCAATAGGAGTTTCCTCAAACACTCACGTGGGTGGGGAAACTCCCATACTTTTTTTCTTTTTGGCTAGAGATCTTAGCTCTTCCTGTAATGTGCTATAACTAAAGCAATTCAACCACTAGGCTGGCTTGCAATGAACTGTTTACAATTATTGGTTGTTGTGGGTAATGCAGATAATTTTATCTATGAAAGGAGCTTAGACCTTACCATTCATTCTGCTTAGATCCAAAATAATATTAAGCCAACAGCTGTTAAGCTGTCAGCTATAGTAAAGGGAAGAGCCTAAGAGATCTGAAGGAATAAACTTGAAAACAAATGGGCTTTACAGATCAATTACTACTTCAGGAGTTAAAAGCAACAGTTGAGTAAGCAGGAAGAGCAGTTATACCGGTTTTTGCTTTGAGACTGATATTTTAGTTAATACCTTTATTAGTATAAGTCTGCAACATGCAAAAATTGTAGCTTACCTTGTTGCCTACAGAAAACTGAGTAGTAAGCAGCTCAAATTTCTCTCTTATCATTGAGACTCTAGTCTGTCCATCTTATCAATAAACCAGAGAATTTACCTGGCTTTTATTGTCTATTGTACTTGCTACATAAAAACAAACAAAAAAACCTCACCATGTCCCCCCTGCAAACCTACATTAATGTAATACAAATTTTAAACAAAGATTCAGGAAATGCAGTAAGGCTCCAAAATCAACAATAGCTCAGCTGCACTCCATATCCCCCATATTTTAGGACACATTGCTAACCATAAAATCTGTTTTCACCATTGGAAAAAAAAGGAACCCCAATTAATACAAGCGTGCTATGAGGCAGAGTTGCTGTTGGAACCAAATTTTTGTATTTCCGAATGGAAAGATTTTTTTTGTATGGTTAATGAATGTTTAGAATTTGCAGATCATCAGAATACAGCAAAAAATTGTGAAGAAACTGGAAAACAGTGGGATCCAAGATTATTTTTCTGCTGTTCCTGACACTAAGCTACAGGTTGGACTTCACTGGTCTGGCACCCTCAGGACCTAGCCGGTCCTGGATGAGGGATTTTGCTGCATCAGGTGAGGTCAGTTGTGACCCCCATGCTACTGCCCCTCCCCCCCTCAGCCCTGGACTAGCCACTGGCCTCCCAGCTGAATTCCACCTCTCTCCTCCCACCAGCCCTGCTGCTGGGCCAGTTTCCCCTCCCCCACTTTCCTGCTAAGCCAGGCAGCTCAGCTGCAGGGAGCCCAGACACCAACCCTCCACTAGGACTCTCTGGTCCTGGAGCATCTGTGGTCTCATCTGAGGAAGTGGGGTTTGCCCATGAAAGCTCATGATACCTTGTTTACAGAGGTTCAGCCTGTATTTTGGAAGCACAAGCCTCACTGAAACTCTCCAATACAAACTTCAAACAAAACCTGTACAGCAACAGCCTGCTAAGGAGAACATGTGGGACATGGGAACAGGGTTTCATCGCTTTCCACTTAGGGAAATTTGGGATGCTAGTGTTTGTCTATTGTTTGTTCAAAAATATAACAAGCAATTGAGCAGAAAAAATAGTGAATAAAAATAAACAGTGAATAAAAATAATTCCTAGAGTCTAGAAAAGAAACAAAAATAAAGCCCATCAATAGACAGCGTCTTTTCAAATATGTACCAGAAAACAGATGCAATGTAAAGTTTATAAGTACTGTTACTGATCCAAACAACAACAGCATACTAAGCTACCTAATGAGACACTCTCTCCTGTCCCCCCACCTGGAAGCACATGGCAATGTCACCAGTACCCAGGAGGTGTAGGTTTGGCCCTTTCCTGGTGGATAGTTGTACTACTTTATTTATCAAGTTTGACCTCTGCAGGCAGATAGCTTCACCCAGCACCAAGGAGGAAGCTCAACTTCTTTCAGACTGCAAGAAAGAAAACGAAACAAATATTTTCTATTTTTTAATTCTGCTTACAAAAAACCCCCATTCATCTGAGGAAGTGGGTTTTGCCCATGAAAACTCACAGTACTACGTATCTGTTAGTCTCTAAGGTGCCACAGAACTACTCATTGTTTTTAAAGTTACAGACTAACATGGCTACCCCTCTGAGACAAAAAAAAGTGAGATACAACTTAAAGAGGGAAAAAAAGCTATCAACTAGGAATATAAAATTTCATTTAATTGGTTAATTGGTTAAACATATTGTCTAGCAGTTAACTGATTAAAGGGGGATAGCTACCATACACACACCCCCGTGCTGCTGAGCTGGAGTGGCTCCCCATCACAGGCAGGGGCTACAAGAGCTGGGATGCGGGAGCAGCACCTGCCTGCACCTGGGCTCTTCAAAGGAAAAACTGCGGCTCCCGCACCTGCAGCTCTTCTCATGGTCCCCTGCTCTGACCTTTTTTCCTTGTCTGGGCAGGGTGCAGCTTGGCACAGAGAGATCTGATGCTGCGGCCGACAGAAGCCTGCTTGGGCCACACGCAGCTCTTAAAGGGGGGTAGCCCCCCCCCTTTTTTTTGCTCAACAACTTCTTTCCCTCAGCTCTTTGCGCTGTATCCACCACTATTTTGGCTCTTTGTCTGTAACGGGTTGGCCACACCTGCCCTAGAAGATAAAGAGTCAAAGTTAAGTTTAAAGATATGGGCACTGCTACACTGCATACAGATAAGGGGCTTTTGGGTGTTAAAAGGGGAGAGACAGAAGAATTTCTACAGAAGCAGAGTTTGGCAGCTACTGCCATGGGATATGTTTCTTTGCCTAAATTTGGGATATTGGGTTCTCATTTACCTTCAGATGAAATAATTGGTTGAAAAAGATTCCATTGAACAGGAAAGCGCTAAGTGGGATTTTTGCAGAGGAGAGAGCTACCTTCCCCTCATTTGAAATAACTCTGTGTAACACTATAATCCTGTGAAACTACTTTGCACTACTGGGCAATTTATAAAAATGTATGCAACAGTGCTTGAATACTAAGGGACCAATCAGATGAGATCTTTCCATGACATTGCACCTTTTTTTTTTAAGAGTTAAGAAATCCTAGATGGGAAGTGGGGCTTTTTGTTGTTAAAATCCCCTTGTGAACAGTATACTAGTATTAGAATGACTCTGACCTATTCCTTTAAAGTTGAAGATGTATTTTTAAAGGATTCAGGGTTAGTAAGGTAGCAAAACTCCAGATCAAATAGACATTATATGTACAAGACTGTAGCACATGTGATTACATTTAATGGAACAATATTTGCATGAATTTAAAGCTTTAAGAAACTTTGCCACAGTATTTTAGATGTCATAGCACCAAGAGTGTGATAAATACTAGTAGTACACTACTGGAATTATTATTTTAAATGCTCAGATATTTCTAGTCTTGCATAGATACTTGGTTTTGGAAGCCATAAGTGGATGATGGACCAGATTTGGTGTGGGTGCAAGCAGTTAATGCATTCCAACCTTAAAGACAAGAATGTTTTTAGTCACCGGCAAACAAAAGAGAAAAAGGATTAAATTAAGATCTGCCACAAATCTTCTACATGTGTCTTCCCCAGAACACAAGGAAAAAAAATATCAATCTAATGCTAGTGTCAACTCCATGAATTCTTCATGAATATATATTACACACACACACCCTGAACACAAATCTTCACTTCAGGGGGAAAAAAATCAAAGCCAGTTACCTAGATTTGAAGGAAGTAGATTTCCCATCAGTAAAAACTGGCCTCTCTGGAGTAACAATTTTCTTTCCTCTTTCAGAATGTTACACAGGAGAGCAACCAAACTACCAAACTAATTCATCACTCTTTGTTTCCATCTCTCAGTCAGGGCTCCTTTTTGTGTGTCTGCTCTATAGCAGACTTGGTTTACCCCAGCAAGCTGATGCCATTAGCAGTTGGAATGCATGCTACTGGAGTTGCAAAGCAATGCCTAATTTTTTCTTGCTTTTGTTAATCTTGCAAATAATTCTACATGGATCAGGACAATACAATTATTTCAAGTTGATTCTAAATTGTTGACGCAAAGGTTCATTAAGAATAAAAAGTAGTACAAAGCATTACAGTCTCATTTTACTGTGTGCCACAGATTAGTTGAGAGAGGGGGAAAAAGTGGGTGAAGAAAAAGATTCATAATGTTTACGAGAAGTTTTTAAGACCTTAGTAAGGCCAGAGTCTATCCTCATTTACAGTCTGTGCCAGTGAAGTCAGTGGGCTGCCTGTGAGCATGAAAGCATAATTTGACTTTTCTAAGCAAATACATAAAACGCAGATGTGTATCAGCTTTCCCTTGGAAATAGCCATCTCAACTAGACAAAGCTAACAATTGCAACTGTTTTAGTTTATCTGCATGGAACAAAGTAATTTGGAAGTTGGAAGGAGCAGGGTAATTACTATAACAAAAATAAGTAATATAACACTGACCTTAAAAGAGTTACTATCTATCAAGTAGTTCATTCCTAATCTCACCTACTTTAGAAGTAAAAACTGACAGCAAATTGAGGAATTACATATTGCAATCCAGGCTTGTTGCAGATGTACAAATTGGGAAGCATTCACAACACTGAGCAGGAACAGAATAAGATCTGGATTTCTGGATAGTCATGAAGACTGGAGTGATGGAAATGGGATGAAACTTAATAGTGCAAAGGTACTAGTGCTCCTAGGGTCTAATAAAAAATGGTTACTCACCTTTGCGTAACTGTTGTTCATGTTCATTCCCATCAGGAGTGTGTAGCCAGACATGAACCCCATCTTGTTTCCCCCCACTTCCCCCCCCCCCAGAGAGCAAGAGAAAGGCAGTCAGCCTTTGATGCCCTGGGAACGCAGGTGTGCTGCCTGTCCCTGACTCTACCATAAACAGAAACCAGACAGTAAATGGGCTAGCTGACGACCCGGGGCCTCCCACCACCCTGATGGCTAGTACCAGTAATTGACATGCCTGCACTGTCCCAGGAGAGGAATCTTCGCCCATCACATACCAGAGGTGCCCATTGTCTGCATTTTCCCAGGTGTGAATTATGCTTTGCACCCTTTGTGGGAAACTTGGCATTCAAAGCCATTTTTCCTAATTGGCCACTTGAGACCAGGAAGAAGCCTACGTGACCCAAGGGGTATAAAGAGGGGTTTAGTAGCCCACCCCATTTGAGCTCCAATCATCTACACCTGCTGGCAGGTATTGATGGACTCCCGAGGTCTGTGGGACGCCCAACCTCGCCCTACTTCTTCCCGAGGGATTGAGAGAAAGATGCTGGCCACGCCAAGTCTGGAACGCAGGGGTGAGAATATATACCTGCTAGGTGTCTATTTTGCATGCATTTAATAAGAGCTCAGAGAACCAAAAGGGTTTCATGGTACCTGTAAGTGACTTATTAGTGTAATTTCTGTCCTGTCCTTTGTAGTGGCTGTGTTATCTGTGACACAGTAGTAGCATTTAACAGCTAAGTTTACCCTGTAACAATAAAACAGTAACTGTTTAAGCTGTGACCTGACTCCTTCAGTTGCTGTAACAGAACCAAGCACAATTTTAAAAAGAACTCCAGCTGGTCATAAGGGACAGATATAGGGAGAGCTTGAGCGTTGGATCGTGTCGCTTCCAGGGGACAGATCCGTTGGGGCATCTCTCAGCCTCCCCAGGCTGCCCGCTGCGAAGGGATCGTGTATCCTAGCAGTCAAAATCTGAGGTGTAATAAGCTCTCCCTGTAAACTCTGGGGCGTCTGTCGGCCTGTTGGCTGCCCGCCGCGAAAGGATCCCGATCCTAGCGGTAAAGACACGGACGTTAAACTCCTCGGGGCACCCGTCAGTCTCACCTAGACTGCCCACTGCGACGGGGCCTTGTGTCTCAGCAGTTGAAGACTCGGGTGTAACATACACACATGCACTGCCCTGACCATCGGCTGACAGAGTGTGAATGCACATGTACCCAGCAGACAGAAGATTTTTCCCTAGCAGCAGCTGCAGGATCAGTCTGAGCTTCCCCTGGAGTCATGCCTTCATGGAGTCTAGTACCGAGCCCTGCTGACCCATCACCCTCTCAATTCCTTCTTGCTGGCTCTCCAACAGAGGGGAAGAAGGGTGGGTATTGCAATGGACATGAACACCACATCTCAAAGAACGATAGTTATGAGAAGGCGAGTAACTATTTTTTCTTCTTCAAATGCTTGTTCACGCCATGAGCGTCTGGTATAATAGGCCTTCCCAAACCGCCAGCCTGGCCCTGCCCATACTCTGCCCCCAAAACACCAACTATAGGTGTACTGAGGCGGCGTGTTGCTGCCCAAGAGTGCCTGCCCTCTCCATGCTCCGGGGCTGAGGCCACATGTTTGCCCTCTCCCTACCCTGTGGTGTGTGTGGGGGAGGAGGGGCTCAGTGGAAGGGGCAGGGCTGTAGGTGGGGTTGGTGGCTTGCCTGACCACCCTGGTTCACACCAATTCCAAATCAGGTGACTCAGAAGCCGAAGTTCAGGAACAGGGGTCAGAGACGGCCACTGATTAGAGCACTGCCTTCCAAAGATCACATTATCTCTGACCTGGCAGGTAATGGCATAGGTTGTGGAGAAGATACAGAGGGAGGACCATGTCACTGCTCTACAGATTTCTAGTGTGGGAGCCTGAGCCAAACAGGCTGTTGATGATGCCTGTGCCCTGGTGGAACGTGTGGTGATTGGAGGTGTGGGAATCCCTACCAGGTTGTAGCACTCAGGAATACAGGGCACTATCCATGACAAGATGCACTGGGAGAAGACAGGCTGATCTTTCATTCTGTCTGCCACAAGTAATTGAGCCAATATTCTGAACAGTTTTGTTCTCGCAATGTAGGAGGCGAGTGCCCTGTGGACATCTACAGAGTGGAGTCTCTGCTCCCTGTTGCTGGAATGCTGTTTTGGATAGAACATGGGAGAAAGATGTCCCAGTTGATGTGAATCTGCGACACAACCTTTGGGAGGAAAGCAGGATGAGGCCTGAGCTGCACCCTGTCCTTATAGAACATGGTGTAGGGGGCTCTAATGTTAGGGCCCTAAGCTCAGACACTCTCCTGACTCAGGTTCTCTCTGTCAGGAATGCCACCTTATAAGAGAATAGTGATAGAGATGCAGCCGTGTTAGTCTGGTCTTGCTGAAACAAAAGACAGGACTATGCAGCAGTTTAAAGACTAACAAGATGGTTTATTAGGTGATGAGCTTTCGTGGGCCAGACCTACTTCCTCAGATCAATATGTGGAAGAAAATTGGCACAACCATATATACCAAAGTGATACAATAAAAAAAAAGTGAACACATATAAAATTGACTAATCAGATTTAAGAACAGAGGAGGGGTGAGGGGGGAAGGTTCGTGTCTGTGAGGTAATGACGTTAGGGATGATAATTGGGGAAGATAGTTAGGGATGGGGATAGTTGTGGACTGGTATGGGGAACCCCTGAGCATACCTCCTGAGGGTCGATCCACCAGAGAAGGGAGTCAAGGACCAGGTGAGGCAAGGCCATGATCATGTTCAAGCTGTCCTGGGCTGGCCAATATACTGAGGCTACCCATGACTGGAGCGGTCGGAGCCTGAATCTGGTGTGCTGCAACACATAGGTACAGGATGCCATATGCCTCAGAAGCTTCAGGCAGTTTTGTGCTGTAATGGTGGGAAACTGTAAGAGCCCTTGAATGATACTGGCCAGGGCCTGAAATCTTCATTCTGGCAGGTATGCCCTAGCTTGGGTTGAGTCCAGTATTGCTCCTATAAATGCTAACCTCTGAAGAGAGGACACTGTTGATTTTGGGTTCATTCAAGAATAGACCTATGTTGTGAAATGTAGTAGCTCTGATGAACCTGACCTGAGCATTCACTTGAGTCCTGGAACAGCCCCTGATCAGCCGGTCATCCAGGTATGGAAACAAACTGCACCTGGCTCTTTGGATCCAGCAGGCTGATTTCTGCACGTGAGGGAATGATGGAGGTCAGAAAAACCATGCAGTGATAGGAGCAACTGCATCTCCTGGATAAGGGACTGCTTGTGAGAAGGGTCCCTGAGAAGGGAGGAGGAAGGGAAGGCAGAAGGGCACAGAATTGGAGGGCATGAAGAGCACCAAGTGGTCTGAGATGATACAGGACCATGCCTGGGGGATAATTGGGACAACAAGGTATGGCGGGGTGGATTCATGAACTGGTGTGGTACGCTTGTCCTCAGCTGCGCCTTCAAAAGGGTAGGCTGAGAACCTGCAGACAGCTTTGGTTGCCCAAAGTTCTGGCCAGAGGATTGATGCAGATTCTCCTGCCACTTCTATTATGCTTTCTGGAGCTGTCTTGCTGCTATTGTTGAGTAAAGCTCTGTGTAGGGTGCGGGCGGAAGTGCCTGCATTGAGTAGTGGGCACAAAGACCCAGGAACTAAAAAGTGGCTCTGGAGTCCTTCAGGCTATTTAGCATTTTGCCTGGTTTTTTAGAGAACAGGGTTTCAACTTCGAAAGGTACGTCCTGGATTGTTTGTTTGACCTCAAAGAGGAGACCTAATACCTGAAGTCAAAACCCCTTCTTATGGCTATGGCTTGAGTAGCAGTATCTGCCAAGTCCAGTGCCGCTTGCAAGGATGCTCTGGAGACCAGCCTGCCCTCCTCAACCAGAGCCAGGAACTTAGCCTGGGGACAACAACTCTGCAAATTAAGCCTAAGCAGCAGGAGCAGACAAACTGGGGAATTGCTGTCACATCCTCATACTTTCCAAACTATTAATATTGAAATAAGGCAATTTTAGGCTGTTAGAAAGCCGATCCACTATCGCCTCCAGATATAAGGCAATAAATTTCACAACCCCAACTATTGGTAAGTGGGTCCATGCTCGACAGAAAGCTATCAACTAAGTTTGATTTTAGAAGTGAAGACAAAGAAAAGTGCAGCTGCGGTAACACTGGAGGCGCATGGGGAGAGAGCTCTCTCAGCACTCTGTGTAAACCACCTCCACGAGGGGAATAGTTAACTGTACTGGGAATCTGTTTACACTAGCACTCAGCACTATAACTTGCTGCACTGGGAGGAGGGGGGGCATGTTTTTTCATACCCCAAGCCAGAAGATTGCAGTGCAGACTTCGTCTCACACTTGCAGAGTAGCTCCAGGGTAGCAGTAAGTTTCTGACTCCGTGAGCATGAAACTGATTTACTGAAGCTGTGCGCTACAAAAGCATTTTCCACACCAAGAAGATTTTCTCTGAAAAAACAGATTTCAAGGTAAATGGGTTCCACTATCTAAAGCTTCCAAAAGATATTTCAAAGAAAGGGAAGATATAGCTACTGGAGAGAATCAGACAAACCAGCTATATCTGTCCGGTGGTTTTCTTATCAAATATATCAAAAGGATTGCCTCCACAAATAAGAATGTTTATCTACTCTTTTGTACTTTTCTAGCTAGGTTGATTACATGGAGTGAGACTGGATTTTCAACAAACACCTACTTTACACCCATACAAAATGGAGAGTGAATAATAATTAGCAGACTGTATTAGCACTAATCGGTAGCCTTGCAGCTGGCACTATGAACACAGCAGCCCATGAGAGCAAGCCTTCTCTCCGACCTCTTCAGAGAACAGTTCCAGGGAACACAATCCAGCATCTTTCACAAACATTAAAATGAATAAAATAGCTACTTAGGCTAGTTGCTATAGTGCCTCCATTTTGCACTACCTGATTCTCATCCAAATAATCTGCTTCTGTATCTCAAAAGTCTAACACTTCCTTAACTTTTAGTTTGCCTCCCCAATTCAAACAGTTTTGTAGCATCTGTAACATCTGGGGGGAGCATCTGTAACATCTGAGCACCCCTTGTACCCCCAAGTCCCCAATCAAACATTATCTAGGGATGGGCAACCTGTCAAAGTCCAGTTTCCATATCTACAACAACAAGGACTGGAAAAGATTTACTGCAGACAACTACAGCTGGTATACCCACCCCTTTATAGCCTGCCATGCAGGGCATATCTCAAAGAATCAGGCACAGATTTAGATCAGTGGATCTCAACCTTTCCTAACTACTGTACCTCTTTCAGGAGTCTGATTTGTCTTGCATACCCCAAAGTTTCACACTGATTTAAAAAGAAAAAGATATAAAAAATTCAAAATGTCACATGCTTAATAAAAAATTGGTTACGCTCTCATTTTGTCTATATGACATTTTAATTTGTACAGACTTCATTAATGCTTTTTATGATGCCTGTTGTAAAACTAGGCAAATATCTAGATGAGTTGATTTTCCTCCTGAAAGAATTCTGCATGCTCCTGGCTGAGAACCACTGTATTAAATGACTAAATGCCATTTCTCCCAAATAAAATTGTGTAGCTAGAATTGTCTGCAATGCTTTGAAAACATACCCAGCTGAGACTTTCCTAGATACCCAGTCAATGACAGACATTTTCTCCTGTAATTCAGCAATATTCCACTCTGGCTGATTAGTTAGGCAATTGGGAGTGATAGGTGCTCAGCACCTCTGAACACCAGGTCACTTAACTAGTTTGCCTAAATACGGATCCAAGTGTCCAACTTTGGGCAGTTGAGTTTCCAGGCTTCACAGAACATGTCTTGACTGAAGAGTAGCCTGAGTGATTGGCACCTGGGTGTAAGCAGCCACCTAGGAATGCCCTGAGTCACTGAATCCTCACTGATGCTGCAGATAATCCTCCCATGTGTTGCTAGGGTTTCCAGGGGCATCTCTCAAGAAGATTCTTAATGCTCCAGTAAACTAAGCCACTCTATAATTTTTTTTCCTAGAGTTAACTGTGGGAGAACTCCTCTATGCATCAGGGCACACTGAGAGAACAGTGGGATAGCACTGAAAGATTATTAGAACAGGACCAATTTAGCCTGCATCCTCACTGCCACCGACTGGATAGATTACCAGCGAACTTCTGTGTGTGTAGCCTCAAATTAAGCGAGCTATCTCCAGCTGAAATCACTGCCAAACTCAGGTGAAAGGTTTGTGTGTGGATGGCAGAAGGGTTAGGAACAACCCCCCTCCCCTCCCCAACATCGTCGGCTAAGTTTGCAGTGAAGACATATCCAAGAGTTTGGGGATGAAAAGGTGGTAAATAAAGCTGTAATTATGGGAGGTCGTCTCAATCTCTTATCTCTGTAATACAGACCAAATCTGTGACCAGGAGAGCAACAGAAAATAGGCTGTACACACTCTTTCCACTCCAAAAAGACTGCATTGCTCAAATATTTAATAGATCTATTTGTTAAACAATGGATTGAGTTAATAATTCATTCAGTTTCTAGCAGCACAGTCACCAAAGTAATGATTAAGCCTTCCAAATTTGTCCTCAGAGAAGCAGAGCTGCAAAGTTATAAAGGTGAGCTGCAAAGTTATAAAGCAATGTCTTAAAGCCCACCTCTGCCCTCAGATGCATACTAGCAGCTCATACTGAAGTTAAGGACAGCTACATGTCTCTGGACCCATGAGCAGATTTGTTCCCTAATGATTTTGTAATACATTTTAGCAAAAGTTTGGGAATTTTAAAATATCCTGCCTATGTCAACTGTCACAAAGTGGGGAATGATTTAACAAGTGACAGTGGAAATAGCTTTGAAAGGAAAATATGCAAACATTTGTCATCAAAAGATTAATTTGTTTCCAGGATGATGATTAGTTTGTTGGTACAGTAGCTGAAGTTAAAAATAGGCTAGGGGAAACAAAAGTCTGTGCTAAACCACTATCTGCTACTCTATTTTTTGGTCTGATGAGGCAGACATCACTAGACAAAAATAAGTATGCCTAATTTATGCAGTTTCCAATTCCCTTCTTTTTTTATTCATGTTTAAATGGAACTTACCTAGACATTTTAATTTTCATGTGCATTTGTTAAGAACAAGTTATTTTTCAACTTTAAATAAGAGATAAGAATTACAATCTAAATTTCTTTGATGTTTTAGGATTTAACAAAACAAATACATTACATTCAAGCATTTAGATACCAATCAAGTTTAAAATTTGCAGTCATTTTATATTCTATATCCTGAGTCATGGAATTTGCTGCCAAACTGACCCCTTGATATAGAGCTATGCTCCAGAATGTAAATACTCCTTCCTATTACAA
Source organism: Pelochelys cantorii (assembly GCA_032595735.1). NCBI lineage: Eukaryota > Metazoa > Chordata > Testudines > Trionychidae > Pelochelys > Pelochelys cantorii. The sequence goes on along the minus strand of CM064331.1, from coordinate 19,432,402 downwards.
TTCTGTTTCTGGCACTTTCAGTTGTGCAGAAAATCTTCTATATCACAAAATAAATATGAAACAATACACATTGTCTTCCAAGCTAAAATATTAGCTCTGAGAAAGATAAGCTATCCGCATACATATAAATGAATAATCAACTTTGAACCCTAATGGCAAAGTTACCTTTTTTTAAAAAACTCTCATTGATCATCATTTTAGCACAAACACACCTAGCTAAATCAATACGCTAACCTAACACTGTTAGGTGCAGGAGCAAGAGGGTATCTGATTGCTAACAAGCATTGCAGGAATAGAAAAAAATAGGAGTTCAAAGTCTACCAGTATTTCACAAGCTTCAAATCAACTCTGCCACTTCACAAATGGGAGGCAAAAGGGATTTTGTACCAAAATCTCAACTATCAACTTGATTCCCAAAATCCAAACTAGCACTCTGCCTTCAAAGGAACCAAAGGCCCCAGATTTCTCCTCCACCAAAACTTTTAGCTCCTTTCTCTTTGCCTTCTCTGTAAAACTTCTATAAGCAGTTTAAATTTTAAATACAAAATTCTGGAGCACCCTGGAGTTCTGAGATAGGGAAAGGAACAAAATCAATTTACTATGTAATTTTAAAATTTTAAAAGCTGACTAGTCATTCATGTTCATATTTAATATACATACACTTTTTAATTTATTGAAATCTGCAGCAGAATCGCAAAGTTGCTGCAAGGAGTGCTGCGTCTACCAGCCGACCCTTTGCAAAATTTCAGCACAGAAGAAAAAGATTCCCCACCCTGCTGGGGCAAAACAGTTTGTTCAACTGGTTGAAACTCAAACAAACAGTGTGTCAAATGTGCTTAGTGAAATATTTTTCCAAATATTCTTTTTTGTTATTCTGATTCTCTTAAAAACAAAAGAAAAAAGAGAATCAAGGAAATTAAATGCAAAATCCTATATGTTAACACAACACGAAGGTGAAGAATGCTGTTAAATCAGCCCAACATAAGAATGTTTAGCATAAAGACTGCCTCTAATCTATGCATTATTACATTAGTACAAGGCCAATAATTTAACTGCAATTGTCTTAATTATATATACTTGGTGCTTTAAAACCACCAATTTCACAAAGCAGAAAATTATGAGCCAAATCAATTGGGAGAAAATGTAAAAAGAATAACGTGAATAATAATTGGGAACTGTTTAAAAACATTGTATAAGCTGCCTAAACGGGTGCAATCATGCAACTACGGGGAAAACCTACCTGGCTTTAAAAAAAAAAAAAAAAAAGTGAACGCACCTATACTTTAAACACACACACACCACATGTGCAGTGTTGTTTGCAACGGAAACTTCCATAACACCTTCAAAAGATGAGCCCAGGTCTTGGAACTTGAATGATAACACTACTAGACACTAAAAGCCCTGTACTGAAAAAGGGACATTGGTTTATTGCCCATTGCAACAATCTGAAACTCACACTACCTCGGTGGGCTAACCCTTAAAGGCCCACTTCAAATTCCTTTTGCATAACAACCTAATCCTTACAGCCCCCAACTTAAACCCCTCCAGTGCATCATTATCAGTCTACAACCAATCCTGGAAAACCATCTCTCACTCTCACAGGCCATGGGAGACAGGCCAGTCCTCGCCTACAGACAGCCCCCAAACCTGAAACAAATTCTTTCCAGCAACCACGCATCACACCTCAAAAATACTCACCCAGGAACCTACCCCTGAAATAAACTCCTTTGCCAACTCTGTCCACGCATCTATACAAGTGACATCACCACAGCACCTAAACACATAAGCCATCACATCAGAGGCTCATAACTGCACATCCTCTAATGTGATATATGACATCAAGGGCCAGCAATGCCCCTCTGCCATGTACATTGGCCAAAATGGACAGTCTCTACGACAAAGGATTAATGGACAAAAATCAGATCTTCGAAATGGTGACACACAGAAACCTATTGGGGAACATTGTAACTTACCTGGACACTCACGTGGATCTAAAAATGGCCATTCTCTTAGGCTATGTCTACTCAGCAGCATTATTTCAGAATAACTAATGTTATTCCAAAAAAACAAAGAGCGTGTCTACACTGCAAGCTATTATTTTGAAATAATGGCACACTGGAGGATTTCTTACTCTGACTCCTGTAAGCTTCATTTTACGAGGAGTAAAGGAAGTTGAAGGAAGAGTGAGTGTTCTTCCTTTGACTTCCTGCTGCACAGACAGTGCCAAAAGCTGAATTAAGATATTTCGTCTTAAGCTATACAATTGACATAGCTCAAGTTGCGTAGCTTAATTTGACTTTTGCCCTGTTGTGTAGATTTGCCCTTACAGAATAATTTCAGGAACCAAGTAGTGAGAGAAACTGCAGAACTGGCCTTCATATTAAAATCTGACACATTTAGCCAGGGACTGAACAAAGACATCTCTTGGATGGGTTGTTATATTCGACACCCAAATGACATCAAAAGCAAGTATCAGACACTTACAGCCCACTCTATTAGCCTCATTGAGCACTGACAATTTAATTCACAGATTTTTTTCTCCGCCCCTTGTCTCTTCTTTTTCTCCTTATTATATGACCCTCTGTGCCTCTTGCTCCATATTTGTCACCTGAAGAAATGGGTGGTGCCCAGGAAAGCTCATACTACCTATATTTTGGTTAGTCTCTAAGGTGTTATAGGACCATTCGTTTTGTAAGGGTTGGGGTTTTTTTAAGTTACAGACTAACACGGCTACCCCTCTGAAACAGCCTAATTCTTGGTATTGCCCACTCCAGCTCAAGTGACTTTCTACCCTTTATTCTTAACTATCTGTCCTAACTTGTATTTATCTCACCATGATTACTTTCCCCACCTCTAAAGAATTCTTCGAACATCAATAGAAATTCTCAACCAGGGTCACAAGAGGGTCTTCCAGGAATACATCAATTCATCTGGATCAACGTCTCTCAATATAAGAGGTCATGACCCCAAGGGGGTTACAGGATGGATTGGGAAGGGTTGCAAGTGCAGAACCAGTGTTCGGGAGTGGCAAACAGGACAATCACCTGAGAGCCCCAAGAAGCCCTACATGCTTCAGCTCCAAACCCCAGGCAATAGAGGTTCAGGTTTCAGACTCCTAAAAGGGGTACAGTAGTTGGGAAAGCTTGAGAACCACTGCATTAGAGAATTTACAGCAACGCAGCTTCACTAATACAGAGCTCTCTCCCCCACAGAGCACAGTCTAACCAAGCACTTAAATCAACATAAGTTATATTACTTGGGGGTTGGCTTTTCACATCCCTAGGCAACATAATTTATGTTGAATTAATATACTAATAGTATAGTCAGAGCTTGTGAGGTCTGAAAGCTTGTACCTTCCACCAACATAAATTAGTGGAATAAAATCAGGAGAACTTGATAATATAAATCTGTTGCCAGTTTTCTACAGTTATTAGCTTCTGAAACAAAAGAACAGTTGAAATGTATTACCAGCATTGTTATACAATAATAAGTTTTCTAAAGTATCTTGGGAACCATAAAACTCCTACAAATGGTATTGGTGTTACTAGAGGGAAGTGTTAGACATGTCAACAATGCAGAAAAAGCAGAAGTGTTCAAGAAATATTTCTATTATATATTTGGGAAAAAGTCAGACAAGTGTCACATCATCATAATGAAATGTTTTCCATTCCAACATTAACTCAGGAAGCTGTTCACAGCAGCTACTAAAGTTTTTTAAAATCATCAGGTCCAGATAACTTGGATCCAAGAGCTAGCTAAGAAGCTCTCTGGGTTGTTGATAAAAAACACAGCACTAAGTTTCAAAGCCCAGGTCAGCTTATTTGGGCTAGGGCTATAGAACTGCAGCAGAGCTATTTGGCCTTTGGCTGAAACCTGGGCTCTGATACCCTGTCCCCTTGTGCAGTCTCACAGCCCAGACTCCAGGCTGGGCCCAAACTTCTATGAAACAATTCTATAAACCACAGCCCATGCCACATGATCCTGAGTCAGCTGACCCGGGCGAGTCGCATCTGAGCCATAGGTCTTCTATTGCAGTGTAATTTTGACTTTCAATCAATTCATGGAAAGCTGTAGAAGTTCCAGAAGACAGGAAGAAAGCAGGTGTGGTGCTAATATTTAAAAAGGGATGACCCAGGTAATGACAGACCTGTCAGCCTGACATTAATCCCAGGCAAAATAATGGAACTAAAATGAGACTTGATTAATAAAGAATTAAAAGAGAGATAGTTAATGCTGGTCAACAAGGGTTTATAGAAAATAGATCCTACCATATATCTTTATTGAGATTACAAATATGGTTGATAAAAACAATAGTACTGATGTAATATACTTAGATTTCTGGAAGGTATTAGATTTTGATTAAGAAACTAAAATGACAAAATCGGCATGTACACTGTAAACATAGAAAAACTGGTTGCATGATGGGTATCAGAACACAACTATAAATCTTGTGGGGTCCTGTAGGGATTGGGTCTTGGCCTTATCACACTGATCTGTGAAAAAGATAGATTATGTTTAGGTTGGGCTTAGCTAACATGCACTGCTCACCCAACCCAGCCATACCACATTTAACAGGTTAACCAATTAAACAGGATTTTACATCCTTACTGTCAGCATCTCAATGGCCAGGAGGCACTTCCTGTCTGTAAGCTTTGTTCCCTGCTCCAGTCAAGCTCCCCGCAGCAGAGAGGAGAAGCTGAAGCAGGAAGGGGCAGCAATGGCACTTCTAGCAGTATGCAGTGCAGATCCTCTGCCACCAGCAACTCTAGGATACACCAGAGGATTTTCAGGACCTGAATCAAGCTGGGGCCACGTGTACCCAGGAAAGCAACTAGGCTTTGGCTACTCAGCCCTGCAGGTTCTCAAGATCCTAGGTCTAAGCCCTAGGATAGCACAATTATTGTGTGGATACAAGAGGGGTCAGGCTAGAGCCTGGGCTTACAGTGCTGTCAGGACAGTCAGTGTGGAACACTGGCCAATGAATGCTACTCACAGTTGTACATTATGTAGATCAGCTCTACAGTGCAGTGTAAAAAAAAAAAAGACATCTAAAAATTGGAGTCTAATCTGACTAAGGAGCAATGATCCTTCTCCCCATTCCTTCTATGTGGCCAACTTTCACAATCTTCCAATCACACTGAAAGAGTCAATGCTGGATTCAACATAACATTTTAAAACAAACTTACTTGGACTCAAGAAATAATAAAACAGATAGGCTCTGGGCTTATCGGTGAACTTTCATGGTTACATGCAAGTCCCCTCTTCCCCTGCGCTGCTGCCTTTATACACTGATACAGAGGTAGCAATGTAGGGAGAGTCAGGTGGGAACTGGTACACACGGTACACGCACACTGGCTCTCATGGAGCCGCCTCTACCTTCCCCCCTCCCACATGGAAACACATAAATTTTCAGTGGTTACACGTTCACAAAAAAAAAAAAAAAAGCATTTTAACATCCCTAATTTGAATGCTGCTGATGATTAAATTAATTGTACTTACTGTAGAACTAACAATTTTAGGGCCCCTAGAGCCTTGCATATACATCTTTTAAAAAACAGCTAAGTCAATAAAATAATGACACCAATCCTTGCAATACTTGGAGCTCTTTGTAAAGACCCACTGGAATCAGGCGATTGCATGAAAATCTCAGCGTCCATTTTGAAAAAAGTTGCCAACCTTTATTAGTTATGGACAAAAATCCCAAAAATGTGAGGCAAGTGCACCATAAAGGCTCAGAAACCAGAAAGCAAATAAGAATTCAACATTTAAAAAACTTCTTGGATTTTAGGGTTCATAACACAGTAAACTTCCGATAATCCAGCACCTTTAGGACCCAGGGGGTGTCGGATTATCAGATATGCCAGAGTACTGGAAGGGGGGCTATGAGGGTTCTGGGGTGGGGGGTGTAGCCAGACATGAACCCCATCTTGTTCCCCCCCCCCCCAGAGAGCAAGAGAAAGGCAGTCAGCCTTTGATGCCCTGGGAACGCAGGTGTGCTGCCTGTCCCTGACTCTACCATAAACAGAAACCAGACAGTAAATGGGCTAGCTGATGACCCGGGAGCCTCCCATCTCCCTGATGGCTAGCACCAGTAATTGACACGCCTACGCTGTCCCAGGAGAGGAATCTTCGCCCATCACATACCAGAGGTGCCCATTGTCTGCATTTTCCCAGGTGTGAATTATGCTTTGCACCCTTTGTGGGAAACCTGGCATTCAAAGCCATTTTTCCTAATTGGCCACTTGAGACCAGGAAGAAGCCTACGTGACCCAAGGGGTATAAAGAGGGGTTTAGTAGCCCACCCCATTTGAGCTCCAATCATCTACACCTGCTAGCAGGTATTGGTTGTCTCCCGAGGTCTGTGGGACGCCCAACCTCGCCCTACTTCTTCACGAGGGATTGAGAGAAAGACGCTGGCCACGCCAAGTCTGGAACGCAGGGGTGAGAATATATACCTGCTAGGTGTCTATTTTGCATGCATTTAATAAGAGCTCAGAGAACCAAAAGGGTTTCATGGTACCTGTAAGTGACTTATTAGTGTAATTTCTGTCCTGTCCTTTGTAGTGGCCGTGTTATCTGTGACACAGTAGTAGCATTTAACAGCTAAGTTTACCCTGTAACAATAAAACAGTAACTGTTTAAGCTGTGACCTGACTCCTTCAGTTGCTGTAACAGAACCAAGCACAATTTTAAAAAGAACTCCAGCTGGTCATAAGGGACAGATATAGGGAGAGCTTGAGCATTGGATCGTGTCGCTTCCAGGGGACAGATCCGTTGGGGCATCTCTCAGCCTCCCCAGGCTGCCCGCTGCGAAGGGATCGTGTATCCTAGCAGTCAAAATCTGAGGTGTAATAAGCTCTCCCTGTAAACTCTGGGGCGTCTGTCAGCCTGTTGGCTGCCCGCCGCGAAAGGATCCCGATCCTAGCGGTAAAGACACGGACGTTAAACTCCTCGGGGCACCCGTCAGTCTCACCTAGACTGCCCACTGCGACGGGGCCTTGTGTCTCAGCAGTTGAAGACTCAGGTGTAACATACACACATGCACTGCCCTGACCATCGACTGACAGAATTGGCATAGTCGGCAGGATTGTGTTATAGGTTTAAATACAGCAACATGAAGCTAGTCATGGTAAATACTGATTTCAGTAAAGTAGAAAAGAATTTTTGCCCAGGAAGGTTGGGGCAACCCAAATGGGATAGAGAAATGTTAGAAAAGGATTGGGGAGATCCTGAGGAGTTGTGGGTGCAGTTCTGTAAGTATAGAACTACCTGCAAGTTAAAGAATGGGACAAAGCCTGAGTCTGTGGAAAAGAGCCACTTTCCACTTAGCAAGGAAAACAGGATCAGGCCCAGGCAAGCAGGCAGGTAACAGATAGATTGAAGGCCTTGTGGTAGAACTGAGGAAAAGGCAGTTAGTACATGTACTGGAAATCTAAATCCTTAAAACAATACTTACAAGGATAATATCTGAAACAAGGCCAGGTTTTTTTTTATTTTTAGAGATAAGAAAGTGTTTTAAGAAAAAGAAAGCCCACAGAGAATTTAACTCTACAGAGAATGGAGAGAATTAAGCAGTTGTGCAAATGCTAAAATGGTGTAGATAGGAAATTGTAGTTTCTTTGCAGCCATTCTGAAGGAAAAATGGGCCCTTTTTCCAAAGGAATGTCTGTAAATAATCCAGGCAAATTTGACTCAAATCCATACATTTGATTATAGATACTGCTAAAAGAACTCTAAAGGGAGGGGGTTCTATTGGAACTTAACTACCCCAATGAATAAAAAGGGAATGTAATTGTTGTACAGCTATGTAGAAATAGTGTAAGAAAGGTTCAGAGAGAATGTATGTGTATCTGTGTGTATATAATATATATATAGTGTAAATAAGTGAGGTTTTCAAGGTCCAGTAATCTTGTTTGTAGGTTTAAAACAAATTGGTTTGGTTTACTTTTAGTAAGACCATTTCAGTCCAAGTTGTTTAATGAAAGGACAGGAAAACTGTAAGCATAAGAAAGAGTTACACCCTATGCAAAGTTTAATGTGGCTAAGTAGTGCTGTAAACAAAGACTGCACATTTTCCTGTGACATGCCATGTATATTGTAGAAGGGGTAAAAACTGCAAACAAATTAAAATGCTGTGGAGGCTCCAGGAGCCACAACAGGTTGTAATTTCCTTTGTGATGCAAATGCCCTAGCTGGCAGCACAAAGAAGCTTTGCAGGTAATGGCTAAGTTTGATCAGCAAACTACCTGAGATCAGAAAGTTCAAATTGTAGCCCTCCAGAAAGAAAGATGGGAAAAAAGTCAAACATAAAAGTGAGAATCTAAAAGGATTTATGTTTGCACAATGCTAAATGTGAGAACAGATACAGAAGGGGGAGCAACCTTTGGTAACAACAAGACGGAGTGTGCTTGTGGGTGCGTGAGAGTACGAGTGTAATGTATGATATGCATATGATAAGTATCGATTGATCTATGTATGTTCAATAAATGTGGCGTGTTGCCTTATCCCCTGAAAGAAAGAAAAAAAAAAAAAGGAGGTATTGGTATTGCTATTTTAGTCCCAATAGGAAGTTGGGTATACAAGAAAATGTTTAAATGTAAGCAGTCTTTTAAGAAGGCTCCCAGAGAGAAGACTGAGAAATTGGCATTTTTAAAAGATGTTACCGTTTTGAACAAAATCTTGTAAAGGTTCGGGCATAGCCCTTGGTCTGATCAAGTGTTAGCTGCTGTCCATACAATTTCAGACCTAGAAGACAAATTGGCTAACTACTTGTGGATATGTAAACCGTTGGCCCCAATGAAGGGGGAAGCAGCTGCAGCTTGACTTCTATGGAAAACCTGTAATGAGGTGTTCTTCAAATTGACTGAATATAAGAATGCAAATATGAAACTGCAAAAATGTAAAAGCCTCTGCTGCAGAAGTGGAGAGGTAGAAATGCATGTCCCTCAGTACGCAGACAGAGCTAGATTCCCTTAAGGATGGGTACTGAGAGTTAAAGCAACTCTTAGATTTTTCAGGAATATGCTTAAGAAAAGGACCAGGAGGTGTGGGGCTTAGTGAACAAGGCCACCCTCCTTGCTAAAACTGGTAATGGGCAAACTGGCGAATTGATTACATTGGCCCATTACCCTCCACCAGACAGAGAAGGAAATATGTTTTGACTGGAGTAGAGATTGTCTCGGGAATTGGCTTTGCCTACCCAACCCGATTAGCAATGGGGTTGTCAACCATCATGGGACTAAACCACTTAACAGCACTCGTCCCAACACCCCAAGTTGTACAATCAGATAAGGACTCCAAATATGCCCCTGGGGATACTGTTGTAGTCAAACACCCCAGCCTGGGCACACATACTTGTGTACTTCAGTCTTATAAAGACAAGGGCGTTTGGATTATTGCAAACTCCGACAAGATGCCAATAACTATAACTAAGGCTTGGATTGTATCCAAGACCGGTTGACTTTGTGCTTTCTTTTAGAATCAAACTTGGATGTGTGGCAGACCCCGATCCGAGCGACAGCATGATGTTTGGACTCGCTGTAACGTTCCTTGTGGCCACAGCAGCCTCCACCGTTCCCAGACACCCTTTCCAGAATGCCATCCAAACTGGCGCCACGGACTGTTGGACGTGTACACTGCTGAACTTTTCCACAGGACTAGGGATTGAATTTGTTCCTTTAAACTTAAATGACTGGTGGAACAAGAGCAACGTTTTCAAGTGGGGACCAGCCTGGTTTGATGACAGCAGCTCCAGCAGCTACAAACTTTTAAAAAGACTCTGGGAAAGGAACTTGGGGGTGGCATGGACGATGGCAACCTACCCTCTGGGGTCAACCTCTGGAGTATATAACAGGAAGCTCCAGGGAAGTGTACCCCATCTGCTTTGAGAACAAAAATGGTACTGGACCCCACCTCGGGTGGTTAGGGGACCAGCAGTGTACCCACATTGTAAGTTTAATGAGAAATGGGATGTCTATCCCAGTGCAACCCACCGAAAACCCTTAAGGTGCTGGGGATATAACATCTCCCAAGGTGGCACACCACTATCTAGCAATGTTACCATTATTCCCCTAAACTTCAGCCAATACCTGGAAGGAAAAGCCTGGTACAATCAGTCATTATTCATTATTCCTACCACCGGTCAAATATACAACCCCACACTGGTAACCAGTAACACCCTACTCCCAAACCACTGTGCTAGGGCAGAGCTTTTTGCAGCAGATCAGGTCCTACAGGACTTGCTGCTTGCCTTGCATTGCACAGCCGCTAATGATAGTTACTGTGCTACCCACCATACCCCAAAGAAAGGACCCACTGGAACGGGATAGTATAAGGGACCCTACTCCCCTATTCTAAAGGAAGAGCCAGGACTCTTTTTCATTTGCAGGCAGAAAGCCAACAAGTATCTGCCACTGAATTAAATAGGGTGCTGCTCACTGGGGCATGCCGCCCCTGGGGGACTCACTGTACACCCCCACATTATGGCTCCTGGTATCACTAATCTTGGAAGTTTCCTACACTGGATGCCAAGAAGATTCACCCTGAACCCCCTTATAGAACGCTCTACAGATTTTTCACCAGTTCACCCGCGCATTCCTGCCCTGGCTTGGAGTAGCTGAGCTGGAGAAGGCATAAGTGAATAGCCTTAGACGCAGTTTTAGCTCAGCAGGGGGAAGTATGTGCGATAATTAACCAATCTTGCTGCTTACAAATTAAACAAGATGCATTCGCTATAAAGGGCACTGTTAAGGTGCTACACGCTATAACTGAGGACGGAAAAGCCTCATGGCTAGATTGGCTAGCCCAACACCTAGGATTTTCATTAACTTCATTCCTTCACTCTATTGTAAATACTATATTAACCATTTTCCTTGTTGTAATTGCTTGTTGCATGCTTCTATGTATTGTTAAGCGTTTGGTGTACACTGCTACCTCCTCTGCACAAGTCCGGTATATGGCGTTGGGGAGCGATCCTAATCAATCCCTTGATCCAAAATTATCTGATCAGACCCTGCCGATAGGGTGATTTTAGCTTCCTCCAAGGAGGGCAAAAAAGTGCTGGCATCACCGCCATCTTGCGTTCTGGGACATAGTGAGGCGTGTCAAGGGGGTGGAATGTAGCCAGACATGAACCCCATCTTGTTTCCCCCCCCCAGAGAGCAAGAGAAAGGCAGTCAGCCTTTGATGCCCTGGGAACGCAGGTGTGCTGCCTGTCCCTGACTCTACCATAAACAGAAACCAGACAGTAAATGGGCTAGCTGACGACCCGAGGCCTCCCATCTCCCTGATGGCTAGCACCAGTAATCGACACGCCTACACTGTCCCAGGAGAGGAATCTTCGCCCATCACATACCAGAGGTGCCCATTGTCTGCATTTTCCCAGGTGTGAATTATGTTTTGCACCCTTTGTGGGAAACTTGGCATTCAAAGCCATTTTTCCTAATTGGCCACTTGAGACCAGGAAGAAGCCTACGTGACCCAAGGGGTATAAAGAGGGGTTTAGTAGCCCACCCCATTTGAGCTCCAATCATCTACACCTGCTGGCAGGTATTGGTTGTCTCCCGAGGTCTGTGGGATGCCCAACCTTGCCCTACTTCTTCCCGAGGGATTGAGAGAAAGACGCTGGCCACGCCAAGTCTGGAACACAGGGGTGAGAATATATACCTGCTAGGTGTCCATTTTGCATGCATTTAATAAGAGCTCAGAGAACCAAAAGGGTTTCATGGTACCTGGAAGTGACTTATTAGCGTAATTTCTGTCCTGTCCTTTGTAGCGGCTGTGTTATCTGTAACACAGTAGTAGCATTTAACAGCTAAGTTTACCCTGTAACAATAAAATAGTAACTGTTTAAGCTGTGACCTGACTCCTTCAGTTGCTGTAACAGAACCAAGCACAATTTTAAAAAGAACTCCAGCCGGGCATAAGGGACAGATATAGGGAGAGCTTGAGCGTTGGATCACGTCGCTTCCAGGGGACAGATCCGTTGGGGCATCTCTCAGCCTCCCCAGGCTGCCCGCTGTGAAGGGATCGTGTATCCTAGCAATCAAAATCTGAGGTGTAATAAGCTCTCCCTGTAAACTTCTTGGGGCGCCCGTCAACCTCCTCCAGGTTGCCCGCTGCTAAGAGACCCCAGTCCTAGCAGTTGAAGTCTCGGGTGTATAACACACACACACACACACACACCACTCATTGCCCTGACCACCGGCTGACAGGGGGTCGGCAGGGAACTGCGCAGCGTGGGAGAGGGTGGCGCTGTGGGACCAACCTGGCAGCACCCCAGCTGCTCTGCCCCCGGCTTCCCCAAGTCCGCCGCCGGTCAGCAGCGGCTGATTGGGGAAGCCGGGGGCAGAGCAGCTGGGGTGCTGCCGGATTTGTCCCACAGCGCCGACCCTCACCTGAGTGGCACTGCGGGACAAACACGGCAGCACCCCAGCTGCTCTGCCCCCGGCTTTCCCAAGTCAGCTACTGCTGAAACTGACCAGCGGCTGACTTGGGGAAGCCGGGGGCAGAGCAGCTCCAATTGTCCGGCTGGCCGGAGCACTTCCGGGTTCCAGTTGGTGCCGGACAATCAGGAGTGCCGGACCACTGGATGCCAGACAATTGGAGTTTTACTGTACTTAGAACTGGGCCATGGGAAAGGGGTAAGAATATTAAAATCTAGTTTATTTTTCATTGCTGTGCTAATTTTTCACCTGTTACTCAGATTGGACAGATTTTTACCATCTCTGGTCAATAATAATAATGTCACCTGTTTCTTGTGACTGTCTATTCCCAGTACCTATACTGTATGGAAATGGCATACTGTGATCACACCCCATGCCCCGAGAAGGTATCTGACTTAAAAACTGTAATGCTCTCCAGTCTGAAAAAAACCCTTTAAAAAGGAAAAGTGCCCTAAAAGTGAAGGCACCATCACAGTCAAATGCAGAAATCAGGATTTCCCAACATGCACTCATCTACCTCAAACCATTTTGAGGGCAAAAGAATAATGAACCAACAGAGCTGTAATGAACATTTATATTTTGGATCTAATAGGCAGAGACTTGCCATTCACAGCACCAAGCCTATCAGATCATTTATTTTAAATACCTCTAATTCAATACAACAGTAGAACTCAGAAAAAGTAGCAGATTAACATCACACTGAAAACTGCAGTGCTTTTCATCTACAGACCAGACACAGCACAGACGGTAGCAGCAGAAGCTTCTTCACATAACCCCAGTGATGAATCCAGAGCTTTCCCATGATGACCACCTCCTAGCACAATAAGCTGCCTTTGGGATGGATGTGGTTTGCTAGGGTTAGCTCCCAACAGGCTGCCTGACACTCGATTTACCTGCATGTCCACAGGTATGACCACTTGCAGCTCCCATTGGCTGCAGATCATCATTCCCAACCAGGGTCAGGACAGTGCTTACCACAGCTCTCATTGGCCAGGAACACCAATCCGTGGTCAACAGGAGCTGTGAGTAGTCAGAAGTGTGGACCCCAGGTAAATAGTCTAGCGATCCACCAAGAGCTTATCCTGGCAAACTGCATTCATCCCACAGACTGTTTATTGCCTATCCATGACCTAGGGCAGATGTCTCAAACTCACAGCCTGAGCGCCATCTGTGGCCGAAGCAGTTACACAATCCAGCCCACAACGGCTGCAGGCACGTAAGTGCCTGTGGCCCAGGAGGAAGAGAGGTGTCTGTACCCTTCTCCCATGTCCAGCCCCTGCTCTGCCCTGCCTCTTCCCACCTCTGCTCTGCCCTCTCCCCCATCACATGCCTTCCCTCAAGCTCTCTCCCCCCATGGATGCAAACTGAGGCATGGCATGGCTGGGGTAGGTCCTCCCACACTCACCACAGTGGCGGGAGTCATGGGGAAGTAGAGCGACACAGCAGCTTCTGCTCTGCTCCACCACCATCTCTCAGGCCAGCTCAGTCGCTTCACTGCAGCTGTGGGAAGCAGAGCATCTCAGCCCCAGCATGGGCTGGCTTGTGAGATGGTGGCAGAGCAGTGGCTTCTGCCACCCTGGTGAGTGCAGGGGGACCCAAGCCCTGCTGCCAGCACCAACATGTCCAGTGCCCCACAGTCTAACCTGAGTATGGGGGAGCATCCTGTCCATCAGATGGTTGGGGTAGCTGCTGCAGAGCCCAGGGCATCTGCAAGGAGCCATCCTATGGATGGGATGTCTACACACACGTCTCCCAGGCCACAGGGATGTGCTGGCAGTAGCACAGAGCTAGCAGCCGGAACCTGCTCTAGCCCCACCATGCTACCTGGGAGTCCTTGGAAGAGGGGGTTAGACTGCCCAGGGGTAACAGGCCGGGCCAGAGGGGAGTAATACGCAGGCCAGCAGGCAACACCAGAAGGAGAAGGAGAAATGTGTGGAAACTCCACCATCCCCTGGAGCCCTGCCAGGCAGAGAGGGGTGTCCACTAGGAGGATTTGAGGACTAGCACTGGCCCTGAGTTTGAGACCCCTGGATGAAAGGACCTGGATCTACTACCGTGGTCACCAACCAGTAGATCGCGATCTACCGGTAGATCTCAGGGGCTCTAAGAGTAGCTCTTGAGCCCTCTCTGAACTGCACGCCTGCGCAGTACATTTACATTAGATTTCCTCATCTGAGGAGCAGCTACTCACCGAGCAACAACACAGGTGAGTAGCTGGGAGGAATGGTGGGAGCTGGGGAGGGCTGAAACACCCTAGCCAGCTGACTGTGGCTTTCAGCTGGAGCAAGCTTCCCGGGCTGAGCGCAGGGCAGCCGGGTGGGAGCGAAGAGAAGCGGCTTCCCAGTCAGCTGGCCATGGCGCTCAGCCAGGGTGCACCAAGCTCCACATGGGCAGGCGCAAAGGGGAAGCCGCCCGATCAGCTGGAGTGCGGTTCAGCCTCCTCCGGGCTGAAGGCCACAGCCAGATAGCCAGGCAGCTTCTTCTCTGCACCAGCCCACCTGGAGCGTGGTGCACCCTGGCTGAGCACTATGCCCAGCTGGCCGGGAAGCCGCTTCTCTTCGCTCCCACCCGGCTGACCTGCGCTCAGCCCGGGAAGCTTGCTCCAGCACAGCTGGAGCTAGACACAGCCTCCCTGGGCTGAGCGTAGGGCAGCCGGGCTGGAGGGAAGAGAAGCGGCTGCCTGGCCAGCTGGCCATGGCGCTCAGCCAGGGTGCACCACGCTCCAGGTGGGCTGGCGCAGAGGAGAAGTTGCCTGGCCAGCTGGCTGTGGTGTTCAGCCCAGAGGAGGCTGAACCGCACTCCAGCTGATCAGGCGGCTTCCCCTCTGCGCCTGCCCATGTGGAGCTTGGTGCACCCTGGCTGAGCACCATGGCCAGCTGGCCGGGAAGCCGCTTCTCTTCGCTCCAGCCCGGCTGCCCTGCGGTCAGTCTGGAGGGAGCGCAGGTCGGAGGCTTCCCTCCGTGGCTAGTGTAGGGAACTCCCTGTCCCCAACCTTGTTCCCTCTCCTCTGCCCCAAACCTGTCCCCTGCCCTCCTGGCCCCCTGTTCCCTCTCCCTTGCCCCCTCACCCCGCTGCAGAAACCTGCCTCCCCTGCAGAAACCAGTTCCCTCTGGCACCTTGTCTCCTACCGCAGAAACCTGTCCCCCTGCCTTCCCCACTACAGAAACCTGTCCCCCTGCTCCCCTCTGCAGAAACCTGTCCCGCCCAGCACCCTGTCCCCTGCTGCAGAAACCTGTCCTGGCACCCTGCCCCCTCTCCCCTGCCCCAGAACCCACTAGCACCTCTCCCCAGTACTGTGTCCCCTGCTCCCAAATGACTTTTCTATGGGTCAGTGACCCCTGACTCAAGGCAGGTTCCCTGCCATTCTCATAAATAAAGACAATGCAGAAACTTTTTGTGTTTAACATAGTATTTTATTTAAAAATGAAGCCTGGCCAACAAATCCCCAATTGGGGCCAACCCCCCATTTGGCCACAACCACTCCTGCATTCCCCCTTCCCTAGACCCTATATCTGAGCCTATCAAACACTGGAACCCCCTGCCCTGAGCCCCTCACATACCCCAACCCAAATTCCTGCACCCTCACATCCACAAGCCTGTGGCTTGCTTAGTATCCCAACACTGCCCAGCCTGGAGCCCCCTCCCCGAGCCAGTGTCCCCTTCTCCACCTCCTCCTGCATCCAGATTTCCTCCCAGAGCTTGCACCTCTCACCCCTTCCCACACCCAAATCCCTCATTCCCACCCCAGAGACTACACATCCTGTCTCAACACCGCAAGGGTCCAGCTAGACTGCAGGAGTTTTTCAGGATTCTGGAGATATCCCAGAAAAACTCTTCTGCATCCAGGGTTGCGTTTGTTCTTCCGCTTTTTTAGCGGAAGAGCAAACAGGCTCTTTTGGTCACCCCTATATTCCTCTTTCCACAAGGAATAAGGGTGGCTTCCAAAAGTAGGGGTTTTTTTCTGACATTTGGTCCAGTCTAGACAGGCCAAATGTTGGAAAAACCTCTTCCTACAGAAGAATTTTTTTTTTTTTTAAAGCAGCAGTATAAGGATTGGGGATAGCAAGTGATGGAGAGGAGGAGAATAGAGAGGGCGGGGCTTCAAGGAAGGGGCGGGGCTTCAAGGAAGGGGCGGGGCAGTAGATCTTGGCTTGGTCTGTCATTTAAAAAGTGATCTTGGGTGTAAAAAGGTTGGAGACCACTGATCTACTACATACTACTCGAGCCAGCCTCCCCAACTCTGATAATCAAATTCTGATAGAGCTGTAGGTATGTTGAAAGCAAAGACCTCTTCAAAGCTCTAGAGGACTTAAGAAATATCTACTACACTGCTGTCACTGAAGAAAATGTTTTTAAGCCACCTAGTTCTTTGCACCCCTCACAGTTAAGAAGTCTCTCAGCATTACATTTTCATGTCTAACTCTCATATCATTAGAAAAATGCCAGGAAGCACTTTGGAGGCCTACAGTTTGTAATTCAAATACCACCAGCAAAAAAAAAGCTCAGAGATAGTAGGAAAGTGATTTTTAAAGGAGACAGAACAGGGCACCACTCTCATTCACAGATTCTAAGGCCAAAAAGCAGCCTCTGCAATCCTCTAGGTCATGCTCTAGAAACAATAAAAGTTGTTTTTGTACAATTCTCCCACTAC
Organism: Pelochelys cantorii; assembly: GCA_032595735.1. Classification (NCBI taxonomy): domain Eukaryota; kingdom Metazoa; phylum Chordata; order Testudines; family Trionychidae; genus Pelochelys; species Pelochelys cantorii. The sequence goes on along the minus strand of CM064331.1, from coordinate 19,415,308 downwards.
TTTTCTCCAAATACAGCATTCTTTTGGGCTCACTCTACTGAGCTGCTCTGTCCCACCCTCCATCGGCAGCCACAAAAACCAGAGAGATCTGAAAAGAGGAGCAAATGTTGATTGCTGGGGTCAGATATTAAGTCCATTTGCCCTGAAGGAGAGGCTCTAAGCAGGCAGTCAGAGAGCATGGTAATGAGCACAGGTAAGGTTGCCAACACTGTATTTCAAAAATAAGGGACTATTTTCCAGCACCCCTGCCTCTCCTCTCAGTACTTATAGTATTATAATGGTAATAAGCAGTACTCACCCACACTGACCAGGCGGATTTCTTGCTGCTTTTTGCTGCACTCAGCAACGCCTGATATTGTTGTACAGAGATGAAGAAATAAGGGACATTCCCTTGTAACAAGGGGCTGTTGCGAACCCTACCACTGCCAGCACCGTCCTAGCACGGCACACCCCAGGCATGCTGGTTTCCAAGCCCTGCAGATGGTACGCTGAGCTTCCAGCCTGGACCTGTTGCAGGTTACCTCTCTGCAGCCAAATCAAGGGTGCGCGCACACAGCACCTCTCCCGCCGACAGGCCCTGGCAGCCCGGAACGTGCCGGCTCAGCAGAAGGGAATGTTTGCATTTGCAACAAAACACATTTTTAAGCCTCTGTGCGTCATCGGACTTTCCAGCAGCCTTCGGGCTTCGGCTACAGAAACGGGATGGGCCCGGCAGCCCGCGACTGCTTAGTTTGCAACGCGCCCGGTGACTAACGCCACACAACTCCCCTCCCCCCCGGGGACCAGGAGAGCGGGGCCACCCCAGGGCGCTCGCTGCACCGCGCTGGCCGGCGGGGACGGAGCAGGGGACAGGCAGAGCAGCAGGCGAAGGGCCGCCCCTCCTACTTGCAGCAGGAGCAGGCAGAGGGCGAGAGGCTCTCCCAGGGCTCCGAGAAGGGGGCACCAAGGGGTAAGCCAGCAGGAGACCCGCCCAACAGCCTAGGGAGTGGGGCAGGGGCAGACAGGCTCTTACCCGGGCACTGCGGCTCAGTTCCCCCGCCAGCGACTGCGCTGGTCCCCGCCGGGTTCCAGTCGCACCTGGAGGCCCGGCCACGCTCCCCCTTCCAGCGCTGGAGCAGAGCCGCGGCTCCCTCGCAGCCCGCCAGCTTCCTCCACCTGCTCCAGCTCGGCTCCTCCTCCCAGAGACGCTCCGGCCCCCCTGCCGGCGGAAGGAAAGAGCGAGCCGCAGGTAGGCGCGGGAGTCTCGTCCCGCCACGCTAAAGTCCTCCCCCGGGGGAGGCCGCTGCAGCGAGAAGCGCTCAGGCTGGCCCACGCATGGCAGGGCGCGGGTCCGAAGGAGGCTGGGATCCAGCGTGACGGGAAATCTGGCCTCACAGGGAGTATCCCCACACACCAAGTGGTATTTCTTCTCCGGGAGCCCAATTTTTTCCCTATCTCTGTGTGGAATAAATTTTGTCATGTGCAGATGTACACCGCTAGTAGAAACACATGCTGCTGGCTTTGGGCACTCTGCTAATCACCTGTGCAGCACCTGAATCTGGCCGCCCAAGCACTCTGCATACAGGGAACACTGCTGGCCTGTACTTATCAGCAGGCCAGGGTTTGTTACTACTAATTTTGCAGCCAGCAGCACATCCTGACTGTTTTTGTCAGGATGGGCTCTAGCCTCACTTTGCACCCATGTGGGAAATGAGCTTGTATTTGGCTGTGGGTGTTATCACTCTTGAAAGAAAGAGGGGACCAACATCTGGGTTCTAGTTGAACTCTGCCACTATCTTGCCTCCACCAGAGCTGTCCCGTACATAGGACAGTTCAGGGCAGCCAGCCACCATGGGGCCCCCCATCTATCCTATGGACAGGGCAGTACCTCCCCTCCCCCACAGTGATGAGAGCCCATGGGGCCCAGGGAGGCATAGGCCAATGGTTTTTTAAGTGTGGGTCATGACCCTGTACTGGGTTGCAAGATATAAGGCACCATGTCACCCTACACATCACCCAGGGATGCTGGTGGCCAGCTAAGGCTGGATCACAACCCACACTTTGAAAACCCTTGGCCAATCCAAACCCTACCTATTCTAACACCATGCCACATCCTGGAAGAAGCCAGCAGCAGCCCCAGGCAGCAAGGCCACCAGGATCCCCCTGCTGACTCTACTCTGAGGACTGGCTCCACACTCCCATTGACCAGAAACCGTCCAATGGGAGCTGGGTAGGGTCAGTGCCTGCAGGTAAGAGCCATGTGTAGTTGCTTGCACGCCTCCATGTAGAAGCTGGGTCTGTTGCTGCCTGCTTCTGGGACACAGTGTGGTCAGTGGTGCCCAGGCAGGCAGGCAGCCTGCATTCGAACCCCCTGCTGATGAGAAGCCCTGGAGATAAGTCTGTGCCCTTATCCTGTGCCCAGATCCCCTGCCCCAGTCCTGAACCTCCCTCCCCAAACCCAGAGTTTCCTGCACCCTAAATCCCTCATCCACAGCTCCATCTCATAGCCAGCATCACCAGCACTGACCCTGTCCTGCACCCAACCTCCTACCCCAGCCCAGAGACCCTCCTACACTGTGAACCCCTCATACCCTGCCCTACCCCACAACTCTCACCCATGCACTCCAGCCCTCTTTCCCAGCCCTAAAGCCTCTCATGCCAAAACCTCCTTATCCTCAGCTCCGCTGGGTCTCAGGTAGGGATGTGAAGGACTAGTTGACTATCCTATGAGCAAATGCTTATCGAATAGTCTACAGGCTTGTCGAGTAGTCACTCCCCCCACCTTTGGTGCCTCTATCAGCAGTGCCGCGTGGAGCTCAGGGTCTTGGGGGGGTACTCCTCCGCTGACCCCGGGCTCTGTATGGTGCTGCCTCTTTGAAACACCGCGGGGAGCTCGGCATCAGGTTCCTCCTGGCATTTCAAAGCAGCAGCACCAAGTGGAGCCTGGTATCAGCTGGGGAGCCCCCAGCTGATCCTTGGTTCCAGGTGGCGCTGCCGCTTTGAAACGCTGCAGGGAGCCTGACTCCGGGCTCCCATGGCATTTCAAAGTGGCAGTGCAGCACAGAGCCTGAGGTCAGCAGGGGAGTGTCCCTCCCCTCCCCCCACTGGCCACGAGCTCCACACAGCGCTGCTGCTTTGAAATGCCTCAGGGAGCCTGACTTCGGGCTCCAGCAGCATTTCAAAGCGGCAGTGCCACACGAAGTCCCCAGCTGGTCCTGGGCTCCACGTGGCACTTTCGCCTTTAAAGTGTAGCAAGAGCCCTAGAGCTGTTTCTACACTTCAAAGGCCGAAACGCCCTATCGACTAGTCAAATAGTCGATACAAAATGCATCAACTATTCGATTAGTCAATTACATCCCTATTTAACATCCCTAATCTCAGGCATCAACAATTTTCTTCAACTGGGTCACAAGAAAAAAAGTTTGAAAACCACTGGACTAGGGATTACCTTGAGGGCCAGGTGCAGGGCAGTGGCAGGGATCACCACCCTCACTGCAGTAGCTGGAGCTCAGAAAGCAGAGTGGCACATGTAGCAGCCTGCCCCACTCCCACCCTCTGCCAGCCGAGTCACTCCACATCAGTAGCACCCCAGTCCTGGCCTGCTCCACTCTCCCGAACGATACAGGGTTTGGGGTAGCACAGCAGGCTGGGAGATAGGCAGCAGAGCTGAGTGGAGCAGGCTGCAGGGAGGTCCAACCCCTGCTGCTGCCTTGCACCAGACTGCCTAAGCAATCTCCTGGCTGCCATAGGTCTGGGGAAGAGTTTCAAGGAGGGGGCAGGGCAGGAAGTGGAAAAAGGATGGGACTTGGGGAAAGGGGTGAAGCAGAGGTATGGTGTGGGTGGAGCAAGGTCTGAGACTGTGGAGGGGATGCTATGGGCTCTGCAACCCCAAGGGACACAGCCCTGGCTATCAGCTGAGCTTTCCAGGATGTATTTACACTTCTGGGGAATCCCAAAGAAATCATGTTTAACTTGAATCCACTAGGACTACCCACACCCCTGCAGTGAAACATGCAATGAAACATGCACACATTGTTGCAGAGGATAAACTCATCTGTAAAATAAAAGAGGGAGAGTATTGTCACAGCACATCTATAACTTGGATTAATGAAGACATTAGTGCTGTTCATTTATTACAATTTTAATAGAACTTTTCATTCAAAAAATTCAGGTTACGTTTTCAATGAAAAAGTGAATAACACACATTTTCTCATTATTGCATTTTGTTTTTTCCTCTTTTTAAAAACTTTACCATTTTTCCATTTTTGCAGTAGGCACTTGTCTGCATCATTAGATAAAAATCTATCTCTGATTCACTTTTGAAAATGGGACTTAAAGCTCCTAAGCCATTTGGCGGCTTCAGATAAAATTTTCAAAAGTGTTTCGCTGATGGCCACACACAAATGGGATTTGAATGTACGAGTTCCTAGCTCTCAGGTCTGCACTCAGATTACTGAACAATCACTCTTCCTACTTAGGAAAATACATAATCAGTCTCTCCCTTCAATGTCTGATACTTTATTCATTATTTTTTACATTCTAATAATGACTGTCTTTAGTTTTAGGATGTACCACCATGAGTGCAGATGCATCATAGTAGGAGAAAAACATACATATTTCCCATTAAAAAGAATGGAAATCACCCCACTGCAGATGATCCCGCAAAGCTGCCCACACCACTTAACCCTTTAGAGAGAAAATCCAAGGAGTAGTCTAGGGATTTTGTCATTGACTTTAGTGAGGTTGGCATATAGACCCCGCTCCTGCAAACACTTATGCACATGCTTAAACTTTAAGCATAAATAATCCTATTAATTTTGGAGGGGGGATGGACTACTCATGTATAATGTTCCAGGGATGTAAGAAAGTAGCCATTTAAATGGGTAACCGATAAACATGCTACATGGCTACATGCGGTTCAGCTCCTGGAGAGCTGCCTGCCACCCCACACTGCTGCCTCTGTAACACCTCATGAGTTGGGTGGCAGGCAGGAGCTGGTGGATGCTGGGAGTCAGCTTAAATGCATGCACCAGCTCCTGGGGAGCTGGCTGCCACCCCACGTGTTACAGTTGAAATTTTCAGCATTACACGGTTACTCAATTACTTGAACTTTAACATGCCTAGTGTTCAAGTGGTTCAGCAGCACAACTACAGCTGTCATTGTAGCATAGCTCTTACTACAACAACAAGGGGTAAAGATCTTGTGTAGTGTGTTAATTGAAGCCCTAAAGAGGCAGGAAAAGGCTCCGAGGTACAAAGATAAAGGAGAGAAAATAACATTTGTATATAGACTATTTCTTTTGTGTTCATTGGACACATCACCTTTAGTTTCACATTAATTACACTAATACTGAAACATATTGCAGCTAAGTCGGTCTGTTTTAGGGCTCAATTATGGCTCTGCAGAGGCTGAGCAGTTCTAGCAGAGGAATTAAAGTGTGCCCTAAAGTAGAGATAGCTGGACGCATTGCGCCTTTGTAAACCATGACACATCCTGCAGCTGTGAGAAGGACTGGCTGCAGCTGTACAAAACATGTGGCCACAAGCTACTGTCTCAGTCCCAACCTTCACCATGTCAGTTGTGGGTGCAGTGATAGGAGCATGGCACTACTGGAGCATTAGCACTGCTAGCAGCAGCAGCTGCCGCCAAGCATTTACAGCCAAATTATGGCTGTTTCCATCTAGGGAAAAGACTCTCTCTCTTAAGTAGTTATAAGTTATATGTCAAGATTGATTTTTTTTCTATAAGATCTGCTCAGGGCATTATTTTGGGGAAGCTCTATAGTCTGTGTTGTACAGGTCAGACTACAAGATCACAATGATCCCTTCTGGCCTTGACATCCATGAGTCTATCATTTGGCCCTTACAATCCAAGCTATTGAGTTTTGACAGGAGATTCAGGCAGCCACATAAAACAGCAGGGCAGCAAATGCAAAAATCATACAACCTCAATTATCCAAAGTGCTGGGGGTAAGAGGAAAAGAGTGTTTGAAATAAGCACATAGATAGAAATGTAGATGGGGAAGTAATCTATAGTGCACATGGATTTTAGCTGGAAATTTCCATTCACTAAGGGTGCACCTACACTGCACCGTTATTTTGAGATAACTTCGAAATAACAGAAGGTTTATTCCAAAATCTGTAATCCTCATTCTACAAAAAATAATGCTTACTCTGAAATAGCTATTTCAAAATAAGGTGTGTGTAGACACTCCACTTCTGCTATTTTGAAATAGCCCCTCACCAGACCCATTCTAAGTTATTCCTCCCCAGTGCCTCCAGGGGCTCTAAATCGAGATAGCACATCTGCACTAGGGAAGCCTTGGACTAATTTTGAGGCTTCCCTGCAGTGTAGACATGCTATTTCAAAATAAGTGTGCAGTGTAGACTTACCCTAAAATGTGCCTAATTTAGGGTGACCAGATGTCCCGACTTTATACGGATAGTCCCTATATTAAGGGTTTTGCCTTATATAGGCAGCACCTATTACTCCTCAGCCTGATTTGTCATACTTGTGATCTGGTCACCCTAGTTTAAGTGAGGTCTGTATCTCCTCCTTTCAGCACTGTTTCCCTGCAGCAGTGAAAGGCAGGTGAACCTACTCATAAAACGTATTACTGTCCTTGCCAAGACATTGCTGGCAAGTATACACATGAGAACAGTCAGGAAGGACCAATTTTCACTCACAATCATCTTCTGCAACAACTGGAAATTGGTAGCATAGGGTGTGACCACTTGATGATCTCTGATCATTCCTGTGCAGAAAGATGGGGAAACAGCAGAATTACTGTCAGATACAGTAACCCAAATGCATTGGTCACTTTAACCCTGTCCATGTGATGAAGAAACAATCATTAAAACACCTATTCCCATTTGTGCCCCCTCAGCAAAACTGGTCTTATTGTTCTTTTCCCATTTGGAATCCAAGCAAGTGGATTTTACCAGTATCTGCACTGCAGGGACAGAGAATTCCAAATACTAATAATCCTCCGAGAAGCCCCTCTATGTATTTAATAATCTGAGTACACCACATCATACTGTGATCCCCTCCCACTCTTTCCACTCTGTTACAGAAAAGTACACAGTTATGGAAAAATGCATAATTACAGTCTACTACTTAAATTATTTTCATGCTGTCAAAGTGATACAACTTTGATAGGAGCAAAGTTTGCAATAGGAAATCACTGTTAGTGTAAACAAAACCTTTGCTTACACCAGCAGGACTACTTGAGTGTGAATTCAAGTAAAAGAAAGAGATAAAGCCTTTCGGAATAAGTCTGGTTCAGCTTGTCTTTGTGCTTATGAAGCATGAACATGAGGAGATCTAATGGCACAGGTTTTCAAAGCTATCTAAAGGGAATTCAACATGCTGTTCCCATTAAAATTAATAAGAATTTGGCATCCAAAGATTTTGGAAGCCTTTTAATATCTCAATCTGCAAAGGCTGGAGCAGACATAACATGGTAGTGAAGGGTGCAAATGGGGAATGAAGGGGACTCCATCTACTGGGGCAGGGAGGATAAAAGGACCCACATGCTGTCAGGAGACTGTTCCTGTATCTTATCCTGAGTATCCTGGCAGTGACCCTGGAAATACTGAGGAATTTGTGCCATACTTTTTCTCTTGGCATTGTGTGTGTGCAAACATCTGTCCACTGTGTCGTGCAAACATCTGTCCACTGTGTCATGCAAAAGGAAATGAATGAATGCACTTTACTTCCACTGAAATGTGTCTTCCACAAGAAGAAGCATGTGAGCCACATACCACAGAACTGCTGGTAGCCACCCTCCAGCCTCAGTCCACATATTCTATGCAGGAGTGGCAGTGCAGCCCCTCTGAGTCGAATCCACTCCCCTCTCCTGGCCCCCACGGTCTACCCTATCTCCTTTTCAAAGTGATCTTTAACAATGGCCTATGAAGACCTGGCACAGAGACAGAGCCATATGCTAAATGGCACAGGCACACCTGTGTGGTTACACCACCATGAAAGTGTTGTACTGCTCCATGGCCCTTCATACCAATAATGGATTTCACCCTTTGTGTCTCACTTTTCCCATCTGTAAAAATATACTTATACCACAGCAGTGTTGCAAGGACCAACGTGTGCCTGTGAAGCACTGAGAATATGTAACATCTACATCCCTGTTAAGATTTAACACATAACTCTAGGGCTGCATTGACTGATGCATTTTCATCTGTCCCTCTCTCCTTGGTAATTCATCTTCATTAACATATAGATAATATTAGTCCTGCCAGGAGTGCAGAGGACTAGACTAGATGATTGCTCCAAGTCCCTCCCAGTCTTATAATCCTATGATTCTATTTAATATAAAGAAAAAAACTGCTGAAAAAAGAATTAACATGAGAACCAAGAGCAGAACTAATGTCTTAGTATTTATATTTCAGTAGTATTTAGGCCCTACTGGGCATAGGAAGATGGGGTGCCTGCATGAAAACGATTATAGTATATCATCTCATTCCTGAGGTCAGACTTATTCAGGGCTTTATACATGCAAGTAGTTCCACTAAAGTCAATGAGACTTTGACTTAATTACTTGCATAAAATAAAGTACGTATGAGTAATTGCTTGAAGGACAGGGACCTCGAAATCTAAGCAACTTACAAGAGATTTGGGTGATGAATTCAATCACAATATATACAGTTTAATACACACTTTTTAAAAAAACTGATATTTAAAATAAAAAACTGATTTCTAGTTTGCTAATTTCTGGTAGCAATCACAATATAGGAGGTTCTTGAAAGGAGCTGAAGGAAGAGAGGGTTAAGAGCCTTATGGATGTGTTTAAATAAGTCATTTGTGTGTGGATGAGGAAATAAAAAATTAGAAAAATGGAAGCCAAGAATGGAGCCAACACGGAAAGGATAAAAAAAAATCAATGACTCTGGTACACCTAAAGGCACAGCAAAAAAAAGTCTGAGCTGGAGAAAATGAAACTAGAAGCAGAGAAGGAAGATAATTATGTTTTAATTAGAAGGAAGGATTTGGCTGAGGGAAGTCTGGTGAGTTATAGGATTAGAGAACAGAATCTCAAACTTCATTGTACCATGGTAGCCTTCTGAGAACAAAAATTACAACATGACTCCAGGAAGAGAGGGGATTGAAGACTGAACCTCATGCCACACCAGGTGAGAGGGGGGCAACACCCAAAGGCTTCAGCCCCTGCCACAGGGCCCTTACCCTGAGCCCTGCCACCCACGGCAGAAACCCAAGAGTTTTGGCTTCAGCTCCGGACCCCAGCAAATCTAAGTCATCCTTGGCGATCCCATTAAAACAGGGTCATAACCCACAGTTTGAGAACCCCTGGATTTTTGCCACTGACTTCAATGGGGAGCTGAATCAGATTCAGAGGGAGCATCAGAGACTTCTATAAGATGAGATCCTTGGCTGACTCCTATGGTTTAAAAGCAGTTTGATAGGTTTGGCTCAATACTGGATGTGTAGTATATAGGCTGAAACCTGGAGTCTCCCCATGAGTCAGGTTGTAAGCTTCTCAGAAGTATCTGTGCAGTGGGCACAGAGATTGTGTTGAACTGTCCTATACCCTGTACTCTGACCTAGAGGTGACAATCCTAACAGAGAGACAATTCAGGTTTCCTCAAACTTCCTTGATGGAAAGGGATACAGCAAGTTACCAAGAAGGGTCTTCATTGGAAAAGGGTTCATAAATGAAAGGAGTTCTCAGTTCCTAAAAAGCCAAACTTAACAACCAGAAGCCTAAACACAGTGCTGCATTTGTAACAAGTGTGGACATCTGTCCAAAAACTGTGCCAAGAATTCAGCTTAAGACAAAAACCAAACAAGGCAGCGTTGTCTCTTCAGGGAAACTGTATGGGACTGCTCAATGCAATTTAAAAGAGTACATACTCTGTAACAGTGACTGACAGAACAAAACAGAACAGATGGAAGTCCTGATTTGAGACCTGAGAGAATATTTCAAGAACAGTATTTTCCAGGTAAATTTGTCTTGGGTCATGCCCTATTACTGGCTCATCTATAACAATCCCTGTGGCAAAAATTGTTAGACTGGATTTGGATAAGGGAAATAAGAGGTAGCCATTATTCATAACTTACGACTGACAGGCAATTGTATTATCTCTCTAGCATCATAAATATACATAGCACTTTTAGAGAACTACTGTGATGTGGTCTAAAAGACACAAGCAAGGACAATACAGAACCAAAAAAACCCCCAAAATCCCCACACCACAGGAGAGGCTAGTGGAGTTCTAAGGAACAACATTGACACTACAGCCATTGTTTTTATGGAATTGCAATGTCACATGATGATACAGTAGGAAGAATGCCAACATGCTATTACTTGCCCGCCTGCTCCAGTGCGCTAGGTCACTGCACACCACAGAATGCCAGCACATTACAATAATCAACAAAAGCCTTATTATTAACCAGTCCCCACATGGCATATAATTTCCATGACAAGCAGGAAGCCAATAGTAAGATAATTTCATAGGATGTTTGAGCAAATGAGGCTCTGGTGAGGTAATATAGTATGATATATAGTGTATAAGGGGTAATGTAAAATTAAGGCAGCAGCATGGGGCAAGAAGCAGCCAGTCCACAAGGGGAACTGGTTTTTAAACTGGCTCCCCTCACGGACCAGTTCCTGCCTGGCACCCCATGCTGTTGCCTCTGATACAAAGGCAGCAGTGCAGAGTGGCAGGGGTCTCCTCAGGAGTGGGCTGGAGCACACTGGCTGCCAGCCCCACTCCTGGGGACTATAGAATAGTTGAGTAACCGATAAGAATTCCTGAGATTAATCGACTATTTGATTAACCGATATTTAACATCCCTAAACTATGTGCCACAGGCTTCGCAATGCTCATTTTGTTTACCCATAGATCTTTGCTTTTTCTGCTGAGACACAGCTGGTGTGTGTGTATGGGGAAATCAGATTGCAATTTTTTTTTCCAGATATGATATCTGGCTAATAGCTTACTGGTCCAGCTAAGCAATCACAGACCATGCTTAAATTTGGGGCAAGGGGGCAGGTGGAAAATACCTTTGACAAATAAAATTGTCACAGATTAAATTGCCTCTTGCCTAGAGATAGATTATTCTATCTAGTTCTGCCTGGAATCCTGCCTGTAACTAGCTACAACAAGCCAGCATAACTAAGGTAAAGGCTCAGTTTCCTGGGCCTCTCTTCCCTCCATTCTTTGTGCTCACCAGCATTCATTGTGATTTTTAAACACAAGTCTAGGTACAGCTGGACTGGCTTAGATTTCTTTTTCCCATTTCCAGTTACATGTCATAGGGTATCTTCATTTTCCATCAAATCTGTTTAATTTTTTTATTAAATTTGTAATCCATCCTCTGTGTTACAAACTTTCATAAAATATTATCCGTAATAGATCATGAGCTTTATGAAGCAGCTTTCATCTTGCTTTTTCCTCTGTGGTTTATATTTTCTCAGCAGGCAAGCCAGCTGGTAATGTCTTTTTTTCTAACACGGCTAGTCTGCGTTGTATTCTGCTGTTTCAATATTTCATCAGCATGTCTTTTTATAAAAGTATTGTGATCCCACAGTAATTTTCAAGAGTTTTTACTTATCTGAGTATTTCAATATACAGGTTTTTAAGCTTACTAGAGAAATCTGACTGCATTAGACAGACAGCCAATCCCACCAGTCTCTGGCTGGGAAGATGAGATGGACATTATTGCAAAAATTGTGGCTGACTGCAGTCCTTATTCTGGCAGAAGTATTGTCCTCTAAAGCATCTTACATGTTTCTCAGACCAAATGAGTGGGCACTCCAAAAGAGCTGCTAGGGATGAGAAACTGTCCATATCATCACTGGAGGAGAAGAAGGCCACTCAGTCCACCATGATCGTGAAGATTTGTAAAAAGCTCAGATGTTACATCGAGGGGGCATAGAATAAAAAATCCTAGATGCAGATGTTTGTAATCTTGCATTTTTAAACCCTATGCATCAACCTACAAGGCTCAGCCAGAAAAATACTAAGCACCCTCAGTTTCCATTGACTTTGACAAGCACTGAGCACCATTCAGGAGCAGTACTGCACCCTAATCTCCATCCAGTTCTGCCCCGCTTACTCAGGAAGAACTTCCATTGAAATGATTGTGTGCCTATCCTAAGTGGTGCAATCATCAAAGGTTTTGCAGGGGCAACCATCTGCACATGAAAATCACCCTACTTGTGTATGCAGTCCTGGTGATTGCTTGGGCAGAGATAAACACTGTTGTGCACATATATTAGTGCATGTAACTTGATCGTCCTACTTAGAAAATTTAGCCCAGAATGTATTTCATTCTGAGGGTTTAAATATAAAAGCTTTTACATTTGTGTGATACCTGCTTCAAATCATCTAGTGTTCAGTACTGCAAATCCTGACACTTGCAAAGTTAGTGGGCTCTGGTCTATGCTATTTATTTTGAAATAATAAGTGGAGCGTCCACACTACCAAGCCCATTATTTTGAAATAACAGGCTGGTTATTTCGAAATCTGTACTCCTGCTTTCCTCGGGGAATAACGCTTATTTCAAAATTGTTATTTCGAAATAGCAGTAGTGTGGATGCTCCACTGCTGCTATTTCAAAATAACTACTCCCCACAGTTATTCAAAGTAATTACTCTCCAGTGCGTCCTGGGGCTTTAAGTCGAGGTAGCGCATCCACAATAATGGAGCCTGCATTGGACTAATTTCGAGGCTTCCCCATAGAGGGGACAGACTATTTCGATTTTGTTATTTCAGGAGTTATTTCAAATTTAATTATTTTGAAATAATTTCCTAGTGTAGACATGACCTGGTAGTTGCGGTTTTGGCCAGAATTGGGATTTTGCACCTGTGTCACTACACTGATGTAGCTGCACCAGGACAGACCCTGATTACAGATGGGAGGCACGACTTGCACCTCCCTTTCAAACCAGGTGGGCAACATCAGTGCAAATCACTCTTTCAGTCAGTATCCAGTCCTAGTGCAGATAGGCTGGAGCGGTGTAAATTTACATAGAAACACAGGGTAAAATTTTCAAAAGTACCTATAGAAGCTCAAGTCTCATTGGAAATCAATTGGAATTCAACTCCTAAGTGGGATATATCTCTCTGTGCAGATACAAAATTAGTATCCACATCTACAAAAATGATCTGCAAATATCCACATCCGTGGCTATAAAGCAGGAATCTTCAAATTTGTAGGGTTCTAGATACAAAATTTGTGCCTGCATCCACAAAAATGAGCCATGGATATGTGTGATTTGTGGGGCTCTACTCCTAAGACACTGAGGTAGTTTTGAAAATTTTACCCAGAATAAAAACCCAGTGTAGAGATGGCTGCAGTAAGGATTGCAGAGTTTTGCTGCAAGCTAATGCAGAGCATACAGCAGGATACAATCAAAGAAAATAAACTCTGAAGAAAGATACTTAATTTTCTTCTTCCCTCAATTCCTTTTTTAATGTTTCCCTTAATTACACATCACAGACACAGCAAGTCTTTAGAGAATGTACATCTCTTTACAGGATGTGTATGTATAAATACAAAGTGCATTATGCACACACTTACCAATTTGCTGGTAGAAAGACTGACAGGCTGAGGACCAGAGTGTTAATTAACTGCATATAAAGGTTTAATGGAACAGAGGGACTGGCAGAACACATCTATTTATAGACACGTGCAATTAAGAAACTGTAGCATTCAAAGTCTCCTGCAGCAGCTTTGTTGCCTAAGTTCTCTCTAGCAGTGTTAGTGTTTTCAGTAGTTCTTGGTCGACTAATTTAGCCACTTTCAGTCTTAAAGGAAAGATACTAATCTCAGTTTCCTAAATAGGAGACATTTTGCCACCATGCTGGTAATAAGATACCCACAGTACTATTGATTTGGCAGGTTTAAAACTTAAAGTTTTCCTAACATGCAGGAAGTTGGGGTGAGTCACTACAGTTATGACAAGGAAGTGCCCATGCCCCTACCTATGTACCTATGCTAGAAATTTGTTTTTCACCCTGGAGGCATTCACCTTGGCAGAGGCCAAGCAGTGTTTCTACTGCTATGTTTGTTCCCTGCTGTTTCCAGTGGTAGCAAACTGCATGAATTCCCAATGGGATCTCTACAGCTGAGCACTCTAGAGAAGGCATTCAATCACTCTGGTCACCTTAGCCAGGCCATCATTCACCAGTGCAGTTCTGACTAGATTTCCTACATCCCTCACCAAGACATGTGGCAGCTACCTTGCTCCACTGCACCATGGCTCTCTGCAAGAGTGAAAAGGGGATCTTGTGGTTAAAGCACTCACCTGGGACTTAGGAGATTGGGGGAGTCAATTTCCTGCTCTGTTACAGACTTCCTGCATGACACTGAGCAAGTAAGAAACTGCCTCAGGCAAGATCTACACCTACATCTTAGGTCAGCCTAGCTACCAGCCCTGGGTCCCCAGCTCAGCCTCTCACACTCACACTCCTCCCAGTGTGACTGGTCCCTGGTATGGTTCTGCCCCAGTGCCATTCAGAGTGCACCCCAGATCCCCAGTCTGGCAATAATAGCAGTCTGGGTAACCCCACTCAATTATTGGGCACTCAAATCATATGCTCAGGCTTGCTGCATCTGAAGTGCAACACTGGACTTCTCCATTTCCCTGGCTGCCCTCAGAAGCCCTTCCATTATATTTGGGACTGAAGAGCACACTTGGTAGCTTCCATGCAACCCTGTTTTCAGCTGCTTAGGATCTTCTTCTAATGAGAATGCTAGTGAAGCTTCTTAGTAACTCCTCAGACCAGGGTATCCTCTTGTCTAGTCTTCTCTGGGGCCACTGCTAGTCTCTCACACTTTTCAGGCTGCTCATGCCCAGCTACTTCAGCCTCAAAGAAGGCTTCTGCCCACTTGGCTATCTGTTCCACTGAGGCAGGTTGGATCACCTTACCCAGCTCTGGGCTTCCTTGGGAAGGACCTTCAAGACATGTTCCAGAACCTGTTGGTCCTGGAATTTCCCTATGGCACTAGCAATCTTAGTGCATAACCATCAAAGTTCCTTTACTTGGACTTATTGCCCATGGTCATGCCCCTGTGGGAATGATTTGGCCCAAAACAGCACCAGAACACCTCCCCTCAGTCCCAGTTTAGCTGTGGTTGCAGCGTGCACTACAGGACAGGTGCCCACTTGCTCATCAATTACTGCTCAATAAACTGTCAGTGCCTTGCCTGTCAAATGCTGCCATTCATGGACAGTCAACTCATCCGGTATTAAACTGTACAGTCGTGTCTCTCTGGTTTGTCTCCAATGTGGCACTCAGACAAAACCACACCATGGGGAGGGGAGGAGATAGAAGGGGGCATACATGCACATGCCCCACCCTCCCCGGCGCCAAGCACTGGGGAAGGAGGAAGGCATGCAGCTCCAGCAGGCGTTCTGGGGGTGGAGGGTGGACAGGGCCATGCCAGGCAGTTTGGGAAGGCAAAGCTGTTCCCCTGCCTAGGCTACCAGACGCCCATGAGTGATGTTGTGCATTGACAGCGAGAAGGAGAAATGTTTTGAGGAATCTCTTCCCCATTGTTGTACTTTTCCCCAGTGGCGGATTTAGAGTTAGAGGGGTCCTGTGCTCAGCTTCATTTTTGAGCCCATTCCTGTGGACCCAGCCAAGAAAAAGAACATTCACTCTTCCTGCCCCTCCCATTTTTCCTTCTTTTTTCTTCATCCTCCTCCTGTATTATAAGTTATAAGAAGTAAATGAAAATAAAGTGAGGGACCTTGATTGTTTTTGTAGTCTTAACTTTTTTTCCCACAGACTACTTGAAAATTGCTGAGGGTCTCAGTGGACCACTTAATGATCTTTCCAAGTATTGTTTGTACCATTAGCGAACTATTGTAAAGTGCTTTGGCTAAGAGCGCTTTATAAAAGAAAACATGATAACCTTTCCTGCCCTGTGCTCCTCTGAAGCCTTCCAGCCCATGTTCATGCTGCTCACCATCTCCTGCGGGCTCTCCTGAGGCTGCAGCCTACAGGTGAGCCTCCTTGCTCATGCCCCCCCCCCCCCACAGCCCTCTCTGCAGAGGAACTGCCCCCGCAGAGAGGCCATCCCCTGAGTTGCAGTGTGTGTGTGTGCACGCGCACGCACGCCGGGTCTGGTGCTAGACTGCCCAACCCTCAGGACCCCATGCCAAGGCACGGTATGTTTCATTGTAAATCTACCCCTGCTTTTTCCTCTTTGAGAATCATCTTCAGCTGGAGTTAAGGAGACAAAGTCTGTGGGTATGGGAAACTGCAGGTGTTTCTTTGCCAAGATGTAAGTTTCTCAGTCACATCCTTTTTCCTGCCAAAGGGTGGCCATTTAACCAGGTGATCGTCCATTTGATTTCATCAACACTTGGGTGAGGCATCAGTTTGCCTTTTGTCTCAGAGGAAGTGGTTTGTGGCTGCTCTCTCCAGATTTGGAATATGCCCCTAGTAACATCATAAAGTAGAATCTTATAACTTTATACACAGTGTTGCCACACATTTTACCAGGACAATAACGATCAGCAGGGCCTGCCTTTTAAGATGATAACCTTGCAAGGCACAGTTTGTACAAAGTGTTTCAGTCTTGAAAGGGGTTGGAATTAAGGACTTAAAGTGGCATGACTGTGTAAGCACTGTGTATTTGAATCACAGGAGCAGGGTGACACAGCTCACTTTTCAAAATGACACCCATGCGTGGGGTGATCTTGTGTGCACCATGCATCAAAATCACATTGGTAGGGGCGGGGTCAGACCTGGGAAGTCAGGCACACAATGTTCCCAGAGTGTCCTGTAGCAACCTAGGAGGACGACCATCCTAGCTATGCAAGGTTCCCAAATTCCCATCTTGCTGCACTGACCACTTGCTTGACTGTATAAAGGAAGGTTTCTGGATCATTCTCTGGCCCCAGCATTAGTAGGCCACGGACAAGCTGGCTTGTGCTACCCTCTCTAGCATCAGCCAAATTCCCCAGAGGCCCTGGGCCTGGCTACTTCTGCAACCATTCTTGTTGCTCCCAGGGCCACCATAGTTGAGCAGAAAATAGGGCCTCTTGCTGTTTCTGCAAGATCAGTTGCTGGAGTATTGTTGCTGCAATGTGGTTGACTGCTGCTGCCGCCCCATTACCAACAGAGGTAACACCTCCTCCATCTTTCCTTATCTCCCAGACCGTGTGGGGTACCAGTCAATGTTCAAAGACTCTAATTTCCCTTTGATTTTAAGGGCTGATTACCTGCCCACATTTTCGCCCACATGTAATGAGCTGACCTTGTCTCCAAGTCACAGGGGACCCACTGCCACAACCAAAGTCTCTTTTCTGGAAGTTTTATTCAACTCCCCCGCCCCCACAAACACAAGCAACATTTAACAAAATGAGTTCTTCAGCCCACTCTGGGCTACAGCTCCTGTTACAAGGGATTTTTCCTCTTTATCTCTCTCCCCTCCCCTTTCAAGGCTTCCTGCAGGAACCATGGGTGCCCTGCTCACTGACCACCTCCACCCAGGGTTCTCTTTATGAAGTCTCCCCGGCCCCCTGCATCAGGTTCCTATTGCCTTTTGTCCTACGGAGATCTGGCAGCCCACCCCAGGGAACTTCCTGCTGTTCCCACTTGCCACAATGTCTCTTCCCTCTAGGCCCAAGTACCTCTTTAAAACCTAGTTGGGTCAGCTGTCCAGTCACAGGTACACTGGTCCTGCTCCCTCTTGAAGTAGCCAGTCACTCTTTGATACTAAGGCCAGGTCTACCCTGCAAACTTATAGTGATAGAACTATGTTGTCAGAGTGTGAAAAAGTGTCAACGGAAGAGCTTCTCCTGTCTCAGGGTACGTCTAGACTGCAAGCTTCTTTTGAAAGAAACTTTTTCGGAAGAGATCTTTTGAAAAAGCTTCTTTCAAAAGAGAGTGTCCACCCCTCAAAACTGGATCGAAAAAGCAATCTGCTTTTTCGAAAGAGGGCATCCAGACTGCCTGGACACTCTCTCGAAAGAAAGCCCTGCTTGCTATTCACAGAATGGCCACCAGGGCACCTGTGCTTTTTTCAATTGCCTCCACACATGCCTTTTTTTGAAAGAGCTCTTTAGAAAAAGGTATTCTTCCTCGTAATGTGAGGTTTACCAATGTCGAAAACCCCCCTGCATTCTTTTGATTTAATTTCGAAAGAACGTGATTGCAGTGTGGACGTAGGTGAAGTTTTTTCAAAAAAAGGGCAGTTTTTTCAAAAAAACCTGTGTAGTCTAGACATACTCTCAGTTACCACCTCTCACGGAGCTAGATTAATTACACTGATGGGAGAAGCTCTTCCATCAGCATAACAGCATCTTCACTAACGCACAACAGTGCAGCTTTGACCTGCTCTGAGATTACTGCTAATACCTAGCTCTTATTTAGCACGTTTCATCTTTTAATCTCAAAGATAATCACTATTATTCACAGCTTTGTGACAGGGCCACATAATTACCAAGGAAGAAAGAAAAGATGCAGCAGAGAATGAATCTAGCCCTACAGTGATATAAATTAATCATACCAGCAATGCAAAAGCCATCACAGACCCTCATACACATTGTTAAATGCTACAAAAGTTTCAGAGTCTAAGATAAAATGCCCCCTCTCACAAACCAAATCCAGTGAGTGACTGGATCTTCCGAGAACACTGGGCGGGGGAGATCTTTGGAGGTAGCATGGGAGGAAGTCAGTATAGAAAATCATTCAGTAATAAATGTTGTAGATTCATTATGACTAATCACTACCATGTGAAGTATCATAGCATTAGCAGAACATAAAACTGTTTGATGGCATCATAATCTGGGTCTCCAAAGAAACCGGGCTCAAATAACACCTACAGCACCACAGTGGCCAGAGGCACTATTACTAGGAAATGGAAACTGACTGAAATGGCACATTGTGGAACTATATCAAAGCATAAATAAACTGACAAGTCAGGACAAGAGAACCCCTATGCTCAGAGAAAATGGAAGAGTCTGAGGAGATATTGTATGGTCCTTGTTTCTAGGTCTTTATGACTGTGTTTGGGGACTGAACCACCGTTTTATCCTTGGACATGATTATTTCAAGTCAGGTTGGAGCCACATTGGTAGGGTAGTGAGAATGGGGGCCCAGGAATCTAGCATTGCTGTTTCCAGTGCTCTGTGTGTTCTGTAAATAAAAGATTTTGGCCTCCAGGGTTGCCAGTCCAGTACTTTTCACATGGCACTAAAATCCCTGGAAAAAGATAGCAAAGTTGTTAATAACAACAAAACCAAATGAACACAACATAGCTTAAGCCATATATTGTAAAATGTAGGACCAAAATCTGATCTCATTTTTGTTGGTGTAAATCCAGATTTATATCAGCTGTGTTGGTGTAAATATGGGGTAACTCCACTGAAGTCAATGAAGTTAGAGCCCGGCCCTCAAGTCTTCAAGCAGTTAAAATGCTGCCTGCCCTGTCCAAAAGGAACTGGAGGGTTTTATGTGATGATACACGTAGAGAAGCCAAAAAAAACAAACATGAGAACATTTGAGAGTCAGCAGAATTCTAATGAGAATCTTCCTTTATTAATTCAAGTTTCTTTTAACCCTCTCCTTTCCACCTATCTTATTCCTTCTGCAGCCAAGAACACTTGAAGTGCTGATCACAGGTAGACAGGTGAGTGGGAGCACAGGAAATCCTAGTGCTTCCTCTTAATCACAGCCAGACAGTTGCAAGTTTTCTATTCTGACATTTGCCCCGGTATAACAACACTGTCACTGCACTACTATAGATCCTGAGTCATGCACAGAAGGTTGGGGGATGGTGGAGAAAACTTAGGTATATTTGCATCACAAACGTCTAGTACCTTTTAATATCCTTAAACTAAATTTTTCCTGTTTAACCAATACTTGAATGTAGTCCAGATCAAACTAAATCTGGGTTAGTGCACAGCTCTTCACTTTCAGAGGGCTGCATTTAAATCCCAGTCAAACTGGAAGAGAGACTTTGGGAAACAAAAAACCTTTAGAAAGGAGAATAATTACAATAAAGTCTACGTCATTATTTCCTGCAAGCCAGATCAATAGGCTGTGACATTCCAGGGTAAGGGGATGTCTCATGCCTGCCCCAAAATCATCACTGTATTACAATGGTTTGCAGCTCAAACAGCCTATCAGCATGCAAGTAATATCGTGAGCATCTGGGTGTAACTACAGCCTGCCAGCTACACTTGTGTTACACTCTGGCTTTTATCAGCCATCTGCAGGATGACCCTGTGACACCCATTAGAGGGGTAGCCGTGTTAGTCTGAATCTGCATAAACAACAAGAAGTCCTGTGACATCCTGTAACTCCCCACCCCATTCTTCATTGACATAACTGTGATATTGCATATAAAGCATGCCATGTGAGATATCAGGGGAAAGTTTATGCTCTGCTGAAAGCCATGGCTCTAAATATGTATATAATCAATGCATATGAACTTATACAAATTATATGGTTTTTACTAAAATATGCTGTGGGTTTGGGAAGCGCCCAGATACTAGTATGCTAGCGACAACAACCATCAACACCCAGGTGGATGCTGAACAGACATTACCAGCCATTGTCCAGCAGAGGAGTTACAATACAATGACTCGCTCACAGGAGATGCACTGGGATACTGCATCACTTTGTGACTCAGCAATGCCCAGATATGTCTGGACTTATGTTCACCAAGCACATGGACGAATGGTATAAAACAGAACACAGAAGCCTTTTCTCCTCCCTCCACTTATGCTGCAACCAACAAGGACACTGAGAAGACTGAAGACTCCATCAGAGGAGACTGGCCCAGACTTCAAGGGTGAAAGTCATGTACTATACGCTGCAATATCCAATGGGGTGATAAAAACTGTTTAATCTAGGTGTTGCCCAGTCTTATATGATGAAGGTTTAGACGGCATGCTTATATTTTATTTTGGTAACCACTTTGATTTTTTCGTCTATTTTATTTGATAAATCTGCTCAGGTTTCCAAAGGCTGTGTATGTGCACTTTCCATTGATGAAGTGGTGAACCAGTTAACTTGCAAGAGGCTATATTCCTGAGGTACAAGGCAGGGGGTGGAGTGGGGAGGACTGGCTGGTACCTTTCTGGGTGTGATTCATGAGCAGCTGTGGGAGCAATCATGCGTTCTAGCTGGATGTGGGGCTCCACATCTGGTTTGTGCTAAGCAATAACAGTGCCTGGAGGGATGTGCTGCTTGTCACTAGTAAAGCATTGTGAGAGACAGCCCAGGCTGGAAAGTTAAGGGGGCACAGCAGCCGCACAGTCCCAGTCTGCACCCTGAAGATTCTGTCACCTACCCCAACACTTCCTGTCCCAGAATACACCCTCTTATCCCAGAAGTATGTTCTGTACTGAGCAGCCCTCTCCTGGACGGTCCAGGTATATTAGATCCATTATCCCATTAAGGCAGTATTTCTCAAAGTGGTCTGCGGACCCATGAGAAAGCTGCTACTGGTCCAGTTTGGTTTGTTTACTTACTGGCTCCGCAGCCACAGAGCCTCGCAGCTCCCACTGGCCATGGTTTGCTGTTTGCAGCCAACAGGAGCCATGGGAAGCAGTGGCCTGGGTCACACTGCTTTCCACAGCTCCCCTTCGCAGCACATGGCAAACCGCAGCCAGTAGGAGCCGTGAGGCTCCATGGATGTGTAGCTGGTAAATAAACAAACCAGAGCGGCCCAGCAGCAGCTTTCTCAGAGTGGGTCCGCAGACTGCTTTGAGAAACACTGCATTAAGGGAACAATACCCAACAAACTTACCACCTAAAATGGAATTGCCCAGATAAAATGAATCCAGTGTGTTTAAGATTCATTATTAAGAAATACACTAATTGTATGTAATTAAAGATCATTTTAAGCGATTATAAGTAATTCAGAATGTTAAATTGGTTAACTTTTTTAACTTGGGGACTGCTGCCCACCCCTGTCACGGGTTTCTGCTGCCTGATTCACTGGCCCTCCGTGGAGGCCTCATGCTTACCAGTATGCTACCAGTTAACAGCCTTACAAGAAATGAGGCAAAAAAACTAGAAAAGGTTGCAAGAAAAATAAAGATTAAAAAATACTTTCTGGGACCTAACTTAAAACTATACTTTATTCCAAGTAAATTCTTTGCTAAATTCTTCTAACAGTATTAGTGACAACCTTGTCAGGTCAGGACCACTACCCTGAAGTCTAATGCAGGGCTACTCAACATGCAGCCCACGGCCTGTTGGTTTGCAGCCTGCGTTGCGGTTTGGGTTTACGCAGGGCTCAACATGTGGCCTGCAGATAGGATCCTCTGAACATGGCCTCCACTGGGAACATGCTCCACAACAGTGAGGTGTCTCCCAGGCGGGGTGAGCACTGAAAGAAGCAAGCAGACGAGCTGGCTGGAACATACGGGTACAGGGCGTTGGCGTTTCTAGCCCACAGGAAAGAGGTGCCAGAGTGCTGTGCGATAGAAGTTATTTGCATATGTATTTGCATGTATATGCAACCACACTTAAGTTACATCCCTCGGCATGTGCTGTGAGTATCATTGTGGCCCCCCAGGGCTTCCAAAGTTGAGTAGCCCTGGTCTAATGGCTGATTCCTTTGTTTTTTGCGGTACAAAGGGGGAGACTGACAGGCAAAAAGATAACTTGACGTTTGTCCTTCACTTGGAGTTTAGCCCTCACTTTTATATCTCAGTCTCCCCTCCCCCCACCAAATTCTTTTCAGTTGAGAGCAAGGAGAGAGTAAGTCTGATGGGAAAAGATGCTCCATGCTGGTCTCTGTAACCTGTATGTGCTGAGAACAGATTCTTTGTCTTCCCTCTCTCCTTGTCCTTTAATGTTTTTGCGGGGTGGAATTTAAAGGCATATTTTATACAAAGATGACTACAATAGTGTACAGAGTGTGAGTACAGATGCACATTTGGTCACACTTTTCTGACATTTTTCCATGCAGTGTATTGCCAGGTCTACTTACAGAATGACTGGTGCAGATGCTTTAGTGTCTAATTATTTATTGATTCACATAACTGTAGAGTATAAAAAGCAACATCTCAGACACTTTCAAGCCCTGTTCTACTCCTCAGTGAGATAAATCTGACATTGTCCACAGGTGGAAAATGAGATGTGGCCATGTTAATTAGCACCTTTTAAAACTATTTCTTATCACTCCGTGCAGACAGAAACATTTTGGTTTTGAAATGTGTTGGCTGGTTGTGTTGTGTATTCTCCATGAGTAAGTAATATACACATAGTTAACAATTACTGTCTGTCAGAAATGATGAATTGTCTGCAAACTCATTTCAGACATCCTCTGGGCAGGGATCTTGAGAGTAGATTCATAGTAGTTCAGTGGATGTGTCAGAGTTTGGGAGCTGCACTCTAAACATTTAGGCTCTATATGGAAGTACCGTAACATACTGTCTCCCCCACTGTAAACTGAAGGCCTGACTGACACTCTGCTAACTTGGTCTCAATGAACACTTGCCTCCACCAAGAGGAAATGCCATGCTCAATGCTGATCGTGTGGGCCCTGATCCAAATCTCATTTAAACGAACTGGACTCTTTTTGCTGACTTTAGTCAGACACTGAGCATGCCCCTTTTGTATGGCTTGTTCCATGTGCTACTAGGGAAGATGAATTTGCTGGGACAAAATCCTCAGTTGTTAACAGAAGCATGAGAAAACAAATACAAAGTACGTTGTAAGTGGCTGAATACTCATCTTTTTTTACCTCTTTACATTTTAGAAATGTGCACCTGTGAGTCTATTTGTTCAAGAACTCTTCCTATATGATAAGAGCTAGAACCACCACATTTGCTATGCAGAATGCAGCTTCCTCTTAGCCTAACTTAAAGCAAGGTCAGGGTTTGGTTGTGCCAGGACAATGGGATATGCCTGAAATTTAATTGTTTCTCATGAAATGGAAAGGGAGGGATCTGGAGTAGAGACAATTATACTGTAAAATGACCATGTGAGAGCAGCAAAAAGCTAAATGGGGGACTGCGACAGCTATAACCCCATTGGGCCAGCGGGGGGCAGGGGTGGAGAAAGGGACAGCTATCTACTATTTATTTTAGAGAATTTTTCTTTTTGTGTGTCCCTCTCCTCTGGCTGTGCCCACTGCAGCTGCAGTGGCCATGGACAGGCGCTTCTCACCTGGCCCCAAGCTGCTGCAGTGAGAGAGGGCTGTGGTAAGTCCTCTCTCCCTGGGGCAGCCTGCTATTGAACCCCTCTTCCTGAGCCCTACCCCAGAGCAATGATTTAAATGAAGAAAAACAAGTTAAGTTTGAGTTAAGGACCTAAGCAACACCAAGTAAATCTTCTAGTTTAAATATAAAGGTCATTTTCTGTCCTTGACTGCTCACACTGATATCCTTACAGAGGAACATTAGCATGCTTGCTGCCACGAAACACATCTCCCTTCTAAAGATATAGTGCACACATTCAAGAGTGTTTTGGATCCATGTCCTTTTAAGACACCTCAGATTGGTCATCAAAAGTCATTAGTCACTTTTGAAAATTCAAGTCACTGCATTTGAGTTGTAGTAATATGTTCCATTCACTTCCTTTCATAATAATTACCCCCAAAGCCCTTTTCATTTGTTTTCCATATTTTTCTTCACTCTCGAAAGTGAATTAATGTATCTAACCTTTGCAACCCACACACACATTTTAAAAAAAGCAGTGACCTGGGTTTGACTTGTACACATCTGACTTGTATTGTTTGAAGCAACATCTATTTTTGGAACATTTTTGAAATGTGAGGCTAAACATAGCAGCCGCCTCCTAATTACTGCCTACGTAGGATTTATGTTTTGTACACAAAGTCATCCGTTTCTCTTTTCTTAGTTATCCACTCCACCCACCCCACACTCACCACAGATGAATGAAACATGTACAGCAGAA
Source organism: Pelochelys cantorii (assembly GCA_032595735.1). Lineage (NCBI taxonomy): Eukaryota > Metazoa > Chordata > Testudines > Trionychidae > Pelochelys > Pelochelys cantorii. The sequence continues at coordinate 19,390,453 of CM064331.1, read as the reverse complement.
CCTCCGTGCTTGGTCAATGGCACTAGAAAGAGGAAGTTCAGTCAAACTTGTTATTTTTTGGTTAGTAGCTTCAGTCTCGTGGTGATGGGACAATACTGTTGCCCCTTTTTCATCTGAGCCACTAGTCAAAGAATGGGACCCTGAGGATTTTCTACTCTCAACTAGACCTAGGGAGTAGAATCTGGTATCATATTGGATTTACTGGTAAAACTTCCATTGGTCAGGGTGTGAAGTAAACCACTTCCCTGACCAACACAAATTTCACCAGCAAAAGTGCTGGGTGTGGACAGCAATATGGCAACTGGAAAAGTCGATGTTGTGCTGCTCATTGTGGGTGGTTTAATTATGGCAGCAGGAGAATTCTCTCCGGATGGCAAAGAGCAGCTACATGGGAGATCTAAACAGGAACTCAGCTGTTATGTTACAGCTGTGCTGGTGTAAGGTCCCTAATGTAGACATAACCAAAGGTGGAAGGCTTCTGGTTAACTGATCCTGATAGTTACGTTAACTGAAGAGTTTTTATTTTACTCGTAACAAGGTTTCACTAAGCTCCAAGCAATACTTACAACATTTGGGTCTGATTCTAGAAACTTATGTGAATACCTTTACCTGGACGCATGATCACAGTGAAGTCAAAGAGACCAAGCATTTAGAAATATGCCAGATTAGCATTCAGATCAGAGTTCTTTACAGCGTTTTTCAAACCTGGATTGCAGACCACCAGAGTAAGCCATTGGCAGGCCCACACCATTTTGCTTACTTAAGTGTCCACAGCTATAGACCGTCACAGCTCCCATTGGCTGCAGTTCGCAAGTGGCTTACCCTGGTAGCCCTGTGACCCAAGTTTTAAAAATGGTGCTTTAAAGTACTCTGTTTTGTTTCTAGCAATGCCAGTATCAGAATCTTCAGAGGAAGGTACAAGGAAGGAAAATTATGTTATAACCTGCCCAAAGTTGATTTTTTTTAACCCCGTCATTAAGAGGTTGGTTTATGCCCTGAAGCCTGAGGGTTTGCATCCCTTTTACAAATAATCCATCTAGCACAGGGGTGGCCAACCTGTGGCTCGCAAGCCGCATGCGGCTCTTCAAAGAAAAAATTGTGGCTCCCGCACCCACACCCGCGGCTCTTAAAGGGGCAGTGTGCGAAGCGAAAGCAAGGGTTCTGCAAAGAGCTGACACTCCTCTGCCCCCTCTGAAAGAGACAGAGCCGAAGTTTGCATCCCATGCAGACTTCAAAATGGCCACCTTAAAAGGTCAATGCTTGCTCTGCAAACTGGTTTTTTTTTTTTTTTTTGCTCGACCAAACACGGCAGCTCAACAACGTTTTTCCCTTGGCTCTTTGCTCTGTATCCACCATTATTTTGGCTCTTCATCTGTAATGGGTTGGCCACCCCGATCTAGCATCACTGTGAATATATCTATTATCCATGCACATCAAATCCTTTTTGAAGTTGTTCTAAGCCATAACATCAGGGGCTATGCCATCAAATGCCAGCAACGCCCCTCTCCATGTATATTGTCCAAACTGGACAGCCTCTGCAACAAAGGATAAATGAACATAAGTCAGACATTAGAAATGGTAATACACATAAGCCTGTAGCAGAATATTTTAACCTACCTAGTCACTCAGTCATGGATTTAAAAGTAGCCATTCTTCTATAAAGGAATTTCACCAGCCAATTACAGAGAGAGACTACAGAACTAGAATTCATTTACAGATTTGACACTGTTACCCTGGGCTTGAATAGAAACATTAACTGGTTAACATATTACAAAGCCTTTCACATCAAAAGCTATGAGTGGGACACATCAAGCCCACTTAATTAGCTTCATTAACCCCCGGGGTCCTACAATTGACTTTTACTTATTTTGCTGTTGTATAGATCTTGGATTCTGTTATTTCCATTCCAACTCATCTGATGAAGTGTGTCCTACCCATGAAAGCTCGTGATCCTATATATTTTTGTTGGTCTCTAAGGTACCACAGGACCACTTGTTTTTAAAGTTACAGACTAACATGGTTACCCCTCTGAGACTTTTTAAAGTTCTTCTGTTAGCCTTAATGAGATCTTGTGACTGATAGTTAGCCATAGGCTAGTGAGCACTGTGTAAAAGGGTGTTTCCATTTGTGTGTGTCTGCTTCACTGAATGTTCCCTTGATGTATTATGAGAAATGGGAAGTAACTGTTTGTTACTTTGAATACAGTTGTCATCTCTCTTCTTATTCATCTCCTCTCTACACAGAACAATCCCCATCTTTATATTCTCTCCTCATACAGTAATCTTTCTTTGTAACTCGCCCAATAACTTCTCCTTCTGTATTTTTCTGAGATAGGGTGAATAGAACTGCACACAGTGTTCTAGGTGAAGTAAAAGCATTGATTTTTCTATGGGGTTTTTTTTTTTTTTTTTGGTCTATTGCTGCACATTTTGCAGATTTTCCTTAAACTGACTACTGCTAAATCTAGAACCCAGGGAGGTGACTGAGTAGTTTAAATTATTCCTTCCAGTGCATATTACCTTATATTCAAACGATTTTATCTGCTGTCCCCCTGCCCATTTGCCCAATTGGTTAAGACCTTCTGCAGCTCTTCATGTGCTTCTGTAGTATGGACTAATTTAGAAGATTTTGTATCTTTTGCAGATTTGACACCTTAGTTGTCACTAGTATTCCCTGCAAGCTGTGCACTTGTAATTCCATTCAGGAGAGATTCAAATGTTGCCCAGCTGATTAGCAGAGCACCCACAGCTAGGTTGTGTGTTTCTATTGGTGGTGTGCATTCGCACATGCCTCAATGCACATAAAAATTATTCCACACACGGAGGGAAAAAATCCGCATATAAATTGAAAAGATTAGAGGGAACATCGGTTGTCATCTCATTTTCCAGATAATTAATACATGAGAGAGGGAGGAAAAGGGAGAAGAAAAGAGAGGGACCAGAACTATTATACAATAATGACAAACCATGCGGCTGCTATACAGTTGGAAAAGTGGAACTAGCTGAAGGCCCTGATCCTCTAATCTGAGTGAGTGGTGTTTGGTGCAATAATGCAGCAGGAAGAAGCACAAAGGTGAACTTAACCCACTTCTATACTCCTCCATTATGATTTCTCAATCCTGAGCAGGGTTGCCAGGCAACTGGATTTTGATCAGAATGCCTGGTTGAAAAGGGACCCTGGGTGGCTCCAGTCAGCACCACTGACCAGGCAGTGGGGCTAAGGCCAGCTCCCTGCCTACCCTGGCTCCACACAGATCCTAGAAATAGATTATATGTCCTCATGGCTCCTAGGTGCAGGGATGGCCAGGGAGGCTCAGTGCACTGCTCCCTCCCTGAGCACCAGCTCTGAAGCTCCCATTGGCTGGGAACTGTGACCAGTGGAAGCTGTAGGGTCAGCACCTGCTGGCAAGGGCAGTATGTGGTGCCTCTTTGGCCACACCTCTGCTTCGGAGCCACAGGGACATACCAGCTGCTTCTGGCCTGAGGTAAGTGCCTCCTGCAGCCTGTACCCAAATGCTCTGTCCAGCCCTGAATGCCCTTGACCTCTCTCAGCTGCCTGGAGGAGCCCTGGGCCCCACCTCCACCTATCTGGAGGAGACTTGGGGCAACAGCAGCTGCACCCCTGTTTCCCCTCCCCATACCTCAGGCCACCTGGGAAAAGCATCAGCAACTTTTTCCTGAAGATGAACCCGAACTTCTGATATGCCTCATGCAGGTTCTGGGGTGCCTAAGGAGATAACGCTATCGGCTACTCAGTTTCCTGGGTTCATCAGTCATCTCTCTAGAGTTCAGGGAGATTACTTGATGATCCTGGGAAACTGAACAGCACATACTGCCTCCTCAGCTGCTGCAAAACCCGCATAGGGCATAAGCAGGAACTTCCTCCATCAAACCCACAACCAGTCTCAGCACCAGGCACCGCCCATGACTAATCAGACATAGAATCATAGAATCATAGGGCTGGAAGAGACCTCAGGAGGTCACCAAGTCCAGCCCCCTGCCCAAAGCAGGACTAACCCCAACTAAATCAACCCAGCCAGGGCTTTGTCAAGCCGAGACTTAAAAACCTCTAGGGATGGAGATTCCACCACCTCCCTAGGTGACCCATTCCAGTACTTCACCACCCTCTTAGTGAAATAGTTTTTCCTAATATCCAACTTAGACCTTCCCCACTGTAACTTGAGACCATTGACCCTTGTTCTGCCATCCATCAGTACTGAGAACAGCCTGTCTCCATCCTCTTTGGAACCTCCCTTCAGGAAGTTGAAGACTGCTATCAAATCCCCCCCCCCCCCCCCCGCTCATTCTTCTCTTCTGCAGACTAAATAAGCCCAAATCCTTCAGCCTCTCCTCATAGGTCATGTGCTCCAGCCCCCTAATCATTTTGGTTGCCCCCCACTAGACCCTCTCCAGTGTGTCCACATCCTTTCTATAGTGGGGGGCCCAGAACTGGACGCAGTACTCCAGATGTGGCCTCACTAGAGCCAAATAAAGGGGAATAATCACTTCTCTAGATCTGCTGGCAATGCTCCTCCTAATGCAACCTAATATTCCATTTGCCTTCTTGGCTACAAGGGCACACTATTGACTCATATCCAGCTTCGCATTCACTGTAATCCCCAGGTCCTTTTCTGCTGAACTGCTACTTAGCCAGTTGGTCCCCAGCCTGTAACAATGCTTGGGATTCTTTCATCCCAAGTGCAGGACTCTACACTTGTCCTTGTTGAACCTCATCAGATTTCTTTTGGCCCAATCCTTCAATTTGTCTAGGTCACTCTGGACCCTATCCCTGCCCTCCAGCGTATCTACCTCTCCCCCTAACTTAGTGTCATCCACAAACTTGCTGAGGGTGCAATCCATCCCCTCATCCAAGTCATTAATAAAAATGTTGAACAAAACCGATCCTTGGGGTACTCCACTGGAAACCGACCGCCAACCTGACATTGAGCCGTTAATCACTACCCTTTGGGCCTGACAGTCTAGCCAGCTTTCTATCCATCTTACAGTCCATTTATCCAATCCATAATTCCTTAACTTGCTGGCAAGAATATTGTGGGAGACTGTATCAAAAGCTTTGCTAAAGTCAAGGTATATCACATCCACTGACTTTCCCATATCCACAGAGCCAGTTATCTCATCATAGAAGCTAATCAGTTTGGTCAGGTATGACTTGCCCTTGATGAATCCATGTTGACTATTCCTGATCGCTTTCCCCTCTTCTAAGTGCTTCAGAATGGATTCCTTGAGGATCCCCTCATAATTTTTCTGGGGACTCAGGTAAGTCTGACTGGTGTGTAGTTCCCTGGATTGTTCTTCTTCCCTTTTTTAAAGATGGGCACTACCTTTTGCCTTTTTCCAATCATCCGGGACCTCTCCCCATCTCCATAAGTTTTCAAAAATAATGGCTAAAGGCTCTGCAATGACATTTGCCAACTCTCTCAGTACCCTCGGATGCATTAAATCCGGACCCATGGAACAGTTCCCAATACTACAATATTGTCTTAATGGATATCAATCTCATTAGTTCTGAATGAAAGCACAACCGGTTATAAAATGCTAAGTACTCTGAAAACACATTAGGGTCTAGGTATCTCAAACTGGGTGCCCAAAATTAGTAGACACTTTAGCCCTCATTTCTATGCCTTAATTACTCAGCTACAAAATGGGAATAAAAATGACACCTCATTTCACCAGGGAATTGTGAAGCTAGATTCATTAGGGCATAGGAAGTACTCGTACTATGGTGAGAGCATCATAGAAATACCTAGGAAAAAATATTTGTGTGGTCAGAGCAGAACTTGGATGGTGGGTGTAAAATAAGAAATGTTTAATAGTTACCAGTTCACTGAATAAAGGCAGCAGTCCTGTGGAAATCTATGCGACCATGTAATTAAAGACTATCATAACGCATGCAGGTGAGGGAGAGGGGGAAGGAAATTAAAGTTGCACAGGAACCTTAATTCTGACATTTCCTAATTTAATTGCTTGACTTTGCTACCTTTGGGTATGTCTACAGAGCAAAGTTATTTCGAAATAACAGCCCTTATTTTGAAATAACTTTCCTAGTGTCCACACAGCCAAACCGCTTATTTCGAATTTGGTAAGCCTCATTCTACGAGGAATAACACCAAATTCGAAATAGCTATTTCGAAATAAGTGCTGTGTAGACACTTATTTCGAAATAGGGGGCCTCCAGCCTTCCCAGGGTGCCCTGGTGGCCACTCCAGCCTCAACCAAGAACACTCCTCTCCCTCCCCACCTCCCCGGAGCCCTTAAAGGGGTAGACTCTGGCCACAGTGCCTGTGCCAGCTCCAAGCCTGCCAGCCCAGAGCCAGCAGTCACTGCCCCGACCCAGTGGCCCCAAAACATGAGCCAGCAAGCCACTGGCAGCCAGCCCTCCACCACTCCCCAGGAGCAGTCTGCCAGCTCCCAGGAGCCTGCCAGGACCCGGAGAAGGCAGGCGCCTTCCTGGTCCAGGGCAGAGATCATGGACCTTATTCAGGTTTGGGGGGGATGCCCCCAATGTCCATGATTTCTGCACTAGACAGAGGAACGTGGCCGTCTATGGCAGGATAGCTGCCAGCCTGGCCACCAATGGCCACATGCGAACCCAGGAGCAGGTTCGCATGAAAATCAAGTTGGTCTGGTGAGACCCCCAACCCTGAGCCCTGAGCTTCCCCTCCCCCTTCTTCCCCTTGCTTCCCCCTTCCAGCTCCCTCCTCCCAGGTTTCCCCCTCCCCTCTCCCACCCCCTCTCCTCCCCTCTCCCACCTCCTTTCCCCAGGCTCACCAGAGTTTCATTCCCCCCCCCCACAGTTAAATAAAGAGAGTTTGTGTTTATGAAAAAACGTGTATTTTATTTTACATAAGGAAGGGGGGCTGAGGGGGGTAAGTGGAAGGACTTGAGGGAGGAATGCGGCACAAGCCCCCAGTGGGGCACACCAGGGAGGCTCTTAGTGCTCCTCAGGGTGGAAGCTCTCCCGCAGGGCCCCCTGGATACTGACAGCCCCCCAGTGGACCTCCCGAATGGCAGCCTGCAGAAAGTGCAGCCAGGCTCATAGCAACTCGTCCAAGAGAAGCACCAGAGTGTCCAGGGGCAGCTCCGGCTCCATGTTGCAGAGTGCTGTGGTGTGCCGAGTAAGGGCAACCAGAGCATGCAGAGACAAAATGCTTTGCTGTCCCTCATCGAGGTAGGCAAGCAAGCAGGGAAACCTGAAAACCAGCCATCCAGGGGGGTCCCTTTAAGCACAGGCCTCAGATAGCCTCAGGCAGCAGCCACACAAAGTAACTCCTGACCTGATGCCCTGCTGGACCTGGTTCCGGCCAGCCTTAAATGCGATTCAGCGTCCACTCAGTGTGGATGTGCTATTTTGAAATAGCAAAACGCTATTTTGAAATGCATTTGTGTGTAGACGCGTTATTTCGAAATAAGCTATTTCGAATTAACTATTTCAGAATAGCTTATTTCAAAATAACGCTGTAGCGTAGACATAGCCTTAGTGTTCTTTTAATGTAGTTTAAGAAAAAAAAACCCTGACAACTTTAAATGGTCTGGTGGCACTTTATAGACTAACAAAACATGTAGATGGTATCATGAGCTTTCGTGGGCACAGCACACTTCTGTAGATGACTGGAGTATGAGTAGGGGTCATACTGTGCTTCCTAAACACCTGCCACTCATCCAGAATCAAACTCCCGATTAAGCCATAGGCATTACCACTAAGATCTTTTTCATGGTGTCACTGGTGAGAACCGTTTCCACTGGGCTGATACAAAATGATACCACATGAGTTGCTTTAACTGTTCATGTCAATGCAGTGGTGGTCACTGTAGTCTGGGCACAGGACTGTGAAACAGCAATCCCTGGATTTTAATTCAGGCACTGATGCTGACTCCCTTTTGACTTCCAGTAACGCTTAGGGCTTGACTACACTGTCCTGCAGTTCTGACTATTGAGGTCTGAACAGTAGCATGCACCAAAGTACTGAGGCTCCAGCTCCCTCATGTGGCTGCCGTGGGCACAATCTAAATTGCTTGTGTTTTAGTGTTGTCCTCTACAAATAGGACTATGTTAATGCAAACTAGGAACCTTGTGACTGCAGAATTTAAACTGAGGAGTTACAGCCCAGCACTTCTGACTAGGGATGTGTGAATAACAGCATGCATCAGAAGAGTGTGTTATTGCAGAATAAAACGTGTTCATTAGCTATCCCACTGTAAAAACAGGTAGGACATAAGACACTTCAGTTTTACTGTGCAATAAACTAAGCAAAGTCAACCCCAGGCCTTTTGACTTTATCTAGCTACCTCAGGCACACACTACAAACACTTTGTCTCCATTTAGCATTTCACAGCCAGCTATCCATCACATTTGTTATCTTACTGTTAAAGCTTCCTGCCCTATCCATCGCCCCCTCTCTCGCCCCACCCTCCCGCCCAGCCCCAACACACCTTTTTGAAGGTGTGAAGAAAAAGCCAGACTCTGCCTATTCTCAAGTAAGGGGTGTTGTAATGGGCCAATTAATGTGTGCAAAGTGGTTTCTGGCTGCCCTGACTCAGCAAAGGGTCCTTAACACCATAGATGTCACAGGGAGTTATGTGTTTGCTTTGCTTAGGGATGTGGTGTCCAACCAGTTCTGAAGCAGTCGCCATCATAGTGGCTACTGCTATGGTGAACTAACCACATTCACCTGGCCAAATAGCAACATTGTTCAAGTCAACTAGCCACATGCAACTGGCCAAATAGCCACATGTGACTAGTGGCTAGCGTGTTGGACACTGTGGGCTTAGGATGACCAGAGTTCCTGTTATTAAAGGGACAGTCCCATAGTTAAGCCCTACCACAGGTGTCCCAACTTTTTCTTAAAGATAGGCAAACTGTTCCGTATTTTCTGTCTCCTCCCTGTAACCCTTCTGCCAGGTAGTGCCAGCAGCAGCCAGGGCCGGGTTCAATATCTAGGGTTCCCTTTTCATCCATCTCACACAGAACTGGCTCGAGCCCCCAGCCTGGGAAATTCACACACCTCTGGGCGCCTCTAGGAGGCAATGCTTCCCCACTCGCAAGCACAGAGTCTGAGTGTAGAAAAGAAACTTTTAATGAAAGGGAGATAAGTTACATGGCATTAGCTCAGAAAAATACCACAAACATAGTTCCTAACCCCCCACGAGTAACCGTCCCAGCTGAAATGGATTGAGCAATGTCCTTTGCCCCCCACGCTCACTAGTCCAACAATGTAAGGGTTCCATTCATTTACCCAAACTTTCTCTGTACCCCACTTCAAATGCCCCACTTACAGCTCTGTCCAGTCAGTGTGGACCCAGACACATCACCCTGATGACGCCACTCACTGAGCCTGAGGCTATGCCACCTTTGTGCTGCTCCTGTGTTCTGCTTGTGCCACCTGCCACCACTCCTACCGGCTGCCCACCGGTCGTTTCCGCCAGCTGCTCCACTGGCCGCCTGCCACCACTCCTACCAGCTGCCCGCTGGCTGCTCCCACCAGCTGCCTACCGCTGCTCCTACCAGTCACCTGCCAGTTGCTCCTGCCAGCAATCTTGCTGGCTGCAATGGGTCTGGCTCCAGGCCAAACCAGTGACTTCAGCTCTTAGTGATTTTAACTCTTTAGCCACCCCCTGGGCTGGCAAAAGATTCCAACTTCCACTGGACTAGCAAAAAGACTCCTGATGGAGTCTGCTTTAGGTCTGTCCTTAAAAAGGGGGGGAAAGAGGCAGGTTGAACCAGTCTTACAGCTCACACCTGGCAGGCATGAAGCAGGCTGGCTCAAGCCGTTTCCCCCCAACTCAGTTCACTCAACTCTGGAAGGGGGAGGCTTGTTCATCTGAGACCTCTTACAATGATGGTGTCTCTCCTGCAAGCACTGGTGACATATTTTACAGTTCCCACATTTAGGGGTAGCATGATTTGTGATCCCACAACAGCCCAAATTAGTTACAATACATCACATTCCATTCTAACAACCGATCCTTCATCAGCCCTGGCTGAATTGGATTTATATAACCACACCCCGGATTCCTTCCCCATCCCAGCATGAGCTGTATTTACATATCAACAGTTACTTATCTTGCAAGGCTAAACAACTTCAGCTGGCTGCATTTCAAGCAGTCCTTCAGACCCCTGGCTTATACCTTAGGTGACCAGAGTTCCTGTTATTAACGGGACAGTCCCATAGTTAAGCCCTACCACAGGTGTCCCAACTTTTTCTTAAAAATAGGCAAACTGTCCCATATTTTCTGTCTCCTCCCCATCAGCACGGGTGGGTACTGCTGCCGGCTGGATCCCTGCTCCCCCAGCCACCTGTACAACAGCAGGAGGGGATGATGGTGACTGATGATGGATGTGAGAGTGCCAGGCTGGTGGCAAAGCTGCAGCACATAAGGCTGGCCACTCCCCCTGTTGGTGTATCAGCGCAGCCCCCACTTTTTGCAGGCTCCCAGCTAGCTGGGCCTGCACCCTATCCCATTTCCAGCCTACACTCACTGCAAGCTGTCGTGGCTGGTGAGTGTAGGATAGGTCCCAGGCAGCGGCCTTTTCTGCCTACCCATTGGCTCTTCTCATGCTCCCCCTCTCGCTGTCCTCTCCCTGCTTTGCCCCTTCACTCCTCCCAGCCCCATTTTTCCTCCATATCACCCCAAAAGGGCACATTCCACTCCCAGCCCTGAGCAGAGAATCAGCCTCTGGCTGGATGCTCAGCTCACCCACCTGACCAGCAGGCTCCTTCCTTCCCCCATGGCCTCCAGCCTGGGGCACCGAGCCTAGAGCAGAGCCCCGCTCATGCCAGTCCCACATGGCCCTGGCATGGGGGAAGCCTCAGCTAAGTTCTGAAGTGGCAGGGTGAGGGGGAAGCAATTTCTAGACTGTTCATGCCCCAGCCCTGCAGGCTCCACAACAGCCCCTTGGGCAGGGGCTTCGCACCTTCGTCATTCACCCCAGCCCATGCCCTGGTGCATAGCGCATCCCAAGGGCTTCACTCCTTCCTGTCCGTGCTGTAGCTGGGGGAACAGGAAGTGGCTGGATTATGTCTGTGGTCAGCAGCATCCTGATGGTGTTAGCTGCCTTTTGACACTGTGCAGGCAGACAGGGACATGCTGCTTCCAACCACAGGGAGCTGGGGTGGGGGAAGAGATGAGCTCTGCTAAGACATGAGCCTGGTCATTCCCACTCCCCACAGCTGGAAGCAGCTCCTGTCCCTTCCCTCCCACACAGTGGCAAGAAGCTGCTGCTAGCCACATGCTGACATGAAACCCCGCAGAAATTTGGGGAGGGGGACATGTGACTTGCATGCCCTCCCATGCACCTCCAGAAGATGTGGTGCCAAGCACGGGCAGATGACCATTTTGCGGGGCCCAGGGCAGCACAATTTTGCGGGGCCCCCCTTTGCCACGGCGCATGCGCAGTGGCGCCACGCACATGCGCGGTGGCGCCATAGCGCATGCGCGGGGCTTTTTGAAGTGCGGGGCCCGAGGCAGCCGCCCCGCTTGCCCTGCCCTATATCCGCCCCTGGTGCCAAGTACCAGGAGAGGTGGGTCTATCCTACAGATCCAGCACTGGGCAAGGAGGGTTGGGTGTATGGGAGTGTGTGTGTGTCACCTCTCCCCATGTGAACCCTAAAGCCTTACAGATAAGAAGGTAAATAAAAAGAATAGGGGTCTGATCAATTTGAAGTTAATTTGAACATTTTTACTACGTAGTTCTGTTTGATTGCCATCAAACTTGTTTGAATACAAATCATTTTACCAGGTGTCCAGTATTCAGTTAGGGTCTTGCTGTTTTGGGGATGAGGGAAGGGGCCCTGCAGCTTTTCCACCTGGCTTTTAAGTAGGGGTAGCTGACTTGACATACTAGTGCATGCCTGGACCTGGCAGCATTTGAGTATGGACAACAGTTTTGTCGGGGGTGGGCTGATGGTATTGCATTTTGGTTTTGTAATTTTAAGTTTGTGGTGGTGCACTTAGAGCTTGGGCTTGATTTATTCTAAATCTAAATAAAAATGATAGATGTGTCCATTGCAAGTATAGAGAGGCGCGTATTACAGAACCCATTTACCACGATGATGCATCCTGATACTTCATATGGCAGCAGTATCATTCCAAGAAAGTTAGTAAGCCAGAGCCTTTGGTCCTTAAAGTAGCTGCAGACAGCCCATGGAGAATCCTCCTGGCTGGGGACTCTAGCTGCATAATTTTCAAGGAAGTGCAGTCTGGGCAATGCCAGGGGCCACTGCTGAAGGGAGACATGGGGGGCCACCAGCCACATGACCCCCATGGCTTGGGCAAGAGCCAGGACGACCCCCCTCCACCTCAGGCTCATCTTTCCCCCACCTCTGCATCTTCCCCCTACCCATGAGCAATGCGGATCTGGGGGGGACAGTAGCGGGGCTGGAGGTCTGATGCTGGCAGCAGGGGGGCCATTCTCCCCCCATCACCAGAAGCAGGGGATGTGCAGCAATGTGACCCCAGCTCACTCTGCTCCCCTGGCTACACCACTCTACTTCTCTACTTCCCATCTCTCTCCTGAGCAACGCGTCTGGGAGCAGAGTGAACCAGAGCTGCATTGCTCCACATTCCCCCAGTGAGTGTGGGGGAGTGTTTAAGATACCTGCTGTGGGCACCAGCCACCTCTCCTCCCCCTTGCCCCCCCCCCCGCCTCTGCTAGGCCCTGGGCTGCCAAGAGGCTCTGGCCTTGCTGCCTCCAGTAGTGTTGGGGAACATGTGACCCCTCCCCCCTCCTACATACCATCTATAGGCAGTGCTGAGGGTTAGGTGTGGGAGATAGTCCCTAGCCCTACCCCTTCCAGGGATTTGCTTCATGTTTGTACAAACCAATGGATGAACATGCCTAGACCCAGTTTTCACTTATATAGTCTACCAGATAATGGACAGGTAAGCAAAGTAGAATACCAAGGACAAACCAGATGTACCAAAACTTTTGAAAATATTTGGGAACTCAAACTATTCCGTGAAATGAAATCCTTGTTGTTTCCCCTGGTGATTCATCTATAGAATATAGATGTCATTACTTCCACCAGCAGCAACTACAAAAGTGAGAGGAGAATCAGGTCCCATGTGTTGTTCTACCCAAGGAAGCATGCTATGCAATTAATGGAAAATAAGGAACAGAGCCTGTATACTATTCTTCTGTCTCAGAATATAGATTCATTCAGATAAGTGATCAGTTGCCTTGGAGATGGGTTAATTGCTGAAATTTGTAGTTTATTATCTGTCTATTTCAAAGGTTTCAATCATGGCAATATCTAGGCTAAAAATAATGCTTTTCCCTTCTATAATGTCTTTTCTATAATGCCCTTTTCACTTCTATAATGCCGTTCAGCCACAGATCTCACTTTACAAACCTTAAATGATTTAATCCTTACAACATCCTTATGAAGTAGACAAAAGTTATCAGTCGCCCCATGTTACAAATTGGAACACTTCCCCTTCCAGAGTATAATGGATCATTAGTAACAACCTGTTGAGTCATTCGTATCCGTAAGTATCTCCAACCAGCTGGAAAGAGTACTGCAGTCTTTTTCTTTCTCTGGCACAGCCAACCTTGGCAAGTCTTCCATGCCTTGACCTTCTGTCTGAGTCAAAGTCCAAATGAACCTTTCCCAGGGTATTAAAGAATCCAACAAATAAGCAGTTCTTTTCCCCTCCTTTGGGTCTTCAGCCCCAGTTCTTACCCTTTAAATGCAGCCCATTGTTCAGGCCTGCCCCCTTCTTGGGACTTATACCCCTTTAACAATGGCAAGGAGAGGAAAACAGGCCTGTCCCCAAATCCAGGTTCCAATCCAGAGATCCTATAAATAGCACCCACAAATTGCTTACTCCATTTAATTGCTACTATTTCCCTCACCCTCTTCCAATCAGGCCCCTTTTTCTTCAGCCCTATCTCAGGACCAGCATCCTCAGGTTCTTCTCTCTCTGCAACCTCAGTGTAAGTTCAGCCAGCCACCAGCCTGGCTGCTTGTCAGTCACCTCTGGCCAAAAAGAGACACCCTTCTTTATTCCTTAGATCCAAGCAGAGGAACTGAACCATTAAGTCCCAGCAGATCCTTTTATCTGAGCCTTCTGGATGCTGATTGGCTGCTTCTATAAGGCCTCTCTAGGCAGACCTGGAGGACCCACCATTGTTGCTCCATTCCTGTCACTTGAACTTCACTGTTTCCTGGTGCAGGGTTTACTAGGACTGTGCAAAGGCCAGGTGCCCTCATCATGGTGTCATCTAGAGAATTTTCTAGACATGCCCTGAGGCTGAAATTTACATTAATTGCCCAATTCAGAAACACCAAGCAATTTCCTAAATAGTTTGTTCATTTTCTCTACAAGGAAACCAACACCAGCTCAACTCTACCTCATCCACAAGGGAAGCATTTCAACTGGAGCAGGCCTTTACTTTGGAGCATTATATAGATATCTGGCAATGTTGTCATGAGCGATCCAAACAGCATCTGCATGTGGTGACACTGAGACCACTTACAGAGAGACTAATGAGTCTGCTCAACAGCCTTAGCTAAGAGCCAGTTGGCTTTTAGCTCATGCTGTAGAGAGGCTCATCCACTGAGGTCCCAGGTTTGGTTCCACCTGTCACTCTCACACACACACACACACACACACACCACTTCTACAGTCAGTAATAAATGGAGGTTACTTGCTTGTAAATGGAGGTTCTTCAAGATGTGTGGTTCCTATCTGTGTTCCCCATACAGGGTATGCATACGCTTCATGTGCCTGAGACCAGAGATTTCTAGCAAGTAGAGTCCAACAGTCCATGCCTGCACAGTTATTCCCCTTGTGTCCATACCGAGTGTAGAAGGGGCAGTGCAGACTGGTGCCTCTTCAGTTCCTTCTCTGTAAGATTGCTGTCCTAACTGCTGCATCTGCAGAAGAGGCCTGAACCAGGGTTCCCTCGATGGTGTGTGCCTGCATGCGCGTGCACCAAAAGTTTGCCTCCCAGCCACCACCTCAGAAGAGCCACACAGTGGCTGCTCAGCTGCTTTAGGGCGGGGCTGTGCAGCAGGCATCTGCCCAGCCCCAGAAGCAGCAGGGCAGCCACCACGCAGCCCTGGTCCGAGCTTTAGCCCTTCCCCAGGGATGAAGCTGTGGGCCACGTTGCGGGCGACTGCTCCTCTGGCAGCCCAGGCCAGGGCAAGAGCCAGAGGCCATATGTACAGCCATGTGACAGGTGGCAGCTGCTCTGGTGGCCCTAGCCGGGGTGGGGGCTGATCCTGCCAGGCTGGAGAGTCTCTGCCTGTGGCGTGCCAGGCCCCACGGAGCTGGAGCAGCCTGCCAGTTGACCACAAGTAGTAAGCATCACCCAGTAAGAGCAATGTTAACCACTCACATCCCTATTTTGAATAGGAGTTTAATAGTTGAGCTTTATTGTTTTATATTGATTTCTATGTGTGTGTGTTTGTGTGTACACGTGCACATTAGATTGTTTTTTAAACCATCCAGCTGGTGGCCTTTTTTTGAGCTTTTAAAGATTTTAAGTAAGAAGTATTATTTTTTGTATTTTATGGGAATACCTATAATTATTTTTTACTTTTTATTTTAATGATCATTTTTATTTTTTTCATCAAATCATAGACTACTAGAACTGGAAAGGACCACGAGAGATCATCAAGTCCAGTCCCCTGCCCTCACGGCAGGACCAAGCACTGTCATACCTGACAGATGTCTGTCTAACCTGCTCTTAAATGTCTCCAGTGATGGAGATTCCACAACCTCCCTAGGTAATTTATTCCAGTGCTTATCCACCCTGACAGGAAGTTTTTCCTAATGTCCAACCTAAACCTCCCTTGCTGCAGTTTAAGCCCATTGCTTCTATGCCTATCCTCAGAGGCTAAGCAGAACAATTTTTCTCCCTCCTCCTTGTGACACCCTTTTAGATACCTTAAAGCTACTTGCATGTCTCCTCTCAAGCTTCTCCTGTCCAAACTAAACAAACCCAATTATTTCAGTTTTCCTTCATAGGTCATGTTCTCTAGACCTTTAATCATTCTTGTTGCTCTTCTCTGGACCTTCTCCAATTTCTCCACATCTTTTTTGAAATATGGTGCCCAGAACTGGACACAATTCTCCAAGTGAGGCCTAATCAGCGTAGAATAGAGCAGAAGAATAACTTCTCGTGTCTTGCTCTCAACACTCCCGTTAATGCATCCCAGAATCAGGTTTGCTTTTTTTGCAACAGTGTCACACTGTTGACTCATATTTAGCTTGTGGTCCACTCTGATCCCTAGATTCCTTTCTGCAGTACTCCTTCCTAGACAGTCACTTCCCATTCTGTATATGTGAGACTGATTGTTCCTTCCTAAGTGGAGCACTTTGCATTTGTCCTTATTAAACTTCATCCTATTTACCTCAGACCATCTCTCCAATTTGTCCAGATCATCATATATATAGTAGCCCAATGTCTGTGAGTCTGTAACGCTGTAGCGTTATAGTCTTGTCTCTGGGGGGCGCTTTTGCCTCCCGCCATGGCACTCGGCTGAGTTCTGCGCTGCTCAGCCAGGCTGCAGCAGGGGAGCAAGTGGCGGCAAGCGGCCATTTGGGGTCCACAGTCCCCATGCAGCACCCCCGTGCTGTATGGGGAGCGCGGACCCCAAATGGCCGCTTGCCGCCCCTTGCTCCCCTGCCGCGGCCTGGCTGAGCGGCGCAGAACTCAGCCAAGCACCATGGCGGGAGGGGAAGGGGGGCGGGGCAGTGACGTACACGGCTCCACCCCCTGGCCGTGTATGTCACTGGGGTAGGGTGTAAAAAAAACGGGACAGCCTTGATCGGGGGGTGGGAGGGACTGGCCGGGAGAGGAGCAGGGCTGGCTGAGGGGGAAAGCAGAACTGAGGGGGGGGGGGGTCAGAGGCAGCGTAGCTGGCCAGGGGAGAACGGGGGAGGGGCGGCCAGTGGGAAGCAAAGATGGTTGGGGGTGGGAGTCAGGGGCAGCGAGGCTGGCCGTGGGAAATCAGGAGGAGGAACTGGCTGGCGGGGGGCGGTGAGAGGGAATCAGCCGGTGGGGAGCTGGACTCACCCGGGCGTGTGCAGATCCCAGGATGCTGCCTGCCCCGCTCATGCATCCCCGACGGAGACAGAGGAGAGTGGAGAGAGAGTGAGAGGCAGGAGGGGGAGAAGAGAAAGAGAGAGACAGAGTAGAGAGAGAGTGAGAGGCAGGAGGAGGAAGAGAAGAGAAAGGGAGAGTGAGAGGCAGGAGGGGGAGAAGAGAAAGAAAGAGACGGAGAGAGAGGCAGAAGGTGGAGGAGAGCTGAGAGAGAGAGAGAGAGAGAGGCAGGAGGAGGAGGAGAGAGAGAGATAGAGCGAGAGACCGGAGGCTCAGGAGAGAAGACCGACGTGGAGGAGAGACCTGAAAATCCTGTCTTATGATGGGCTAATTGGCTAGTTTTGAAAAATGACCCTATCCTCCAAAGCAGCTGCAACCCCTCCCAGCTTTGTATCATCTGCAAACTTAATAAGCATACTCTTTATGCCAATATCTAAATAGTTGATGAAGATACTGAACAGAACTGGTCCCAAAACAGACCCCTACGGAACCCCACTTGTTATGCACTTCCAGCAGGATTGTGAACTGTTAATAACTACTCTCTGAGAACGGTTACCAACCAGTTATGCACCCACCTTATAGTAGCCCCATGTAAGTTATATTTGCCTAGTTTACTGATAAGAATATAATGCGAGACCTTATCAAATGCCTTACTAAAGTCTAGGTATACCACGTCCACCGCTTCTCCCTTATCCACAAGACTCGTTATCCTATCAAAGAAAGCTATCAGATTGGTTTGACATGATTTGTTCTTTACAAATCCATGCTGGCTGTTACCTATCACCTTATTATCTTCCAGGTGTTTAATTCATTAATTACTTGCTCCATTATGTTTTCTGGCACAGAAGTTAAACTGACTGATCTGTAGTTTCCTGAGTTGTTCTTATTTCAAAAGGGTGTCACAGGGAGGAGGGGGGAAAAATTGTTCTGCTTGGCCTCTGGTGATAGGAGAAGAAGTAATAGGCTTAATCTGCAGCAAGGGAGGTTTAGGTTGGACATTAGGAAAAGCTTTGTAACTGTCAGGGTGGTTAAACTTGGTCCTTGACTCGATAACCTCTCAAGATCACTTCGAGTTCTAGTGTTCTAGGAAATCTAGATTTGATTTTAACAAATAGGGAGGAACTGGCTGAAATTTTGAAAGTGGAAGGCAGCTTGGGTGAAAGTGATCACTGTCTCTGGAAAGAGACTTCAAGTCAGTAAGTTAAATGATGTGGCAAATACTTGCTGCTGGTCACAAACTTCAGTCTTTTGTCTTTACCTCTCCTTCTGCTTTTATACACAGTGTCAGGATTTACTTCTCCACTTCTTGAAGTTTGAATTGAAATTTGATCCTCATTAACATATCCAGGTGATCTTCTTTCAATTTGTTTCATGATTTAGTTTTGATATTATTCATAAGACTAAAGCCATGCTCCCACTCAGCACAGAGAGCTTGAAAGGTTGCATGTATATTCACCAGTTGTGAAACTACACTATTTAGTTCTGCATTTTGTAGACAGAAAGTCACCATTTCCTGGAAATTGGTCATCAACTCTGCTTCACGTTTCTCTGCGATTGTATTTGTAATCACAAAGAACTCCTCCTCCAAAATGTTTTGGGCAGATAACTCCACTTGACTAAAGTTCAAAATGTTTCTGTGTTTGTCAACTGACTTACTAACTTTTCACTGCCAAATTCATAACTGATTTGCTGTGATGAAAGTGAGGCAAAGTAAAAAGCTGCCCATTCATGTAGTTCCTTTTTGGGAAAGCTTTTATTCAGATGATCACACAGAAGGAATATGAAACTCAAAATAGATTCATCACTGAACTGAGATTCACCAAAGCAGAGATTCCTTGGGACTAGCAGCTCTGGCTCAGCTAGGGTTGCCAGATGGTTTCACCAAAAATACCAGACACCTCCCCCCCACAAAAAGCGCCGGGAAAATTTTGTTGAAAAAAAAAAAAGTACTGGGCTGCCGAAATGCAGTCACAGCCCCTTTAATTGGGGCCGCTCCTCTGCCACTCCCCCCCCATCGGGGACTAAGCCGACATTTTGTATGTCTGGTATTTCTTAGTTTCTTTTCCGGACAGAAGGTGCAAATACCGGACTGTCCGGGTTCAATACCAGACACCTGGCAACCCTAGGCTTGGCTGCTGAGCTTGTGCTCAGAAGGGTGCTCCTCATAGTCACTGTCTGCGGAGGCCTCCCCAGTCTGGATCTGACTGAGTTCTCACGGTCATCTTCATGAAGTACTGCCTCAAAACTTGTCCCTCAAAAGTGCAGGGAGAGAAGTAGCAGCTGATGCCACATTTAGTGGAAACATGACCCTTCCCAAAGCAGTAATGGCAGCTGGTGTTTGTTGTTGACTGAGCAGGGGCTTTGGGCATAGTCCTGCTTCACAGAGAGAGGATCCTGAGGTGGAGAGAAATTAAACTATGTTAACTTCACTATAAAAACACTAAAAATACTTAAAAGCTATGGAATTATTTACAGATTGTGAAAGAGAATGCGAGGAGAGCTTCAGGCACAGAGGATTCCAACTCAGATCATGTGGTGGTAAGAAGGTTCTGGAGAGATGTCAGTCTATGCCAGCAGTATAAGGGGCAGTGCAGACCACAAGGAGAGCACTTACACCAAGGGAGAACACTTGATGGAAATCTCCAGTCTCAGGCACATGGAGCACACATGCACCCCATGTGTGGAATACACACTGGGGCAGCCCTCCAAGTGAAACACCGGCTTTCCTCGTACATTAATTTCAGCACATTACTCTAGTTACTAATGTTTCAGTGCTGGTGCCTATAAGAGCTGTATAGGATAATGGAGATCTCCAGAAGGAGATCTGAAGACCCGAAGCAATAAGGTGGTCTGACAGGGAACACAAACTTGGGCTCTGCAAATGAGCTTTACCGGCTTCAATTCAAATTGTATTACATCCAAAAAGAGGGAGTAAAAGGCGTTGACATAAGGAAACTTAACATTAATTGTTCCTTTAGCTACTTTTTCCTCCTCATTTTGCTGCTTGCCTGACAATGTACCAGGTATTCCTAGATGCTACCTTTACATTAATCCCTTCAGTAACACTGATCTGACTGGTAGAGACACTACCATATCCATTCCCCTTGCACCCCCTGCCCCGACTGTATGATCCAGCCAGCTGTAGAGTTTGGCATCCGCACAGATAATAAATGGCCAGCAAGTGGCAGCACTGCCTTACATAGCGATGATTCCACTCAGTGATATGGAGTAAGCTTTACTAAGGCTTGTGAGACTTTGTGGAACATTTATTTGGAAGTAAAGAATATAGGCAGATTTTTAACCTTCCCAACATTGCAACAGCCCCAGTTGTCAGCAAAAGATGCAGTGAACATAATAAAATTGAAAAATACCATACCACAACTGAAGTGTATTTTGCCAACAGCACATGCACAAACCAATTGCATCAGATAAGACTGCATGTAACAAAACATATGAGCAAATCCCATCTGCTTAATGCCAAGGTTCTCTTGGATAGTGCAAGAATGTAGCAGTAGTTGGGAATTCAACATACTGGATTTGAGAAGAGGCTGGCTAACAGTGATAGGCCAGTAATTAAATATTTAATTTCTTATAATCAGTCCTGAATCAGAACAAGATGTGTGGAGGGGCCTGGCACTGCACTCCTAGAAAGGGCAGGATTTTGGGCAGAAGGTGGGGGCCGGTGGCCATTCCCCCTTGCCAGCCCTCAGAACCACCTGGAACACCCCATGTGGAGCTCTGGCAGTGATTTAAAGGGCTTGTGGCTCTGGCTGCTGCCGCTGTTGCAGTAGCAACTGAGAGCCCTGGGCCCTTTTGAATTGTCAGGTCCCAGGGTAACTGCCCCCTTTGCCCCCTGCTCATTGGTGGGCTTGCTTGGGTGTTTCTGGACCCAGAACACTGGATCCTAGCTCCTGCCGCCAGGGTTTGGAAGTGCAGATTTAAGAATGTCGACACTGCAGTGCAAGCCTGAGCTCAGATTAGGGCTCAAGCCCTCAGCCCTCTTCTATCTACATACAACTCTCTCAGCCGTAAGCTTAGACCCAGGGTTATGAAGAGCACAGCAGGCCACAATAATATGGGCAGCACTGATGACACAGGCATCCAAATGAGTTTGTGTACCAGTTCAATGTATGTGATGCCACGTGCAGATTCAACCACCATGCTATACTTGCTAAGACTCTATTTAATTCTTTTTTGTGCCAGGCCCTCTAATATCAGTGTATGGCTTCATAATCCAAGGCAAGAAGGGGACGTGGGGTCCCCCCAAAATAGTAGTGGGAACAGCAACCCCATTTATGGCAATGTCATTGGTGGTGTCCCAGCCTGTCCTTGAATGTAGGCTTCCAATCTATGGAAAATCCTGGCATCATGACCCCATGAGTGTCCCTGATTCAGCCTCTGTGGTTCACAAGAGTCTGCATAGTGCTAGAGTTGACTCTAGCACTATGGTTTTGGTTTACGTACTCATATATTCCTTGAGGAAGGCACCTGAATCCTACCAATGGCTCCGGTGCAGTTTGGAACCCTATTCTCTCAAAGCCAGCAATTACAGCCATTCTGGGGTAAACAGCACCCCTGATTACCTCAGAAACCTTCACCACCATGTTAGCCCCTGTTGACTTTCCAGCACCACTTGGTTATCAGCAGACCTGCTGCAGCCTGGAGTAGCCAACTTCCATACAGTTATAACAACCTGATTTTGGACCATCTTGGCTGCTCTCATGTGTGTGTCTTAGTATTGGAGGGGCAAGGCAAGTGCTCACATACCTCCAGAAATGTAGCCTTCTTCATGTGAACAACCTGGACGTGCTCCTGGTCATTCCAGGTCAGTATGACGATGTGGTCCCACAAGTCTGTGCCTGTGTTGTGCTTAATTTGTGATGTGCCAGGGTTCAAACACATTGTTTACACTTCTAACTGATGCGGCAAGCCCAGAGATGCTGCGGCTTTGAACTGCCAAGGCTAAAGGTGCTGAGGCTCAGACTTGGCAAGCACGGGCACAAATTAAGCACTGCCTATGGCCCTGCTCAAATAGTGCTGGTCTACATGCAGGGAAAAGGGACCCTCAGTGACTAAAATGAAAGGGCAGCATCAGCCAGTTCGAGTCTTCCTTTTCTTCTTGCTCCTGCTACATCATTAGCTCTGTCATGTGCTTTTTGCTTCAGACAGTGCCACCAGAAAGTCCACCAGCATCTCACAGAAGCTCTGCTTGTGTCCTTAAGCAAGAATGAAAGCATAAGCAAGAGAACTTCTTCAAGTGGTGACATCTCTGTGTTGCTGGCTCTGGTCGCAGGGAGCACATTGAGCAAAATGATGTCTCAGCAGGATGTGTTGGCAGGCAGCACAAACATGGGTGGGTGGACAGCAGTGTTCCCTCTATTTTTTTCCTTCAATGTGCAGAATAAATGTTATGTATACCAAGGCATGTGCAGATGTGTACCACTAGTAGAAACACATGCTGCCCTCTGTGGGCACTGTGGGCACTCTGCTAATCAGCTGGGTGGCATTTGAATCTCTCTTGGATAGCCACCCAAGCATTCAGCTTCCAGGGAACACAGGTGGACAAGCGGATGTCCCCACATTGTGCTGTGAACAAAGGGCTAGAGCAGCCTCTTTTTTTGTGAGGGCCCTAAGAAGTTTGGGGTATGATTGGTTGGACTTAGGCCTGTGTATTGCAGTGCATATGTTGGAGTCCCAGGTTGGGGTATGGGTTCAAAAATTCATAAGTTAGGGTCAGCAATCTGGCACTGGGGTCTCTAAACCACGGTCTACTGACTCTAGTTCCATGAACCCTGGGCTCACATTCCATTGCAGACACTCTAAGCTCTGCCTTGAGCTTACCCACTTCCTGCACACTAAAAGCCTTTCTGCTTCCCGGCTCTCGCCCTCATATTGAGAGAATGTCTGTGTAGCAATCAGAACATACATGTGCAGCTATGCCCAAGCTAGCTTTGAGCTAGCAGCAAAGCCTTGGGTATGTTCCCAGAAGGGCAGGGCTGGCCCATAAAGCTGCCTGTGCTGCCATCACATCATTGCTATTGTTACAGGTTGAACCTCTCTAGTCCAGAACTCTCTGGTCTGGAAACATCTGTAGTCTGGCATGATTTTAGTTAGCTGGATGTCCACTTCTCATGGGTGTGGCCAAGTTTCCTGCAGTCCCATAAAGTTTGTTTACAGCCATCAGTCCTGGCTCTTAGTGTTCTGTGTTGTTGTTTCAGCTCTGATTTACCCGTAAATGTCCTCTAACAGCTCAGTAAGCAGGGGAAGTGTTGGTAGTGCTGCTACGCAATATTGACCTCCCATGGTCCGGAAAATTCTCTTGTTCAGAATTGGTCATGCCCAGAGGTTGCCGGACTAGAGAGGTTCAACCTGTACCAGATAAGCTAGCTCCAGAATCTTTCCAAGTGCTGCAGTCACATCCCCTGACTGCAGTGCAGACATACCCCCGTTGCTCCCTTCTAGGGGCACAGCAGTTACCATTTATAAAAGCTAAAGAGAGATAGATAGATAAAGCTTTCCTGGGGTCACGGCTCAGTAGATACATGTACACAGTGATAAAAAACCTGCAGAGCCGTGTCTCAGACACCACAGCAGCTGGCTTTAGTTTGCAGGGCTTGGGCTGCAAGTCTATAAATTGTAGTGCAGATGTTTGGAGCTGTGAAACCCTCCCTCCCTTAAGGAGCTGCTGATCCCAGGCTTCTGCCGAAGCCCAAACATCTGCAGTGCATTTTTATAATCCTGAAACCCCATGAGCTGGAGTCAACTGATCAGGGCCAGCTGCAGACATGATGGAGTTTTTACTTTAGCATAGATGCACCCAGTGCATCTGTGCCCATTCAAGTTCCTCCATCTCTAAACATAGTTTCCAAAGAGCGTTTGCTAGTGTGAGGAAGTGACTAGATAGTGAAGGGTGCAGGAACAACTTTGGGAAACCCTGCCCCGAAAAGCCTGCTGGGCTTGATCTACTTGGAGTAGGAACTTAAACGCTTCAGCACAGCAGGGTGGTGGGCAGAGAGGCAGACTTGCACTTGCTACTGCTGCGGGATTCCACCAGGAAAGCATTCCCAGGGGAAGATCTGCTGCAGTGAGCTAGGACTCCCTATACTTCAGAGATCCATAGACCAGGCTTTTGGGGCCAATCACCAGCCATGATGAGCCCCAAGGAGAGGGACAAAGACTCCTTCTCTGTGGTGCTCAAGAGGTCCCCAGGGTTGGATCTTGGTAGAATGGGAGTGTCTGGGTTCCCCTATCTCATAACTGCTAGTCGGGGCTGCCGCCACTGATCACAACCACTAGACAAAGAGTCTCAACTCTGTCTACAGGTAGAAACAGCCACACTGTCATCAAATCAACCTGGCTGATACAGAGCCTCACATCTGCTTTCTCACATCCTCTGTACTATCTTCCTATTCCATCCAAACTTGCAAGCTTGAGCCACACCTTAGATTCTACCCTTTCCTTCTACACCACATGGACACTGTGACCAAGTCCTGTAATGTCTTCCCTCACAACAGTCAGATTGCTTGCTGGCGGTTGATGAAGTGCCGGCTCATTGCATGACTTCCTTCTTTGTTTCTGGTGCACAGGCATCCAGACGCTAGCTTTCAATGAAGAGCCTGTAAATCCACTGCAAACAAGGAGCAGGAGCCAGGCTAACTGCATCTACCAACCTTCACTGCTACAAAAGAAAGGGAAAAAACAGGAGCCCCATCAGGGTCTGGAGGCTTGAAGGGGAAGCCAGTGGGAAAGGAATGCCTATGGAAGCAGTAACTGCAGAATCCAGAGGGATGTTGCACAACTGTGAATGGCAGAAGAGATGGACCCCAAGCCAAAGGACAAGAGAGGCAGGCTGTGAGACAATCTATTGGTCTGAAATATGGATACGCTTGAGAAGCCCCATAATAATAATGGGTGGTAACAACTCAAACTCTCATGAAGATTCTTAACATAATACAGCCCTCCCCCTTTACAAAGTGCTATGCAGATACAAATTCAATAGTGAATGCTCAACACCCCGGTGAAGCAGGTTACTATTATTCTCTGCACTTTGCTCATGGTGGAACTGAGACACAGGGAGGTAAAGTGACTTGTTCAAAGATAGGCAGCAAATCAGTGTCAAAGCCAACACTAAAGATCAGACGATCTTCACATTCAGTTCATTAGATTACTCCACATCTTATTAATTATAATTTTAAGTAAATTGAACTGAAAGTCTGTTTCTGTCACTGGCTTGTTTCATTTAATTCTATCTGCAGAATGTGTATTACACACAACAAATATTTAGCTGCCTCAGAGGTATTGAACATCTTAATCAGTTAATGTCTGTGAGGTTTTTTTGAGAGCCTGGGATGAAAGATGTTGAAGCAGACAAGTAATATGCTTAATACTAATATTAAGGTATTAAATATGTCCCAAAGAATAAGCATAAAGAATAGCTGAAACAAAAGACAGGACTATGCTTTGTTTCAGCTAGACCAGACTAACACGGCTACATCTCTATTACTATTCTACATAAAGAATAGAGAACTTTACACTGAACTGATTAAAAGGAGAAGGAAACAGCAATGGGACTTAACAGACTTGCTCACTTTAATGAAGTACGCCGGTAGGGCTGGAAACACCCCACATCCCCTCTCCTCGGTATACGTCTCTGCAAGATTTTAAGCAACAAAAAATTCTTGACTGCTGCTTTGACCTTTGGTAACTACATACAATGGGCTATATTCTTCCCTCAATTACATCTTGACAGGTTACACCATGAGTCCATACCAGGTCAAGAAATAGAAGCCAAATGTTATGATTTTCAGTTCCCTACTGTAACTACTAACAAACCTATTTTATGGAAAGGGCAAAATTACATTTCACTCCTCTTCATCTGCAGTGGATGTCTTGCTGATGTTGCTGGGATAGATGCACAACAATCAAGAGCAGTTCTGCATTTATGTAGTAACTAAATGTTAACTTATACATTCTTGCCTTGTTGGCACTTTCTGCAGCACAGAGTATGTAGAAGGAGAAGAAAGCATGTTGGTAGCACAAGTGTAACCCCCCTTTCTTTCTTTTTCTGGTGTTTTGCCAAAAACCTTATTGCTGTAATTAAGGCTGCTATTGAAACTTGCTCAGCATGGATAGGGAAACATTCCCAAACAAAGTGGCTTGAGCAACTCCAAACTAGTTTACAATAGCCCATTGCACAAGGTTGCCAGATTCTGCTGGTTTCCATCCATGTCATGTTTTTCCTACCAGTATTACTAAAGTGACACACACATAAAGCAAGGACACATGAAGTGAGGTGCATGCTGATTGTACATGTAACCCACAAGGAGATTACCTAGACTGCTGGGGCTCTGTCTGCTGGCAGCTCAGGGCCAGGCACACAGAGTTTGCCTTGGCTCCTCCTCCCTACCAGGGTCAGAGTCTGCCCACCAACCCATAGGGAGTGAGATGCCCCTCCCAGAGATTTCAGGAGGGGAAGAAGGAGCCATGGTTTGGAGAGTCTGGAGGCAGCAGGGGCAAGGAGAAAGCTGGCTGTGTGGGAGCTAGTAAGCCCCAGGCCTGCATGCAGGGTTTCCCCCTGAGAACTAGCCTCTAGGGACCTGAAGGCAGGATCCCTCAGCTGGGTTTTATGTCTCCACTGTTGATTCCCAGTTTGTGGAGTTTGCTGGGAGGCTTCCCCAGCCAGGCTGAGTTGGCTCCCTGGGTGAGATCAGTCACTGCATGGTCAGCTCTGCTCTGTCTGCTGCTTTGGGGCTGCTGCCTGCTGTGTGTGTGTCTGAATGCTGGGGTAGGAGATTACAGTTTGAATGTTGGTGCAGTTGTGTGGCCTGCACCTTGAGCCTTGCACCCCTTTGTGGTGAGGGGAAATTCTGGGATTGTAGCACCCTGATTCCTGCCTGAAGAGGATCCCTGCCAGAAGAGACCAGCCCCTCTGCAGTGACTGAGTCATCTCTGAACCTGAGGCTCATTCATGGAGTGTGTGAGTGCACCATTGTTTAGTTAGTAAGTCAGGGAATTTGTTTGAGGATTTTACAACCTGCTGCATATTAAACCTATGGAGGGATTTACCACCTTGTCCCACTTGTGAGTTCTTTGGGCTGTACTGGACCCAGTCAGCCCCACTGCTAAACCACGGCAGAGAAGAAATTTGTGGTCATAAGTCATCAAGGGCCCCAACAAAGTACACGTACCAATGGGACACTAATCTTACAGTTGCTGGGCACCGGTGAACCTAAAGATAGTGTTTTACCCTGTTATGTTATATTTGTCTCCTGTTTAATATAATTGTGTTTATTATAGTGTATGTGTTTGTGTTATTTTCTGGGAGTCTCCAACTATCTTGCAAATACGTGGTGATTACCCTAGGTTAGAATTTTCCTTCCAAGCTGCCCTGGTGACCCTGCCAGGAAGGAGTGAGGGGGGCACCGCCAAATAAATCCATCAGAAAAAATAAAGTTGAGTGGGTGGCGGGATCCAGAAGAACCCAGACCTATCCATCAAAACCTGTAAGCAGATTGGCCTTAAAGAAGGTAACCAGGTGGAGAGGGGGCGCTACATACAGAACATTGACTATGACAGCGTGTGTGCTCCTTCTGCTTCCACTCAAAACACTGCAATGGGTCAATCGGCACATCCTGCAAATTCTAGATATGCAAATGCATTTAGCAAAACTACCCTCTCCTAGGAGACCATCTTGGTTACAACAATCTTGCAGTCCACTGAGAAGAAGGAAGGCCACTCATGTGGTCCACTCACTAGCCTGGTTTGCCCATCAAGGGTCTACACTAAAAAAGTAACACTGGTATAACTATATGCAGTTAGTGGATTTTAACAATATTGTTATACCAGTGAAAATCCCTGTGTGAATGCAGCTGTTCTGGTATAAAGGAGGCTTATATGTTCCTGCAGAGGACAAAGCTATATCTTGTGTGAAATGAAGTTGTAGCCACACTAGGTGAGGTTGTACTGCATTAACTATACAAGTATAGTTAACACAGTACAGCTTGCTAGAGTGCACAAAACCTGAATAATGAGCATGCTGTGCCCCTTTCCCCAGACACAAGGGCCTCCCCTCCTTGCTGGGCCCATGGACAGTTGCCCCCTTTGCCCCTCCCCCCCCCCATCAGGAGGCCTGGTGAGGGCATAGCTGTATCAGACACCACTTCTCCATTCTTGATTCACTGGAACAATGCAGCTAACAAGGCCGAGGCTGGAGTGAGCATTTAAGGATGCTCAACTTTACATCTATTGGAGGAGGGATCACCAAGAGAAAGCCTAACTATCTTCAGAGGTTGCCACAAAATGTCTTCATGCCATATAGAAACCAAGAAAACACTAATCCATAGAAAAGGAAAATCCTTCCAAGAGCAGCCAGAAACTGTGAAAGGTGACAAGCAGAATCCATTACAAAGTTTATCATGTATTCATTGCTTAAATAGCTTGAGCTCCATAGAGCTTTTTCTGAGAGAGAATGGCAATGCTCTTTTAGAAGGATTTTCAGTGGAACTCGTGTTATTCCTGGCGTTAACTGTGAATACCGGCTCCTAGCCCTCCCTGATCACGTTATCTGAAGTTTACTTCTTGGTTGCACATAGCAGAAAATGTGGTAAACGTAGGACATATGATAAACAAATCTCTTCTGAAAGCAATCAGGAACTAGGTGATTTTTTTAAAACTTTGTGGCGTTTATTTAACTGATAATGAAACAATTGTTTCTCTTAAAATATGTTCGGACATAGTTCACAGTTAGCTATAGACATAATGTTTCTAGGAAATTACAAGGCACCAAAGTAGCCAAAAATTAAGGGTTGGTACATTTAGATTAGATAAGAGGGGAAGCGGAAAAAGACAAGATGCAAGGGTCTTGAACAATAATAATAAGCCTGGCAATTCTGGCTGGTGAATTGAAATTGTTTTTATCCATTTCTAAAAATGATTTTTTGAGCACAACACATTTTCCAATGTGAATGAGGGTATTTGGTCTCTGCTGTTTAGTCAAAGCAGGGCTTTAATGTAGGCTGTTAAAGACTGGGGTTTCCCTTGATCATTCAACCTGGAAATTTCACCCTATTCATTTCCTATGCTCCCTTCCTCTGTAGCACCAGAAATCCCCTGAGGTGGGGCTAGAAGCCAGCCTTACCTAGCCAACACAAGCTTAAGAACAAAAGAATGGCCATACTGAGTCAGACCAAAGGTCTATCTAGTCCAGTAACCTGTCTTCTGATAGTGGCCAATGCCAGGTGTCCCAGAACAAATGAACAGAACAGGTAATTATCAAGTGATCCATCTCCTGTCACCCATTCTCAGCTTCTGGCAAACGAGACTAGGGACACCATCCCTGTCCATCATGGCTATTAGCCATTAATGGGCCTATGCTCCATTAATTTATCTAGTTCTTTTTTGAGCCTTGTTATAGTCTTGGTCTTCACAACATTGTTTGGCAAGGAGTCCTGCAGGTTGACTGTGTGTTGTATGAAAAAAAAAATTCCTTTAAGAATAAATAATAACAATAAAAGATAATAGAGCAGTTCTATTTACTTTTCAGTCAACATCAAATGTCTGTTACAATTAGGGATGTCAAGTATAGTTGACTACATGATAAATAGATAAGCCTGGGCTTATTGATTAATCCTATTGACTACACACACTGCCCCCTCTCCCCGCTGCCTCTGTATCAAAGGCAGCAAGGTGCGGGGGGAGGCAGTGCCCATGGACAGCTGGCTTTTAAGCTGGCTCCCCATGAGTACTGGACCCCACAGAGCCACCTCTCCCCTCCACATCTGCGCTGCTGCCTCTGATAGAGAAACAGCAGCATGGAGGGTGAGGGGGGCAGGCGGGAGCTGGTATAAGCAGGAAGCCGTCTTTTGAGGCAACTCCCCATGCATATCAGCTTCTGTGGAGCCACTTGCCCCCATGTGCTGCTGCCTCTCTATCAGAGGCACCAGCATGGGGTGGGGGCAGGTGGGAGTCCATACGCATAGGGAGCCAGCTTTTAAACTGGCTGTCTGCATGTGTTACCGACTGCTACCCCTCCAACCCCCGCACTGCCTCCCACAGAGGCAGCGGCGGGGAGGGGGGACACGGACGACCCACCAGGAGCCAGTGCTTGGGAGAGCCAGCTTACAAACCTTATAAACTGGTGTCCCAAGAGTACCAGCTCCACCTACCCTCCCCGCCCCATGCGGCTGCCTATCAGAGGCAGCAGTGTGGGGGGTAGGGGTACAGGGGAGTCTGCCATGGAGCAGCTTCTGTCTGCGGCAGGCCCAAGCTTGTTTTTAAACCAGTTCCCCTCACAGACTGGCTCCTGCCTGCCATCCCACATTGCTGCCTCTGTATCAGCAGCAGCAATGCAGGTTGGCAGGGGGCTCCCCGGGAGTGGGGCCAGGAGTGCACTGGCTGCTGGCCCTGCCCCTGCGGACTATCGAATAGTCATCTGACTGCCAAAATTTGGTGCAGTTACATGATTATTTAATTAATCGCTATGTGTCTGGGCACACGCACAATTTCTTACAATCAGAAGGCAGCTAATTTTAACAGAAAAAATAAACAAACTTAATTCCTGCATATTTCTGGGTAATTACACCACGCTCAGTACAGTGGAGGATGAGCACAGTGCAAATACGCAGAGAAGGTGGCTCCTGCACCCTAAAAGGCTTGAAAATGGGGCTAGCTTTTTAGACTGTACTTCTGTAACTTGCTTTTGGTCTGGCCTACCACTAGAGGGCAAGGGATGACCTGAAACACTGCAAGAACAATGCTTACGCTTCATTATATTCTCTCATGCAAATAACTGACCTATGGGACCCGGGAAGCCTAGGACAACCGCTCCTCCACCCAACAGACGTCAGCTAGAAATGTAAAATTAACACTGGTCTGGTCCTTGTTCTTGAAACAACTTTGACTAGATGAACTAACCCAAATTGACTAGTAGGAGTCTGTGGGAACCTAGAGATCTCCTTCCTCTCTAACATACACACATCTTGTATCAAGTCTCAAAGGGGTAGCCGTGTTAGTCTGAATCTGGAAAAGCGACAAGGAGTCCTGTGGCACCTTATAGACTAACAGATTTATTGGAGCATAAGCTTTTGTGGGCAGAGACCCACTTCTTCAGACCCACATCTGTCTTTGCCCACGAAAGCTTATGTTCCAATAAATCTGTTAGTTTATAAGGTGCCACAGGACTCCTCGACCTTGTATCAAATGAGTCAGTTTAATTAGGCACATAGGCCATAGAAGAAGCTCACTAACCCTTCCAGAATCTCTGGCCATCTTTGTGCAGGCTATAGTGGGTGGGAACTACTTATATTTGTTGGGAGGAAACTAGATTATTCTATGGGCGAACAAAAATCCACTGATCTGAGATGTGACAAGCAGGGGCACAGTCAGGATTCATAGGATCTGGACAAAGGGTAGAAATAAGACTTCCTTTCTCCTCCACAACCACATACATATGTTTTTTTTCCAGCTCTCCCTTCCTTCATGTTATCAGTCTCTCCTTTTTTTTTCTTGAGAGGGCAGAAACCAAAACAACAAAGTCAAAACCCATAAAATAATCAACCACCCAATTCTGAAATCACATTTTCTTTTTTTTCCTGCCTTTTTAGGACTTGAAAAAGCACAATAAAAGATTTCATGTCCCAAAATTGAGTGGCCAATTTATGCCAGCTCATAGTTTCTTTATCAGTTTGGGAGAGGGGCTGCCATGGGCTTCCCAGGATCCACAGGCCAGCTCTGTGCATCAGAGTGGTTAATAAATAAAACGTAGGAGGATTGTCTTGCATGCAGACAGTATTGTTCAACGTCACTTGCCTTCTAATGGTAACCCAGACTCAGAGAACAAAAATAGATAATTGCAGTGTTACTAAAAGAAGCAAGCATGTGAGAATCGGGGTCTAGATGTATTTATACTGTGCTCAAGTACTGTGAGAAGCTCAGAATCTATAATGAAAAAAAGAACAATTATTGCTGTACTGTTAAATCAGATTGTTGGCTGGAGATTAGATTCGGCATGTTAGACAATGTTTCCTGCCTGCTAATTTTTTCAATGTTTATTTTTTATTTTTTTAAATATTTTATTATTTCTCTAAAGTATATTAATACAAACACACAGTGACAGGTTTCAGACGGCTTCCTCTTAACCAGGAAAGAACTACCTTCCAGCTCCACGTTTCTCAAACTGCGGGGGGTCGCAGCTGGATTCGGTTTTTCTCTTGCAAATATTTGTGTGTCTCCGGCATCTCAACTGGCAATCCATTGACACTGATCACATGATTACCGATAGTCAGGCTCGTCTTCTCTCGCAAATGTTCACGTGTCTCCGATGTCTCCACTGATGATCTAAACGCTGATCCCGTGATCTCAGATAGTCAGGTTCGGCTTCTTTCGCAAATATTCGTGTGTCTCCGGTGTGTCTGCCTACATGGCATAGTGTTTACTAGTACAACATCTTTAGTGGTCCTTGGAGTGTATGTGAAGTTCTATTCTTTTATCAATTATTATAAATTTATAAAAACTTTTATCGGTTATTTTAAATTTTTAGCCTTACAACATGGAAAGGTTTTCACTGGGTGGTAAGCAAAAAGCTGATGACAAATCTACCGATATTGCTGATAAAAATAGGCCTAAATCAAGAAAGTATGATGAAAGTTACATATCTTTTGGTTTCACGAGTGTTTTTGTTACTGGAATAAAACAGCCTCAATGTGTTATTTGTCAGAAAATGCTATCTGCTGAAAGTATGAAGCCAAGCAAACTAAAACAGCATCTGGAGTAAAATGGAAAATTCAAATTTAGACATGTTTCCTGCTTTAAAACAATTTATTGAAAGCAATAACAAACATATTAGTGAAGAGGTAAAATTTTGTATTTTAAATCACCTTTCTCTTTAAAATTTCACTTTAAGAACTATTTCTCAGATATGGATATTGAAAAATTTGATTGGATAAGGAACCCATTTGACGCTAAACTAATAGCTGGTACGCTCATTACTACCAAGGAGGAGCAAATCATTGATATCTCTTCTGACACTGCTTTAAAAATAAAATTCTCAACAATGTCTCTCTCTGAATTTTGGATCAGTGTGCAAAAAGAGTACAAAGAATTAAGTGAGAAGGCTATGAACATATTGATCCTGTTTGCAACATCTTATTTGTGCGAGTCAGGGTTTTCTGCAGTTGCTGCTGCTATAAAAAGCAAATATCGATCAAAAGTAAATGTGGAACAAGAAATGAGAGTGGCTATCTCGACAATGAAACCCAGATTTCAAAAATTATGCAACAATGAACAAGCTCATCCTTCACATTAAACAATATGATTCCAAATTTGATTTTTTTGTCTATTTCCAATAAAAATTTAAGTATCAGAGGGGTAGCCTACTGACCGCTATGCCTACCTTCATGCCTCCAGCTTCCATCCCGGACACGCCACACAATCCATTGTCTACAGCCAAGCACTAAGGTACGACTGCATCTGCTCCAGCCCCTCAGACAGAGACCAACACTTACAAGATCTTCACCAAGCATTCTTGAAACTACGATACCCACATGAGGAAGTGAGGAAACAGATTAACAGAGCCAGACATGTACCCAGAAGCCTCCTACTACAAGACAAGCCCAAGAAAGAAACCAACAGAATACCACTGGCCATCACCTACAGTCTTCAGCTAAAACCTCTCCAACGCATCATCAGTGATCTACAACCCATCCTGGACAATGATCCCTCACTTTCACAGGCCTTGGGAGGCACACCAGTCCTCGTCCACAGACGACCCGCCAACCTGAAGCAAATTCTCATCAGCAACTATACACCGTACCATAGTAACTCTAACTCAGGAACCAATCCCTGCAACAAACCTCGGTGCCAACTCTGCCCTCATATCTACACCAGCGACACCATCACAGGACCTAACCAGATCAGCCACACCATCACTGGTTCATTCACCTGCACATCTACCAATATAATATACGCCATCATGTGCCAGCAATGCCCCTCTGCTATATACATCGGCCAAACTGCACAGTCCCTATGTAAAAGAATAAATGGACACAAATCAGATATTAGGAATGGCAATATACAAAAACCTGTAGGAGAACACTTCTATCTCCCTGGACACACAGTAGCAGATTTAAAGGTAGCCATCCTGCAGCAAAAAAACTTCAAGACCAGACTTCAAAGAGAAACTGCTGAGCTACAGTTCATCTGCAAATTTGACACTATCAGTTTAGGATTAAACAGAGACTGTGAATGGCTAGCCAAGTACAGTAGACTTCTGATAATCCGGCACCTTTGGGACCTAGGTGCTGCCTGACTATCAGATATGCCGGTGTATCGGGCGGTCCTGGTACAGCTGCATGGCTTAACAGCTGGCTGGGACACAATCTCCCTCCCTATCCCCTCCCCTTTCCTCTTTGCTTCTCCTTCTCCGTGCTGTAACCCGATCTCCTCCCCTCTCCTTTCCCCTTCGCTGAAGCAAAACACTCTTCTCCATACTGTAACATGATCCCACTCTCCCCCCCCCCAACCTTATGTGCGGTCTGGGTACAGCCAGCACGTGTGCTGAGCGGCAGGCTTTTTAATCAGCTGGACAGGAGCGCTTGACATTTTGATGCTGGAGTAAGGGGAGAGCCGAACAATGGGATGCCGGACTATTGGAGTTTTACTGTACAAAAGCAGTTTCTCCTCTCTTGGTGTTTACACCTCCACATCAGCTGCTAGAAGTGGGCCTTACCCTCCCTGACTGAATTAACCTCGTTATCTCTAGCCTGCATATTTATACCCGCCTCTTGAAATTTCCACTACATGCATCTGACAAAGTGGGTCTTTGCCCACGAAAGCTTATGCTCCAATGCATCTGTTAGTCTAGAAGGTGCCACAGAATACAATAAAAATGTAGTTATCAAAAGTTATTGGCATATTTATTACTTGTCCAATCCTAATCCCAATAAAATGATTAGCTTTACTCGTGGAGCAGTGACGGTGGGGTCACACGAATTCATTTAGCATTTTAGGGGGTCGCGGTATCACAAAGTTTGAGAACCCCTGTTCTAGCTGATTAAGCTCAAAGGCCAATTTCTGTGTTTGTAGCGAACACCCAAACTAAACAATGAGAAATTTATGAATCTAAAATATGATTATAGCTTAGTAATATAGAACACTTTTGGGTAATTCTTTTATTATATGGACATTTTAAAGAGAAGCTAAAACCCACAAAACAACCTAAAGGAGTTAGTAAAGTATGAAATGTTACTGGCTTTTTTAAAAAATTAAAATCCCTCCTTTTGGCCTAAAAGCTGAATCACAGATTACAGCTCCATTGTTCTAGGTATAGTAGGGTATGTCTACACTAGCCCCCTAGTTTGAACTAGGGCTTTATTTCGAACTACCGGGTCCCTGCCGCATGTAGACGCGGGCAGTTAGTCCGGATTTGTACATTTCAAAAAATGGCGACCGGCCGGGAAGATGCAAATCAAGCGCGGGATATTTAAATCCCGGGCTTGATTTGCAACTTCGAATGCCTACATTAGCCTCCCTAGTTCGAACTAGGGGGCTAGTGTAGACATACCCATACTTTGTTTAAGTTAAAAAAAAAAAAGGTCCTGGCCCCAGACAGCTTGCATTTTAAGATTATGACTAGATTCAACATGTAAATGTAATATACAAGAGGAGCGAGAGAATAAAGAAAATAAAATGGGCACATTCTTCATCAGTCTTTAGACTCTGAGGTCCCAGATTATCATCTGCCTAACTGAAAGGCAATGAAAAGCTAAGGAAGTGCCTTCATTGTTTAACCCTTCTGCCATGTAGCACTGGCAGCAGCCAGGGCCTGGTTCAGTATCTAGGGGTTCCTCTTCATTCATCCCACACAGAACGGGCTCAAGCCCCTACCCCCGTAGCCTGGGAAACTCACACACACCCCTGGGTGCCTCTGAGAGGCAATGCTTCCCCATTCGCAAGCAGAGTCGGAGAGTAGAAACTTTTAATGGAAGAGGGAGAGAAGTAATGTGCCATTAACTTGGGAAAACACCATAGACAGAGTTCATAACCAAACCACGAGTAAAACGTCCCAGCTGAAATGGATTGAGCAATGTCCTTTGCCTCTCAGGCTCACAAGTCCAGCAATGTAAGTGCCCCATTCATATTCCCAACCTTTCTCCGTACTCCACTCACAGTTGCTGCCCTTGGTCAGGGCAGACCAGAGCTCAGAGGTGATTTTCAAAGTTCACCTCCCACCTTTGGGAGAGTGGGGATAGGAAGCGTCTCACCCACTCCATTGGCCACTCGCTGCTGCTCCTGCAGGCTGCTCCCGCTGGCCACCTACTCCTGCCAGCCGCCCTGCTGGCCGCCTGCTGCTTCTCCCACCAGTTGCCTGCTGGCCACTTGCTCCTGCCAGCCGCCTTGCTGGCTGCCTGCCACTGCTCCCGCTGGCCTCCTGCCAGCCGCTTAATCTTGCCAGATGCCCTGCTGGCCATCTGCTGCAACTCCCACTGGCCACTTGAGTTTGGATCTGGGCCAAACATAGTGATTTCAGCTCTTTGTGATTCCAGCTTCTCAGTGATTTCAGCTCTTGATCCACAGCACAGGCCAGCAGAAAATAAAGAGACTCCTTATGGAGTCTGTTTTAGTTCTATCATTAGAACGGGAGTGGGGAAGAGAAACAGGTTGAACCCGTCTTACAGCTCATGCCTGGAGGGGATGTAGCTTGCTGGTTCAGAGTTCAGCTCTCCTGCCCAATCCGATCCACTTGAGTCTGGAAGGGAAAGGCTTGTCCATCCGAGATTCTTTACAATGACAGTGTCTCTCCTGCAAGCACTAGTGATCATTCTTTACAATTCCTACATTTAGGGTTAACATAGTTTTTCAATTGAACATTCATCCGGCTATAGCACTATCTGAAGTGGATTTACATAAGCACACCCAGGATTTCCCATTCCAGCATGAACTATATTTACATATCAACAGTTGAATACCTTACAGGGCTAAACAACTGAGTGAGCATAACCACACCCAGGATTCCTTTCCCCTTCCAGCTGGCTGCATTGGAAGCATTGATTCAGACCCTGCTTACATCCTCACCCCAGCCAAGAACCTGCCATCCTGGCAAATCATATTCGTGATTACACCAGCAACACAAGTTCTCCTCAAAAGGTTTGAGGAACCCCACTATAGCTTCCACAAGCCTGTGAGCTAAGTGTATCACGTCCTCACTAACCATTCCTGGTGCATTGTAAGTTAGCCTGTTTACTGGTTTTATAATCCTATCACACCTATTGAGAGTGGGCACAACAGGAGGTGTGGAGACTTCTTCTGGAGATAGAGGTGATGAGGGTTTATTCGAATGCACTCTCTCTACAGACACAGGCCTTTGCACCTCTTGCTGAGATGCAAGGATGTCCAAGGCATCACGGACACCTTCCCTCTGCCAACTGATGCAGGTATGTCTTCACAGGTCTGTTCGTCTTCCAGGAGGTCTGGGGATGTAGATGGGACAAGTTCATCATCCCAGGTTGCTCTTGTTGTGGATGGCGGGTTGCCTTCCACAGGCCTCAATACTTCAGCCATAGGCTTCAGAGCCAAAGAAGTGGAGCTCTCCCCGTGTGTAGCTGATGGGGTTCGGAATCTGGTCTGTATTCTAGGATACTCCACGGGAGCATCTTCCTCTTCAGATTAACTCTCAAAGGTGCTGCGTAAGGGCAGATTAGCCTCACAGGGCCCACCACACACGTTGGGTGCTGGATTTGGTTGGACACCCCCTTGTCGCTGAGGTCCCATGTCATGGTCCATTTCGTAAGGGGCACCTACCAACTCTCCCACAGGCAGCAGAAGGTTCCTATGCACTGTCTTTACTTGCCCTGACCCCGTCTCAGGTTTAATCTTGTAGACCAGCAGATATCTAAGTTTTGCAACCATCAGGTAAGTCATTGCCTTCCACTG
This sequence comes from Pelochelys cantorii, assembly GCA_032595735.1. NCBI lineage: Eukaryota > Metazoa > Chordata > Testudines > Trionychidae > Pelochelys > Pelochelys cantorii. The sequence continues at coordinate 19,352,459 of CM064331.1, read as the reverse complement.
TCAGCAATCTTGTGCTTGCCAGCCACACCCACATTTCATAGCAAAACTCTGTCCCCTGGTTGGAGCTCCTGCAGACGCACGCTTGCATCATATCGGTGTTTGTTACGATCTGCATTTTTCTGGGCAGCAGCTGTAGCCATGTGGTAGGCATTTTGCATCTTTTCTCTTAGTCAGGAGACATACTGCAGGTGTGTCTCATAGCTCTCTCCATCCCCTAATACTCCAAAGCATAGGTCTATGGGTAGTATTGGTTCTTGTCCAAACATCATGAAGTATGGGGTGACTCCTGTAGTATCATTCCCTGTAGCATTGTAGGCATGAACCAAATATGCAACATGATGGCTCTAGCATGCCTTCTGGTCTGGGTGTAAAGTCCCCAGCATATTTAATAGAGTCCAATTAAATCGCCCAGGCTAAGGGTCACCTTGTGGGTGGTAAGGTGCTGTTCTGGACTTCTTAATTCTGGACAACTGTAGCACCTCCTTCAAGAGGTGACTCTCAAAGTCCTGTCCCTGGTCAGAGTGTATCTGAGTCGGGAGACTATATACTGAAAAATATCTCTCTCACAAAACTCAAGCCATGGTGGTGGCCCTTTGGTCATCTGTGGGATATGCCTGCGCATATCAGATATAATGGTCAGTTCCCCGTATTCTTCCTGTCCACTTCTAAAGACAAGAATTTGATGCATACCAGCTCCAAAGGCCTGCTGGTGGTGATATTCTCCAGATAGGCTGCTCTAGTAGGCAGTTTTCTTCTGAACAAATCGGGCTCATGTCTCACATTTTTTCCGTACATCTTCGGCCATCTGGGGCCAGTAGAACCTCTCTATTCCCAAATGCCCAAAATCATCATGCAGGGCTCTCATGGCCAGGACTCTGTACTCTTTTGGTAGCACTAGTTGTGTTTGTCGATTTTGCTAAGGATTTACCGTGATCCAGTGCAGCACCCCCTTGTATCAGTCCCAGTTTGCGCCATTCCCTCAACAGTAGTTTACCCTCAGAGGTGGATGGGGCAACTGCACTAGGATTTTGACCCTTTCTTTTTGCAAGTAGTGTGTCATGAATGTCAGCATCTTGCAGCTGGGCTTTCTGCCAGTCACCAGCATTGAGTGTGGGCAATGGAGACTGGTCCAACACAATGTAGTTCACTGAGGCAGAGGGCACACTCTCAGGTGGTAGGCCCAGAGTTTCTGCAATACAGCCATGTAGCCTCTCATGGGCTTTGGACTCTTGATAACTTCCAGTGCAAATAGCTCTCACTCCGTCCATAGGAATCTCACCAATTTCTGACGGCTGTGGGTGCCGAGACAATGCATCTGCATCTACATTGGTTCTCCCTGATCAGTACTATATGCTGAACTCATAGCTGGCCAACGTGGCCACCCATCTCTGTCCAGTAGCATCCAGCTTAGCACTTGTCAACATATAAGTCAGTGGATTGTTGTTTGTCCATACTTGAAACTTAGCACCATACAAGTAATCAAGAAATTTCTCAGTGATGGCCCATTTCAAGGCCAAGAACTCCAGCTTCTGGATGGGGTAACGAATTTCACTGTTAGACAACCCTCGACTCGCAAAAGCCACAGGTTTATGTTTGCCTTCCACTTCTTCGTATAAGACCGCTCCCAAGCCTTCCAAATTGTCATCTGTATGTAGGAGAAATGGGTTGCTTGGGTCAGCAAAAACTTAGACTGGAGCATGAGTTAGACAGCTAATGATCTCTCGGAAAGCCCTTTCACATCCCTCATCTGATCGTGGTCCAAAGGGCTCTAAGGGACCATAGTGTTTCAGCTTGGGAGGCCTTGGGGACCTCCCCTTATTCTTGGTCTTAGACTTGTTCTTGCTGGGTAGGTATCCCCTGGTAAGATCATTCAGAGGCTTTACAATGGTCGCATAATTCTTCACAAACCTACAACAGTAACCATTAAATCCAAGAAAGGTCTTAAGCTCTCTGTAATTTCTGGGGCATGGCTATGTAGTGAGTGCTTCTCTTTTATCCGGATCGGTACTCACACTTTCTCGGGACACAGTGTGACCAACATACTTCACTGCTGTTCTGCAGAATTGGCACTTATCAGTGGAAGGTTTCAGTCCATAGGCCTACAGCCTGTCAAGTACTTTAAAGAGTCTTTCTTCATACTCCTTCAAGGTCATCCAAATAGATCAAGACTTGCAGTAAGTTCATATCTCCCACAACTATCTCCATGAGGCACTAGAATGTGGCAGGTGCCCCAGAGATCCCTTGAGGCATGCATTCAAACCTATAAAACCCCAATGGGCAGATGAAGGCTGTTTTTTTCCTTATCCTCTGCTCCCAGAGGGATCTTTGAAGAGCCAATTCTGAGAACCACTGGCTTCCCAGCAAACAATCTACAGCATCTTCTACTTGGGGCATCGTGTACTAGTCAACCACAGTACGGCTGTTCAGGGTGTGGTCGTTGATACACATCCGAATTTTCCCATTCTTTTTATGGACTACCACAATGGGTGAGATATAGGGGCTGCAGGACATGGTAATGATACCATTCACAGCAAGCTCCTGAAGATAATGTCGCACATCTTCCATCTCTGAGCGTGCAATTTTTCTAGATCGCTCCCAGAAAGGTCCAGGGTCATATAGCCTGAAGTTGTGCTCAACCCCTTTTGCACATCCCACATTCCACTCATGCAGTGAGAATACCTTGGATCTTTCACACAGTTTCTTTCTCAGGCGATCCTTCCACTCCTCGGATACCAGTGAATCTCCAAAGTCAAACTTCGCTGAATCTATTCTTGGAATTTGAATTTCACACTGGGGTCTCACAATTGATTCAGGCTCAAAGAGGCCCGCTATCTTTTGCCCTCAATTCACAACAGTATCACGACTTGTTTCATTAGCGATCAGTACAGTGACCTTATCCTGGGCTGCTGCCAGTAAGGTTATAACTCCACTGGGGACAGTTGAATACCTCACAGGACTAAACAAGTGAGTGAGCATAACCACACCCAAGATTCCTTTCCCCTTCCAGCTTGCTGCATTGGAAGCATTGATTCAGACCCTGCTTACAATTGATTGAAAATAGCTTGAAAGTTCGGAGTATAGGAGACAAACCAATCAGAGCAGCAGGATTATAGTCCTGGGTATTCCACCATAAGGGAAAGCACTGTGATGATAATGAAAAGGCAGACCAAGGCTGACCACAAAGTTGTGCCTTGTACCATGCTTTGATGGTAAGTTACCTGAGCTTAAACCATTTCCCCCCCCCCCCGATCCTTAGGAGTGCACATCTAGGAGCTCTGACATCACACTAATTTTGTGGCCATGATGGTTTGATGTGGAGGAATCCTAAACCATTTATAGGTTAACATTGGCTCAAACTGTACTTAGAATCAGATAGGAAACCAGTGCAGTTTTTGGAACACAGGTGCCATATGCCCTCCCCTGAAGCACTGCAGTAAGCAAGCGCAGTAAGATGAAGGCCTAAAACATAAGTTCATGTAGCACAGGTGTGGTTAGAGGCCTGAGGCCTAGCTAACAACAGACAAAACATGGCTAACATAAAGCAAAGCTAAGCTGTGAGCAAGAGGCAGGCCGCTGCTCACAGAACTTGGCACATGTCGGGCTGGGAGTGCAAAACACTAATTGGGAATAGGCCCAGGTGTAGAACAGTAATTGGTACTAGTCATACGTTGAAAGCACGTGGTACCACCAGCTCATTAAAAAAAGACCTTGGTACCCACTCCCCACAGATACAGACCCAGGCTCAGGAAAGGGTCTAAAATGATAGCATTATGGATAGAGATGATCTAAGTAAATCATGAGGTGCAGGGTGATGCATGGTATCTAAAAAGCGTCAGAGGGTGGTAACCTGACAATGTCAGAGGGTGGCAACCTGACATGTCAGCAGTTATGTACAATTTGTTTGTACCTGTGTATAAAATGGTGTCTCGGGCGGACAGCCTTTGTCCAGCCAGGAGGCAGTGGGAATTTCCCACTGGTTGAACTGAGGCCATTGTTGTAAGTACATGTGTGTAGTGATTCAATAGAGTCTACTGAAAACTGTTACTGTACTTGGCTTATCAATAAACCTGGCTGGGTGCCTTCAATCCTTATCTGATTTGTAGTCTTTGGGGGCCCTCTTGCGGTCTGTGGTGGTCATTGGGCCCACATCATTGAGCACACATGCAAGCAACCTTCTAGTTATCACCATCAATGGAGCCAGAGAGCTGTGAGGACATCACGGCACTAAATCCTCCTGACTACAGCAAGGAGGATAGTGCTGTCTGCATTAACTGAAGATTTGGAGAGTGTCTCAAGTAGACCACATTGCAGTATTCCTTTCCAAAGCATGACTGTGGTGATGGCAAGAAAAGGCTACATCATCTTTGCTAACCACAGAAGAAAAGAGAACTATGGTACAGTACGAAGTGCCTAGGATTCTAAATAGAGCAGGAATCCAAAAATGCTTTGAGAAAGTATTTTGAGTTTGGTATTTTGCAAAGTTTGGGCAAGTGGCTCTATTAGCAAGTTAGACAGACATCTATCAGGGATGATCTAGATGGTGCTCGGTTCTGCCATGAGGGCAAGGGACTAGACTTGATGACCTCGCAAGGTCCCTTCCAGTTCTATAATTCTAAGGAAGGAAGAGTTGAACAGCCACAACTCCCATCATTTCCCTCAGCTATGTTTCACCTCCATCTTTATCAACAATGAGCCTCAGTCCATGTGTCATTATATAAGTCCCTGATTTGGTTAGACAAAAGGAAAGCAAGAAACTACACCTCTAAGCTGGGATATGAGAGTCAGGGAGAGTGATCGGATTTACATGGTCAGTAGTGAGCCCATATGACCACTTACCAGAGAATCAACGCTCTGATGATCGATCTTCTGGATTTCAATTTAGCAGGCCTAGTTAAGACCTGCTAAATTGAACACTGAGGGTAACCCGGGTGGTGCTGGTTCTCCTCAGTGTTGCAAAGAGTAAGGGAAGTCAATGGGAGCATTTCTCCTGACAACCTCCTGCTGTGGAGACAGTGCCAAGCTCAGCTTAAGATACATTGACTTTAGCTACTGTGGCGACGCGTCGGGGTCCCCCGACTCCTGCACCCCCGTAATGACACGGACAGACTCCACCAGCCAGTAGAATAGAGATAGTTTATTGCTTCTCCAGGATACAGCACAGATGTCATCTGGTTACAGGAACCGGGCCTAGGATGCCTCAGCCCCCCTTGAGGTGGGGGAGACTGGGCCCCTAAATTCCAGCCCCTTTCCCTAGGCTGTCTCCTCCATGATCCTAGACAGAAACTAACTCTTCCTTCCAGACCTGCCCCCAGCCGGGACTGGCCTCGCCCCCTTCCTTTCCATTGTTCCGCTCCATGGGAGATACCTGTCTGACGAGTTTCGAAGCCCCCTTGCATAATGACTCATCCCCTGCCCTGCTGGGCCGTGCTGCAGACAGCAGCCAGTGGAGGTCACTGACAACCCACTGCCCAGCATAGCAACCAGCAAGGTACCCCCACTACGTCACAGCTACATTATTTTCATAGCTAGAGTTGTGTACCTTAAGCTGACCTTCTCCCTGTGGTGCAGATCTGACCTTAGGTAGTGTTGTCAAGAGTGCTTAAGATAAACCTGATAGATAGATACCATTTATGAACAAAGATGACTCAGATTTTCAGTATTAATTTGTCACTCAGTTGTATTCTGTTCCTCTGATCTACTTTTTTTACTGAAATTGATGATGATGATGATGAAATATTGAGATTTTGTTTATTTAGTTAAATAACATCACTTCTCCCTTAAGTCTGTGGCATAATCTTGGTCAGCTTCTGAATTCTAGGAAAGCAGGGTCATCTTTTTTGTTAAAAATAAACTAATATTAAAAGTGAATAGCCAGGAGCTTGGGTTCTAAAGTTAGTAATAGTGGTAGAAGGGAAATGGCAGAAGTCTTGAAAATGAAAGAGTTAGAAGGATAGAAACAGAAAGCTGAGCAATTGTGGGAAAGGACATTGTGTTCAGGGTAAGATCTCTGATGAGCAATAAATTTAGTTTCAATGGCTTTCCCATGGTAAGCTTATGTTCTGACGTAGAGGTTATGCGTATTTGAAATGACCTGGGAAACGACATCTGAGAGAGAGAACTGAACCTAGTGGCACACAGCTTGTCTTTTTCTCCAGACAGAGGTTGGAAGTTTTTCTGCAAGGGCTACAGTAAATAACATCACTGAAAATGCATTAGACTTTACTGGTAATCAAGAAGGAAACTAAGAGGCAGTGTACAGAAATGTACCATTTGTGATGGGAAACTGATGACACAAAAGAAACTTGCACGAGGGCAAATTCTCCGTTTTATCGGTTTTGCGTTTGTTCTTGATCTTTCTTTAATCTTCTTTCTAGAGAAACACACATGAAATAGTATGGAGAGATGAATGATCGCATCTGAATTGGCTGTTGTCCTTATGCTATTACTCAGCAAAACTGGATTTTCTCTCTCTACAGATTATAGCTATTATGGAGGACCTCATTTTTGACTCTCATGTCCTTCCTTAGAGATGATCTGAACCAAAAGTTCAGATTCAAACATCTAAACATTGATACAATGTTGAATTGTAACTAGATTGAAATTTTCATCTGTGTTTAAAAACTACTGGTTTTGTGCTGTATCTCTGTACAAATATCCCTTTAATCAGTCGGCTCCCCAAGGTTTCCCTATCTGTGAAATGCTGATGAGCATATTTACTTGCCTTGTAAAGCATTTTGAAGTTTAGCAACAATTTATAAACACATTTGTAAATTGCTATGTAAACAGCCATTCTAAGCTACAATCTTTAGGAAAAATATTAGTATTTAAGAAGTCTAAAAAAAGGCCTGCAGACAGTTTATGTACAACATGTGTTTGACAATAAGGAGATCCTACTGTAAGGTGGATCTGCATTATTTTAAGCAGCATTTTATTAAGCATAGTACTTAACATACCTATTAAACAGACCATAGTGGGGTTTTTTTTTTTAGAATAAGTTAGAAAAATCTTCAGGGAGTTTGGTATTTCACAAAGATTGGGCAAGTGGATCTATTAACAGTTTTAAGTGAGGGGTGTGATGCCAATAGAGTTGGTAAATTCACAACATGCACTTCCTTTTAGTTTACTGAAAACTGAATATGTCATAGTCTCCCATTTAGATTAGCCAAAAGTGAGACAGAGAGAAGGAACAATTAGTAATGGGGAAATATTTATAAACCTTACTGTAAAATATGATTCGGCCCTTCTCACATTACTGCATTCAGAATTTGTTTGTTTTTTGTTTCTTTGAGTAAAATGACAGTTCAGTCTCTCCCAGGATTTTCTTATTTCCATTTCTTTAAGGACCTGAAGGATTTCCTGTCACTGAGAATCATGTATTATAATGGAAAACAATTGGAAATAACGAAAATCTTTGGATACAAGTAAATAGCAAAAGCCAGGTTTCCTGTTCATGAATACTTTATTTGGAATTGTCTCTCCCTGGTCATTTCCTTTCTGGTAATCTCTACTATGAACTTTCTGCCTTTTGTGTATTCCGAGGCAATTTGCCATGCGGAATGGCCTTAAAACTGCCAAAATTCAAATTAGAAGTGCTTGGTCCTAGCACCTAGCTCTCTCAGGCAGGGACCATTTTTTTATTATTTTTATACTACACTTAGGATAAGGAGGCTCCAATCCTAGATTAAACTGATTAGCATTACTGGAATAAAAAATAACAGGACGCTTCCAGCTTCAAATTTCCCTCCCTGAAACTTTTTAAGGGAAGTTGGTTCAGGGGATTACTAATGAGATACAGAATCCATCACCTCTGAACATTAATGCAAATCCAGCCCAGGTTTATAATAGGCAGACTAAATTATGCTGCCAGGTATTGACTGGGGGCATCTTATATGAAATGAGTTTGGTGTTGTCAGTTTAGTTACCAGTGTATGTGAGTGTGATTGGTTGTACAAGCCCTACACTGTGAAATAGTGTTAAAGAGCAGCTTGGGTCACAGGAGGTCCTACCCAGCCATGCCTGAGGGATGTGCTCTCAGCGGGGGCAGAGCTTAAAAAGGTGGATAAGTGAAAGGAGATGTAGATATACCACTTTAGCCTTGTAAAGGCCTGCATAGATCAAGAAAGCCTGTTGTAACACCATATCCATATCCACTGAGCTGGAGCTAGGCTCCAAGTCATCATTTCTCCAGGCCCAGACCTGATTCAAATGCAGGGAAGAGCTCTGACCTGAACAACAGTCACAAATGCTACAACTGGTTCTGATGTTTGTTTCAGTGTCCTCAGCCCAGCCATCTACCATCATAGCATGACCAAGACATGACAGAAAGTCCAGGAGATCCACAAGCCCTTGCCAAGATGGAGGTGGGAAGTGATTCACAAAGAGATGCAGGCTATGTTGGACCTAGGAGTCATCAAGGAGTCCCACTGTGGTGGAGGAACTGTGCGGTGCTGGTGTCAAAGATCGATGGGTCAACTTGATTTTGCATAGATTTTAGGAAAGTCAATACAATATTCAGTTTGATGTATATCCAATGCTTCGAGTGGAGGACTGATGTAAAAACAGGACTGATGAATACCTCTCCATCTTAGCATACTGTTGGCGGAGTTGCATGAAAAAAAAAGGAACTTCCCTAATCCATTTGGCTTTTATCAGTTTGGAACTATGCCACTTGGCTTCTATGGGATCACAAGCCATCTTTCAGTAGTGAATGAGGCAAGTGCTACTACCACATAACCAGTACACAGCTGCCAGTATTTATGACGTAGTCTTCTATTCTTGCAGCTCAAGGACCATGTCATCTCCACTATTATTTGGGACCTGGGGAATCCAGGGCCCCCAACAAATCTGGCCAAGTGTCAACTAGGAAGTGACACATTTCATGTACAGTGTGGGGAAAAGGCTGGCTGTACCCTGTGATTGACAGAGTTTAGGCACTAGCCAACTGACCAATCCCATTGATCAAGAAGATACAACAGTTCCCAGGCTTGGCTGGCTATTTTACAGGTGGTTTGTTCCAGACTTGCCACAGTCACAGACTTGATAAAGCACAGTAGACCCCAGAAAGGTTAAATGGACAGAAGCTTTGCAACAGTTCATGCAAAAGCTTGAAGAACTACCTAACCCACAAAACTGTCCTTTTCCACCCTGACTTCTTGAAACTGTTCGTCCTACAGACAGATGCTTTGAATGTAGGCCTTGAGGCAGTGCTATCTCAGAAGGTTGATGGCAGAGACACCCAGTCCTCTACAAAAGTAGAAGACTGTAGAGAAGTATACTACTCAACCAATAAAAGGAAGCCCTAGTTGTGTAGTGGGTCAGAGATGCTTTACATTAATATTTAATGTGGAGCCCCTTTCAAGTCATGGACCACGCCTCTCTTTGTTGGCTAAATTCCATGAAGGGTACCAATGCCCAGATCATAGGGGGTATCTTTCCCTACTACTAGGGATGTTAAATATTGGTTACTTGAATAGTCTATTATCTCATGACCTCTTATCGGTTACTCAACTATTCTATAGCCTCTGGGGAAGGAGCCAGCAGCCAGTGCACTCCAGCCCCACTCCTAAGGAGTCCTCTACCACGCCACACTGCTGCCTCTGTATCAGAGGCAGCTCCATGGGGTGCCAGGCAGGAGCTGGTCCATGAGGAGAGCCAGTTTAAAAACCAGCTCCCTCACGGACCAGCTGCCTGTCGCGATGCACTGCTGCCTCTGATACAGAGGCAAAGATAGGGGTGCGCAAGTCCTGAGCATGCTCCGAGTTCTAGTGTGTCTTTACGCTGTTATCGTTGCTGGATTTGTAAGTATTGCTTAAATATATTAGTTATTGGTTTAGTTAATAGTTGAATTGTGTTAATTTCACTGTGTAATTCTGTAGAGTGTAACTGAGTTCTATTAACCACACTGTGTAAATTGTATAATCGTGTGTTGTGTAGTGGTGTTGAATTTATATCCAAGTATAAGTGTTAGAAATAGAAACCCAGGAGTTGTTAAGTTGTAGAGGTAGATTAATGACTAACTCCATCAGCTGCCCTAAAATAACCATAGAGGGCTGGCTGTGAACTGAGTTTTTATTATCATTATATTGGCTTTGTTTTTGTATTTTTGCTTGCATGCTGCGCTGCCTTAAGTGACTTAGAGATAGTGATTTAATATAATCGAATTATAATCACAAAGTTTGTAATCAGTTAAGTGCAGTTTGGTTCAGTTTTTCCCTCCTGTAAAAGCACTAGGCAATTACTTGTTAAAAACTCATTTTAAAGTCATTTGGTTTTAATAAAAGAATCGTTTTGCTTAATAAAAAATCATTTGTTTCACCATCATCCAGTAGTTTTCACTAGGTAGTTAGCTTTAACCCCTGGGGGCTCCCATCACATCACTGAACCAAGTTGCGACACTTATTACCCTTACAGGTGGTTCTCTCCATTCAGATTTGATGTATGTTTGCAGAGCTTTATGGAAAATCTTCCACTGCCCCTATTCTGTGGCTAAATGTAAGTAGTCCCCAAGACTGTTCGTCTGCAATCCTTCACAAACACTAAATTAACACAAAATGCTTTGTAGTAAAATGTAAACATAATTGAAAATGAATCACAGGAATTCAGGGCTGGAAAGAAGCTCAAGAATTATCTAGTCCCTCTCCCCCTGTGCTCCAGCCAGATTAAACATACCTAGATTATTCCGGAATGGCGTATGTCTAACCTGTTCTTTAAAACTTCCAATGGCAGGGATTTCACAATATTCCTAGAAGAGGGTTGATTCTAGGGATGCCAGGTGTCCAGTATTGACCCAGACAGTCCGGTATTTTTGCCTCCTGTCCGATATAAAAAATCAGAAAATACCGGACACCTAAAATGTCCAATATTTTCTGATTTTTTTCCCCTGCCAGGAGGCAAAAATACCAGACACCTAGCAACCCTACCACACTCAGCAACCGGGCCCAGTCCCTGGTCCCCCCCCTCCCCCCGACCCAGCCCCTGGGCCCCTCCCGGACCCCCCCTTCCCTCCGCTTACCTGGTTCCCCAGGGGAGCTCTCTTCCTGCACAGAGTAAGAAAACAAGATGGCTGCCGGTAAAAAACCCCCCCCAAAGGCCTTAAAGGGGCCATGCTGGGTTTTTTTGTATTTTTATTTTTTTTGCTTAATAACTGTCGGGGTCTTTTTTTTTCCCCCTCAACAACTTTGGTCTCCCCCCCTTTTTTTTCCTCAACAGTGTTTTTTTTTTTGGTGGGGGGGAGGGTGCTAGGTATTTTTGGTTAAACCATCTGGCAACCCTAGTTGATTCTAGTATGGTCACATCATTAACAACACAAACTGTTACAACTGGAACTTACTCTTTTTGAAGAAAACCTGTAATATTGAAATCTAACTTCCATTCATCCCCTGGCACTTTATTTTTAATGCTGTCTTTGCCCCTTGTTTGCGCAGAATCATTAATTGTTTCAGTCTTACCACGAACCTGGATTTTTCCACCATCATCACCTGAATGTGAGTAAACAAGAGCAAAAGTTCACTGTCAGCAGCCTAGTTCAGAAGGGTGATCACATGATCGCATAGTCATGCATAAGAGGGGAAAGTATTTCTGATTTGCAGTGACATACACATGGGAAACGTTGAGCTTCCTGTTAATTTTCACATGTCTATGACTAAGAATCAATTTCAGACTCACATTCTGTGCTCATATTGAATTTTTTCTGAAACTATGATTGCTCTAAGACTGGCAGAGCCCCAACAGTGCTAGCAACGGAGAGAGAATTTCAGACATCCTGAGTGCAGACAACATTGTGGTAAATAGGGTTCAGCATAAATAAGTTTAATGGACAGACCAAATGCAACAATATAGAAATATATTGTGCTCTATTTTCAGAGTAATATGCAGGTGACGATGTACATGATTAACTCCCACTACGTACTAAGTGGGAATTGTGCACTAAACACCATGGTGAAGTCATGTAAAAAAAGAGATTCTTCTTAGTCCTAAACTGAACCACAGGCTTAAGCTATAAGTCTATGAAGCCATTTAGAGAGTGTTTTTAAAGTTGTGGGAGAAGCCCTTGGATCTGTGTATTCAGGTCTCATACAGGATTCACTGGTATTAGTGAAAAGATAAATGCAGGATGAGGTGTCAATAGACCTTGGCTCTATTTCTGTTTCTTCCATAGAGTTTCTGTGTGACTTTAATGCAAGTCACTCTTCTGATGCCTCAGTTTCCCTGTCTGTAAAGTTGGGATAACATCTATTTCCATACTTCACACGGGTGCAGTTAAGATTACATTTCTTAAATGTTCATCAAATGCTAGAGAAGGAAGAAATATGATTATGATGGTCACTCCTCCTAGTATATAACAAGTGCACAAGAAAAAACTTCCTGTGCTTCCCGGTTCGGAAGGCTTGGAGATGTTCCTTCCACATGGCTAGTGGTTCGTGGTCTGTTAGATGGGAGTCAGTCTTAGATAGGAGTTGGTGAACATGGATATGTCAGCCATTCATAGACTTTAAGGTCAGAAGGGTCCATTGTCATCAACTAGTCTGACCTTTTGTGCAGCACGAGCTTTAGAACCTTACTAATAGTTTCAAGCCTATAACTTCTGTTTGAGATACAGGATCTCCCAGTTTTGACTTAAATACTATAGGTAACAGAATCCACCACCCCCTTAAGTATGTTGTTCCAATGGTTAATCACCTTCACAGATTAAAATTTGTGCCGTATTTCTAGTCTGAATTTGTTTAGCTTCCGCATCCAGTTATTGGTCTGATTAATAACTCAGGCAAACTAGTGTCTAGTCTGCTCTACAGACTAATATTGGTATAACTATGTCACTCTGAGGTGTGTAAAATCCACACCCCTGAGCAATGTAGTTATCATAAAATTAATTGAATTGTAGGAACATAAGAACGGCCACACTGGGTCAGACCAAAGATCCATCTAGCCTAGTATCCTCTCTGTGGACAGTGCCCAATACCAGATGCCCCAGAGGGAGGGAACACAACAGGTAATCCTCATGTGATCCCTCTCCGGTCACCCATTTACAGACAAACAGAGGCTAGGGACACCATTCCTATACAATTTGGCTAATAGCCATTGATGGACCTAACCTCCATAAATCTATCTAGCTCTTTTTTGAACCCTGTTAAAGTCCTAGTCTTCACCACATCCTTTGGCAAGGAGTTCCACAAGTTGAATGTGCGCTGAGGGAAGAAAAACTTCCTTTTGTTTGTTTTAAACCTGGACTGGAAGGGACCTCAAGAAGTCATCTCTAGTCCAGTCCCCTGCTTTAGAATTTTTCAATAATACTTGCTATGAAGAAGATACAACATATAAAAACATCAGTTTTTCAAAGGGAATGAAATATTCCAGTATCTCTTATATGTTCCTTTAATGAAACAGAGAAAAGGTGGGTCAGCTTGGGTTGTACTAACTTCTGTTGGTGAGAGAGACAAGCATTTGAGATGCTCCAATAAAAGACATAACCTCACCCACTTGTCTCTTTAATATTCTGAGAATGGCACAGCTACAGTGCATACCTTTAAAGGGTGCTAAGCTTTCAAAAGTAAAACCAGAGTGATGCTTATGTGTGCTCAGCCGTTCTTGTTCTTTGCCAGGAAGGAAATAAAATCATAGGTATGTTAATTTAATATGGCAAAAGGGAAACTGATAACTGAAATTTTGATCCTGGGCTTTATCAAGAGTGTGTTTCCTTTCGATGAACCTAAGAACGATCTATTGCAGGGCTACTCAACATGCGGCCTGCGGCCCATTTGTTTGCGGCCCATGGTGCAGTGTGGGAGCCAAAACAAAAAAGTAGTTAATATAATGGTCTTCTGTTGATATGCATTTTAGTAGTTCAATTCCTAGACTGTCATTGCTCATTAAAAGTACTGTCAGACGGGTGGAAATCGGGTAAATATTGCATTTTATTAATATCTGTAGAACTGACTTAAATGGGGCCTACGTGTTGTGTAGTCTTGCCTTAATCTTTGCATTCATGCCCATTAGTGTGAAAGTAGATATTTGCATATAGATTTGCATGTATATGCAACCACACTTAAGTTGCAGCCCTCGGCATGTGCTGTGAGTTTCATTGTGGCCCCTGGGGCTTCCAAAGTTGAGTAGCCCTGATCTATTGGCACTCAGAGACAGTACAAGTTAAAACACAAATATTATGGTTAATACGTAGCCACAAAAGCACATTTGGCTGCTTGTGGGCTGCTTATCTTACTGTTATTAACGTTAATATTTGCTCATTCCTATGCCTCAGTTCAGTGCCTGCTCCACTTTTTCCCATGGTCAATTCAGTCCCGAACACATATACTGGGTCTTCAAGCTCTAACAAAGAATTACAGCAATAATACAGTGATTGGGATCCATAATAATATTATTTTTCACATGTCACATTCAACTTTAATGTGAACATGAAATTCCCACAATCCTTGAATACTACTATGGAAAAGCCAAGAAATCCTTTTTCTCTATCACCACAGTGACCGTTAAGTCCAGAACAACTGAAAACCACTGAAACCAGATTGAAAGCCACTTTGTCAACCCAGAAATTTTGCACTCAGTTTCAGGAAACAGCCCCTTCCATTGAAAAGAATGCCAGCTTAGTTCTCAGAAAATCTCTTTAAGATGGTGCATTTGACTTCCAGTAATGGATTGCTGGGCAAATGACCAATAAAATGACATACCTGTGTCAAAAATCGGGCATGTTCACACAACAGTAAGTCTGACAAGCACTGGACATTATTCAAGCCACCATTTGAAACCCTGAACCATGCTCTTTCTAGCTGGTGAAACACAGTATGTAGTATCTAATCTCTCTGTTGACAGAGATTGTCAACACTTCCTTTAAAAAGTACAGTCTATAATAGTGGTTCCCAACCTCTTCAATAGTGCCCAAAATGCCCCCCCAAACCATTTGTGGACCCTCATCAAAGCCAATTCTATCTGACTCTAGTGTACTCTATTCAGTAACTGTTCCTTCACGTTCTCGGCCATTTCCTCAATTCTGGGCTGAACTGTATTATTTGACAGTGGGATCAGAATTATTTGTTTGCATGCCCTCTCTCCAAGCATAGTCTTTACAATCATCTTAGCTGCCAATAATATTAGTTCCTCACTGATTGTGTGTGGCTTTCCTGTCTTGGCTATTAGTTGGGCTACCCGGTAAGAGGTCTCCGTTGCCCTTGTATTGTCACTACCCGTTATAATCTTTTTGCTTTCCTTGAACTCGGTAAGCCTATTTTGAAAAAAAATCAAGAGGCTTGGACTCATATTTGCCATGCTTCTGCATTAGGTGACGGCAAAAGTTGGCTGGTTTTAGGCTTTCATTTGCTAAGAGTTTGTAGCACAGGATGGACGTTGGTCACGATTCATCTTCACTGCTGGACCAAGTAAATCCAAACTTTAAGTAGTCAGCAGAGTATTTTCTCACTTTCTGTTTACTTATGTCTGTTTGATTAGATGTTCCACTTGTGAGTGCTTCACTCTGCTCATCAGTCTCCTTTCTCTTCAGCGAGCCTGATTTCAGCCACAGATCCATGTTGAATGCATGGGTAACATTTGTATGCTTCTAACCGTCGTGATCGTTTCGTCACACAAAGGCGCCACAACATAGATTTTCAGACAGCAATTAATAACATTATTGGAAGATATTTAATTTAAAAATAATAATTGATTGTAACTTTGCAATTTATTTAAAACTTATTTTCTATGATTTTTATGTATCTTTTTTTTCCACAGACCCCTTCAATACCCTCACAAACCCCCAGGGGTCTGCAGACCAGAGGTTGGGAACCATTGGTCTATACCTTACTCTAACACACACAACAATCCAGCCAGACTTCAACAATCATCATCTGACCCAAATGATCTTGCCAGCTATTGCCTAAAGTCTGAGCTCCCATTTTTGGGCAAAGTAATTTAGAAGCTGGTGAAGTGCCATCTGCAGCTACACTTTGACCTCTGCCAAGATATTGGATCCTTTCTAGGAAGGCTTTAAACTAGAATAGGTCACACAGATAGTGGTGATTAACCTTTTCCTCTCAACTATGGGAAAAAAGCAAATAGCCATATGCTTATGAGGAGATCTCTGCAGAATTTGACAGGCAATCATGAGAGGCTACTGGTCCACCTTTACGAGTTAGCAGAGGTAAGCAGAAGAGTTTTGAGAAATACTCTGATGCTTTCTCTGGAGAGCTTCATGATGGCCAACTGCACCTTTCACCTGTGCAGTTCTGCCAGTATCGATCCAATTCCCAGGCATTTATGTAAAAACTGAGGGCGGGGGGTAGAAACTTTGACATGTCTTTGTGTATGAAAGATGGACCTACTCTGATTTAATCTATTGTGGAGGAACAGAGATCTTTATTCCTGATAAACATTTCAGAGTTTTTCCCCCTCTAATTTAATTCCTTTTTGGAATAAAACTAAGCAAGAAGTTTTTATCACTTTCTTGTTTTGAGTAAATCCTGTTAACAGTGGTTACAATTCTTAAACTTAAGTACTTGAAGCAAATGCTTCAGACTTTGATGCTTCTATGGTTTACTGAACATTCAAGTGGTCTCATATTTCACAAAGTATTCATGGAGGAGTTGTGTTAGTTTGTCAAACAGCGTTATCTCCTAGACCACATGTGGTTTCTAAATTCCTTCAGTATTATTGGTGAACATAAATGAAATGCAATTATGTATCCTAACCTGAATTCAGGCTTCTGACTCTGAGTATGGAGGGATTAATACCAAAGGAAATGTCTTAACAAAACTTCTCAAATCTGACCACGTTTTCTAGATTAGCACCATTTTCGGATATTATTAAGTAAACTATCAGAGCTAAGCATCTGGCAAAGAAGAATTTTGCTATTGTTTACCTGGTCTTATCTCTGGTTGTTGTTTTCTGATTGCTGAAGACCCTGATTTTTATGCTAGTCAGAGTTGATAAAGGACTTTTGAACTATGTGAAATTACATATATACAACTGTTTCATATATTTAAGTTTCCTGCCACAGACTTTGTTTGCTTTTTATAGATCATGCATTGTGTCTTCTCAGTTGAAGTCCTCTTTGTAAAAAGTTCAAGGTCAGAAAACGCGCCACAGCAGTTTTGACATTCTGACCTTGGACAAATCTTTTCACATCTCTGTGCCTCAGTTTCTCATTATAAAATGGTTTAATAATGCACATTCCCCTTTTGTAAAGTGCTTTGAGATCTATAGATGACAAGTGCTGTAACTGCTACGAGTTATTCATTTGTACTATTATCTTACTTCCCGCTCCCTGCCACCACCCACTCTCTTCTGGACTCAAACTTTTTGCCATCCACTGACTTGACACATCTGAAAATCAATAATGCTAAAAACATAACTTCTCTTTTCAAGCCAAATTCAACCTTTTGGGTACTCACACCACAGCAGGAGTGAACTTCCACACTGAACTTCCTTAGGGCTTACAGGAAGCATAGAATTTTGAAACTTTTGGGGGGTTGCCCACAAAAATGAGCAATGAACTGAGACCTGAGGTCATAATTTGTCACATTCACAGCTGTTTTGTCCTGCAGAGACACTCCCTGGACAGTTCACAGGACCAAAAAGATGGCAGGAAGATTCTGTTTCATTTTCTAAACATATTGAACTGGCCAATAGCCATGCACATGCTTTAAAAAGTCTGATAAAACATCTTGCTGCAATAGGATGTCTTTCACCCAGTAAGCCAGACTGTGTACCATCTTGTTAAATCAGAGTTTCAACAACATAAGCCAAAAGCATGTTTCAATATTTCAGTCAGCCTGCAGAAAAACCTCTAAATAGAACACAAAGAAACCATGACTTCTGGATAAGTGCACACTCCTTACAAAAACGTCAATAGTCATAATATGCCTGATTCTGCAGCTATTGGTAAGGATGATGTTTACCTAGGGAGGTGGTAGAATTTTCATCTCTACAGGTTTTTAAGTCTAGGCTTGACAAAGCCCTGGCTGGGTTGATTTAGTTGGGGTTGGTCCTGCTTTGGGCAGGGGGCTGGACTTGATGACCTCCTGAGGTCTCTTCCAGCCCTATGATTCTATGACTGTGCATCTCATTGACCTTAATGGGAGTTCCATGTGATGCAGTTACAAAACTGGACCCATCCAAGACCAATTCCCACAGAAACTAGTAAGTATAATTGTCACAGGTTCTGAGTGAACTCCTCCTTATTCACTAAACTGCTGTGCTGAAACCCAGCTGGTGGGTCCCCAGGTGTTTTAAGCCTCTGGGGCCTGAATGGAGCAAGCCACTGCACCAGTATGGGGGTCATTAGGGATACTATCAGGGCACAGTTCGTCTGTATAGCACTGACGCCACTGCTTTGCTTCTAGGCTTAGTCCAGAATCTTCAGACTCCACACAGCTTAAACACGCCCTTTCCCAGAACTTCACCCTACCTTGTAAGTCTTCTGAGTTATTGTTTAACTCTCTCAGGAGACAGACAGTTGCTCAAGGCCAAGCAGTAAATCACAGTGAGAGATAGATTATGACTCAGTAGTTCCTGATATATATGTTCATGCTTGTTCCATTAGAATATTGCACTCCTTAAGTTATTTTCAATCAAATAAACTTAATTCTCAGCAAGAATCTGAATGGAAATCATACATTTGAGGTAATATTGGTGGGATTCCCAAAGACCCATCTTTTTACAGCCTAATCAACCATTTGGGTACTCACACCACAGCGAGAATGAACTTCCACCCTGAACATCCTTTGATTTTTACAAGAAACATAATTTCAAACCATTCTGAGGGTTGTCAAATTCACTGAATGAAAACTGTATCTCTGAGACAGTATCTATAGGATTCCCTAAGATGCTTTCTATAACTGAGTCAGAGTTAGGGTAGAATAGTATTATTATATCATCTTCATACTAGCAAAGTTATTTGCCTTACATTTCACAATAAGGCAGCAACCAGTCAAGTAATGTGTAGACATCACTTACTTAGAGATAGTCCTCAGCTCTAAACCGGTGTTTGGCTCATTATTGAGTCCTAAGAGGTGACATTTATATTGAAATAGGTCAGTGGTTCTCAAACTACGAGTCAGAACCCCAGCATAGGTTGCAACGCCATTTTAATGGGATTGCCAGGGTTAGCCTTAGATTTGTTGCCATCTGAGACTGTAGCCAAAGTTGAGCCCTAACAACTAGGGCTGAAGCCAAAGCCTGAGCCCTCTAACTTGGGGTGATGGGACTTAAGCTTTGGTTTTGCCCCCATTGAAGGGGTTGTATAGTAATTTTTATTATCAGAAGTTGGTCACAGTGCATTGTTATTTGAGTCAATGGTCGCTATAGGGCTCCTATCTCCCATCTACGGGGCCTTGATAAGGCTGTGCTCTGTCACATTGTTGTTCAGTAGCAGCATCAATTGCTTGATGGATAAGTTGAAAAGGCAGCTATCAGGTGCAAGGAGCCAAACGCCATTCTGCTTTAAGATTTCAAATATGACAGTGACATCACCTTGTTGGCTCAGTTTGCTGACTCTCTGCAGTTGATGGCTGATCTGGTTGGGCAAGAAACAGCACACACTGATCTGGTTACTAATTTTGATAACCTTGAGTCCATCAAGCAGCCTCTAAACCCAGTTTGCAACCAGCTTAGTATTAAACTGTCTAGACAGCACATCAAGCTACATATCTGGCAATCATGGGGAAATCAAAAGCTTCATTGGCACTCTTCAATTACCAGTGATGGAATAAATAGAATATGAGACTTGGCCACCTTATGAACTTAGGCACAAGATAAACTAGCTTATGTTGTATGTACAAGGAAACCAGGCCCCTTTTGAATTTGTTATGATGAAGATGATGAGTTGTTTTTCCACATTTCCAGAGAGTTTCAGTCATGAAGGAGCTTTTCACTGCCCAGTTCCTCCACTCAGCATATATTTTTAGGGTTTTTAAAAAATTTTGTAGCATGTAATATTCAGTGATCACTCACTGCTTAAAGGGCTTGCAAGGGATCTGCTTTATTGAGTGTCCAGTTTTGCAACAGCTTCAAAGCATCCCACTCAGTTTCTCTGCCTAGGAAGCTCAGCCCTTAAAGACATTCCCAATACCTCTCACACAGCTCCAACTTACCCAAGCTCAGTTTCTCTAAAAAGGTGACACTTTTGTCTGACACGTTAATGACTTGAAGTCAAAACGCTCCTCTGGAACTTGCTGGTACTAATATATTACTTATAGAACCCCTTTTGGTGGGGTTTCCACTAGAAAGAGACCTGGACAGCTGTAATGCTTATCTCCAAAGTTAGATGGGTGTCAGGTTTCTTTCAATGCCCATTTTTAGTGCAGGAAATCAAGGCTCTGTGATTTTTCCTTCTTCTCTTCCAGTGGAAGAATGTGGGTGCTAACTAGAGAGTGTTGCCAATTATTACAGTTTTTGGCTTCATTTATCTAATTCCTCTCAAGCCACATTTCTAACAACTATTTAATCATCTAGTATAAATAGTTGCCACATCTCAATTTGTGTTTTACATGAAGAAAGTCTCTTCCAAACATTATTTCTCCAAAAATCTGTAGTATGCCTTTGACTACAAAATGGATTTCCATCTCCCAAATACTAGAGTCAATTGCATTTTTCTCAATACGGTGTCTATTTGAGGGCTAGAAGTCACAATGTCATCATTTGTAAATTGTCATGTCAAGGAGATGAATACAAACTCCACTTTATTTTTTCCCCTCACTAGATTTACTATTTTTGTGTCTTGATTTTTTGGGGCACAAATTGTAATTTAGGTTTATTACCAATTGTGTAAACTGAATACCAGGCTGAAGGAGGAGTGTTGAGGTCAAAAGCAGAATGTACATCAAGGGATTGGCACATAGAAACACATAAAAAGGATGAGCTCATCAGGTTTCTATAACCCTGCATGACCACAAACTGATCTCTGAAGGATCACCACATTTCACTTGTGAGAAAACTATCTGAAGATCTGATGTAGCCATTTATAAAATCATGGAATCATGATTATCCCCTTCCTCGGTCATTAAAATGGTTCTAAACATAACTGTCCGGTTATGGCTACTCGGAACTTATATTTTGTGGGTAATGTGACAAGTTTACAATGCCAGTGTGTGCTTTTAGTGCTGTACAGTATCACGGCAAATATGCAATTCTTTTCTAATAAGTTGTATTTTTTAAATGTAATAGATCTGATGTCCATTTTGCTGACTTCACTGATGAAAACAAGATTTTACTACTTTTTACTCATGTTTTCAATGCAGATCCAATAGCAGAAGGGATTGTGAGCTGGAGTTCATTCTTCATGGCATAATGTCAATAGGATTGCTTACCACATTCCAATCCATTACACCTATGCAAAGTGACACGAGGCAATGAAGTTGCACAAGTATCAATGAGGGCATAATCTGCCTTGTAAAACATTTATTACGGACGATGATATACAGGACAGAAAGAATCCAGCTTGACTTTCTGAACTCAGGTTGAATTTATAGGTCTTGCCATTAGTAAAACATGATGTCAGTGTTTCCTAAACTTTTTAAGACCAAGGAACACCAAACAATTTTTTTTTATGAGGAACACCAAGGATTTTTTTGTTGAGCAATAAATAAATAAATAAATAAAAATAAAAAAAAGGTGTGTGGGGGGGAAAGAGTTGGGGGGAAGGTTATTGAGGAAAAAAGGTCACCTGCCCCTTTAAGGGCAGCTATTTTGAATTCTGTTATTCTCTGTGGCACACCTCCGACTGCCTATGCCGCGGAACACAGTTTAAGAAACACTGCATTATGTACTTCCAAATAGGGCATATTGATATGTAATCTTAATCCCACATGGAACTTCATAGTGCTATTTTTATTGTCACAATTGAGAGAAAATATGCACTTTAAAAATCATGGGCCAGATTCTAGCATCACGTGCATTAGGGATACACAGATGTGTACAAATTCAGTGGAATTATTCCTGATTTACACAGGTGTGAAATTAGAATCTGCTCACAATATATTTTCAAAATATTATTTGCCTAATCTAGAAATAATTTTAGATGATTAAAATATTAAAAAATTCAGTTTATATACGATGCTATCTACATATCCCATTTTCCAGTTAAAATAAATTAGCTAGTATCATTTCTGTTTCTAGTCAATCATTTTCTATTTCTCATGTGTTATGACACAGCTGCACTATTTGCAAATGTCTGGCAAATATTGCAGGGGAATGTGTATTATTTAAAATAACTTATTTGATCTTTCATTTCATGGTAATGTTTCTATTGGTTGGATTTTCAAAACATTCAGGTCTTTTACAAAATCTCTATTTCAGCTAAATTTGAGCTGTGTCTGTTTGACATGTTGCTGTACACTGTAGCCATCCCAATGATCCTATAGTGATCTCTAGTTCAGATTTTGTGTTGAAGCTAAAAAGACATAGCCAAACTAGAGAGTTACTTTCCAAATGGGAACTGGAGGTTCTTTAAGTGGCATGGTAAAGACACACTATATCCTTGGGTTCATATCCTCCAAAGTACTGCAGTCATGTTTGTACAGGATATGAGGTCTCATTTCAAAACAGATAATTTGCTGTTTAATACTTGCATGGCAAAATGCACATAGCAATCTTACACGTGAAGTTATAAAGGTAAGATGAGCTCATGACTAAAATTATGTTTTCTAGGTAAGTCTAGGGATTGGCCAAACCAGTTCCTCAGAGACAAAGGGCAAAAAGCTACAATTTAAGCTATGCATATACAGAGAACCTTAGAATGGCATGGCTGTCCAGCTACAGCTACGCTACTGCAAGGTGTGCTGTGTAACCATTCTTTATTGCTGAGAGAGAGCTCTCCTCGGGCATGTCTACACTAGGAAATTATTTCAAAATAACTACATTCAAAATAACTCCGCAAATAACTATTTCAAAATAAGCTTATTTCCTGAGAATAACCAGCCTGTTATTTCAAAATAACAGGTTTGATAGTGTGGATGTTCTGCTTATTATTTTGAAATAACTCTCTAGTGTAGACCATGGCCCAGTAAGAAAATAAAACCTCCTTCAATGAGGAACAGTAGCTTAGTCACCGGTAGAACTATTACCAAAGCTCTGTCCACACTGGTGCTTTTCATTGTTCAAACTTTTGTTATTCAGGGGGTGTTTTTTCACAGTCCCATCTGACATAAGTTTTAACAGTGAAAGTGCCAATGTAGACAAAAGCATAGTAAAGAAACAGTATAGAATTTCCTTCCACACAGACTGCCTGGAGCCTTGCTCCTAGCTGGTAATGTTTCTAAAAGTGGGACGGGGAAAACAGGACTATAAAAAAGAAGGGAAAGAAAGGGAAGATATTCCAAAATACCCCTCATCTCTCTCCCTGTCTGTCTCTGGAATTGCATCTAAGTAGACACAGGAAAACAGCTGCTGGATTTAGGAGTAGGGGGGGTCATGACCTGAGAGTTTGGTCAGTAATCTGCTGAAAGCCTGTGGTGAGAAAACTTTGTTTTGAATCTAATATAATTTGTTAAGTTAGGCACCAGTAAGTGATTTACCTTTATTTTTCCTGTAATCATTTCTGAGGTTTTTGCCTCATTATTTGCACTCACTTAAAATCTCACTCTCTTTGTAGTTAATAAAGGTGTTTTATCTAATTCAGTGTACTTAAGTTGAAGTGTCTAGATCACTGTTTAAAAAATAGGATGGCACAGTATTCCCTCAAAGGGAAACAGATTTAATATACTTGTATAGCCAGGAGAGGGCTGGGCAATGGGAGACATACATTTCTGGGGAAAGATCTGAGACTGGAGATATGTTGGGGTCACTCTGCAGTATAACCAAGACTCATGAGAGCCTAGATATGGTTGACTGGAGACATGCACACACACACACGAGTGACTTACCTGCCAGAGGCTGTTTGTGAATAGTTCAGATTGGTGGCTACAGTGGTAAGACATTGTAAAGGGCACCCCAGGTTATAGGGCAGGCATGACACCGCTACTCATTAGTCTGGATTATGTCCCACTATGTCTCAGTAATCCCCATCTGTACTCACTGTGGATACACATGCACTCCATGTGGCCAGAAATGGACCATTCTTGACAGCAGTTGGTCCACTTCTCTTTGGTCCACTCTCCTTGAAGCTCCAACCACAGACATAAAAAGTGAAGCAGATCTACCACCACCTTTCTAGTTCCTTCTCTACTGCAAATCTACTGCAAAGATAATACATCTCAAAGAATTCCAGCTACCATGAGGTAAGTAACTTTCTTTTACTCTTCAAGTGTTAGCATCTATGTGTATTCCACTGTGGGTGACCGACAAGCAAAAGGTAGGTGGGAGGGTGGAAGGCGGCAGGCAGCTGAGCTACTCAAAGGACTGCTGTCTTAAAGAACACATCAGTGGAGGAATCTAGCACCAAAGCATAATATCTCACAAATATGTGCCTGGAACAACATGTAGCTGCTTTGCGATTATCAAGTAAAGGTACTTTTTGAAGTGATGCCATTGATATCACTTGTGCTCTTGTAGAAAGAGCCTTCACTCTAGGAGGGGAGAAAAAAATGTGACACTTGCTAGCAGAATAGGCTACAACCCAAGATCTACGTAGAGATCCTCTGGGATTACATAGCCTGACCTCAGATTCTTTCTGCTGTAGCCATAAACAGTCTAGTGATTTTCTGATTTGCTTTG
The DNA here is from genome assembly GCA_032595735.1 of Pelochelys cantorii. NCBI lineage: Eukaryota > Metazoa > Chordata > Testudines > Trionychidae > Pelochelys > Pelochelys cantorii. The sequence goes on along the minus strand of CM064331.1, from coordinate 19,327,808 downwards.
TCCTTTGCAAGTGGAAGGCTAAGACTCTTCACATGCTGAGGGACTGAAGTCTCTTGTCCTCTTCAGATGTGTTTAGTTGCAGAAAAAAATATAGATAAATGCATTACTGGTTCAGATAAAACTCTAACACTACTTTGGGAGTGAACTTTGGATGTAAAAGCAAAGAGACTTCGTCTCATGGAATATGGTGCAAGGCAGATCTTCTAACAGTGCTCTGAGCTTATCTAGCCTTTCAGGTGAGGTGATGGCGACAAGGAATGCAACTTCCATAAATAGGAGAGATATGGAACATGTAACTAGTGGTTCAAAGGAAAGCTTAGGCCACGTCTATACTTACCCATGGATTGGTGCTCCAGAGATCCATCTTCTGGTGGTTGATTTAGCAGGTCAAGTAGGTTTCCTTACTAACAGAAAGGATCTGATTAGGCTTTTCAGAAACTGGTTAAGCAAAAATTGGAGTATCCATGTGAAGGTGGGTGGTACACACTGATTGCCACCAGGCAGGGCCAGATTAAGGTTATGGGAGGCCTAAGGCTAGTGGGAGGGAAGGGCCTAAGTATGAATTACAAATTGCAAAAATTATGAAGTCATCAAACATTTATCTATATACATATTTAGGTAAAATTAACACAATAATTCTATTTTCACTACACTCAGTTCTTCAAACAATTTTTCCCACTTTAGATGTGGTAAAGTCATGGATGGCGTCATCATAGCTCAAAGACCTGAAGATTTCATTCTCAGTGTTCAAGAGGAACAAAGCATTGAGATGCTCTTGAGTCCTGGTGGATTGGAGGACACTTTTTGACCCTTGCTAGAAGAGAAAAGAAACATTCTCCACTATAGTTAATGATTATTAGTGACAAATACAGCTGTAATGCAGTTTCAACACTTGGGAAACATTCTGCAACATTGGATTCAGTGATAGCTTGGTAGATCCAAATAGATAAGTTTCATCACCTTTTCTGTCTATATCTGAAAGAGATGTGAATTCAACAAATTGAAGAAATTCTTTAGTAAAATCGAACTGGGGGATCATTTGGGTACTTCGGACAGATGTTTGATAAGACCCGGGGTCCTGTGTGGGGACTCTGGCTACCAACAGGTAGCTTTTGGTTAATGTGGGAGCTAGAGAACAAGGGGATATACTACAGTGTCCTGACTGTAGCCAGCAACCTAAATGCATTTTCTCTGTGTTTATTAGCTTTTCCACAATTAGATTATAGAATCATAGGACTGGAAGGGACTTGTAGGGGTCATCTGGTCCAGTCCCCTGAACTTTTGAATGAGTAAGATAAAAAGAGCTATCCCACATTGTGTTCTCTGTCCCCTTTCACAAAAATACTTGATTGAAAATTAGCATCTCAAAAGAAGCATCAGGTATCGATGGGGTTAATTTACTAGGCTGGTGTAGAATGAAGAATCAAACAGATGGCACAGACCTTGCTCTTCTGCCCCCTCGTTTAACGTGTTCAGTTTGGGGGACGAAAGTGAATGAGATTCTGCATATCCAAGTGTGAAAAAGCAGAAGGGACCTTAATCTATTCTTGTGAAAATATCTGTTCTCTCAAATCCTGGCCTGAAGTCAGTAAGACTACAAAAGTGTAAGTGTTCCCAGGAATTGGCCTTTGTTCTCCTTCCCTTCCCAAACCAGTTATTCCATGCTTGCCCAACCTTTTCTACTTGGGAAAGAAGTTAGTTTGAGTTGGGGCAGCAAAAAGATTAACTTCAGGTTTATTTAGAGCTTTCAGTGTTTGGAATGAAACCAGAGGTGAAAGTAAGGCAGTGCACCGCTGCAGTAAGAGCTGGCTGGGGTGCTCTGCTGCAGGAGGAAGCAGGCATGCTACTAGGCGAGCTCCTGGAGCTCTCCGGCAGGCTGCTGTGCTAAGCAGCAAGCAGATGAAAGGGGCTGGCTGGGGGGGGGGGGCACCCCAAACCAGTATGAGACTGCCTGGGCCACCCCACCTGGCACCATTTATGAAGGGCAGAAGGAGTGAAGCCTCCCCTTGCTCTGATTCCTACCAATGCTGCCTGTAGCTTTCTGTTCCCCTTCCATCACTGTCAAGGAGCTAGAGGACAGCACACAGCATTCCTCTCCCTCTTGGCTGGTGAAGGCAGGGGCAGAGGAATGAGAAAGACACACGGTGCATACTGTCCTCTTGCTCCCTGACAGTAATGAAAGGGAAGAGCAAGCAACAGACAGCATTGGTAGGAATAGCAGGGGCTTCAGCCCCCTTGCCCTTCTAAAGGGCACCCCTTCCCCCACACTCTCCCCACATCCCAGGCCCTGACTTGATTCCTGTAGCCCCATGGGTTGGGTTTTCTTCAAGGAAGTACAGGGAACATCAGTGACCAAGGAGCATGGGCAGGAAATGCAGGTTTTGAAAAATAGTATTCTGGATGTAGTACAATTACCCTAACAGGGTACTGGAGCATGGGGAGAATTTCCTGGGACAAGAAAGCTATGTAACTATGTCACTAAAATCACAGCTAAAAACGATGCGGTAAAAATTCTGATGCATATCCATAGGGGAATACAGATAGAGACCAGCACTTGAAGAAAAGGGAGTTTCGTCATATAATGGAGAATGACTGATGGTCATGCAATTATTTGCTATTCAGAATGCTACTGAAATGCTGACATTGATAGTATTGTAGCAAAATGGCCAATATTGATATGTTGGATCCTGTACTTTTCTTGGTGGGAGCGAAGACATCACCTCTTACCCCTGCTCTTGGGGCACTGAGGGACCCCCTAGTTCCCCAGATAGATGTAGGGCCACTAATGCATAAGAAAGGTTTTGAGCCCTAGCCCCTCTCATACTTAGCAGATTTCTTACCCTCTTCACCCTCAGATAGGATTACCCTTGGTCCTTGATGCTGGGGAAGGAATCTCCCTGTTCTGTGGGACAGGGTCTTTCATACTCTAATTCCCTGATCCATCAAATCTCAGCAACACATCTCCAAACTCCAGTCTCCTCTTCTTTCTCACTTTCCCCCTATCTGCCTGATGCAGGGGGGTGGGGGTGAAGGGTTAGGTTCCTGATAGGACCATAATTGGCAACAGGTGCTTCAACTGGCCGACAGGGGACTTTGCCTTAATTAGCCTGCTGTATCACATTAGGTTCCTGATAGGGCCTTAACTGACTACAAGTGGTTCAATTAGCCTGTAATAGCCTTTGCTAGTCTACAGGAAACCACACTTTAGTTAGTCTCTAGGGCAAGGGTCTCAAACTTACAGTCCACAGGTCATCCCTGGCTGGAGCAGTTTCATGGGGGGGACAGGGTACAATGGTGGGGGAGAAGTCAAGGATGTGGTAGGAAGGGGCAGAGCTTGGGGGATGGAAACACACAGCCCCTTCCCCCCCAGCACGCTGGGACTGACTACAAAACTGCCTGGTCCAGGGCTTATATACCTCCCCTTTAGCACTCTCCCACTGCTTCCTGGCCCTGCTTTATCACATTACATAAAACTGAAAAAAGCATAAATGTGCAATGCAGCAGCTCATGAAAATACCTCACCAAAAGGCATCTGGTAAGCTTAGAAATCCAGGAAAAATAGGCAGAATAACAGATACATGTAAGTGCTGACTAATTCTCCAGAAGCAGGGTCCTTATAGCTCTGCATGCTAGTTTTAACACAAAAGGAAATAGTCAGCCAGGACATTCCCAAAAACATACAGGATCAAATCCTTACTCAGACCAAATTTCTTCGGAAGTATTACCTTGAGTCAGAACTATGGGGTAGAGTTTCATTCATACTGCTATAATTAGAAATGGAGCAAGATGAAGAGATCATTCTGTAGGCACTCAGAGAGGTTTTTAATAAGATATAGTATTTGATTTTGAACATATTTATGACATTTTATTCCAAATAAAGGAATCATATGCAATCTCAAAAATATTATGGTTCTTAGATTCTGTATCATTTTTTAAAGTGTGCAGAGATAGCAGGAATAGCAGCAGGGGAATCATACTCACCAGTTATCTTAAACTTGATCCGCAGGGAAAGTCTTTTGAGTTTGAGTGGTTAGTTCACTATCTGTGCTTATTTAGGTCCCAATTTAGCAAGGATTTGCAAAAACTTCTTTTATAATCTAAATAGATAAAGTAAATGCTGGCTAATTTCATCCTATTAATTAGCCATAGCTGATTTGTTGTAGGAAAAAACCGCAAGCAAATGGTCTGGTAGCACTTTATAGACTAACAAAACATATAGATGGTATAATGAGCTTTCGTGGGCACAGCCCACTTCTTCAGATGACTGGAGTTATGACTAGGGGATAGTGGCAGATGATCACAAGTAGAGATTTGAAGGAAAGGATTCTGGTTTTACAAATCAGCTCAGAGAGAGTAGGAATTCAGACTTGGCCCTGTTGGTACAATGCCAGATCTATGAACATGGGGAAGTAAAGAAGCGTATTGGAACTGACATGCACCTTATCCTGAGGAAATATTGAAATTGCATGGCCCAGGCATGTTTTATCATATAAAACTATGGCACATGAACTAGCATATTTTTATAGAGACTGAATCTCACTGTAAGTTAACTGACACAGAAGCAAATGTTTAAATAAACAAGCAGTCCATTCCAGAAACTCTGGGGCCCATCTTGGGGGTAAACTCTAATCTTATGCAATCTTTGCAATAAATTGTAGGTTAAAATTTGAGCAGAGGCTTTTCATAATTGCTTAGTTTTGAAGTATGATGTATCTGGGTCTTTCTGCATTTTTGATATTTGTTTAGTGATCTAGTTTATTGAAATGAAAACAGAATCCATTTTAAATGGAAGTGCTTACATCAGAGTCATGTTACTGGGAAGACTAGACTACTCTCGCACATAAAGGTTTGCAAGATCAACCTCTAGGACTGAAAACACTAGGGCTACATCTACATTGGCATGATCTTGCACAAATACTCTTTAACGCAAGAGTTCTTGCATTAAAGTATTTGCGCAAGAGAGCATCTACACTGGCATGTGCCTTTGTGCAAGAGATGTGCTTTTGCGCAAGAGCATCCGTGCCAGTACAGACGCTCTCTTGCGCAAGAAAGCTCCGATGGCCATTTTAACCATCGGGCTTTCTTGCGCAAGAAATTCATGTTGCCTGTCTACACTGGCCTCTTGCGCAAGAACAGTTGCGCAAGAGGGCTTATTTCTGAGCGGGAGCATCATAGTTCTTGCGCAAGAAGCACTGATTTCACACATTAGAACGTCAGTGTTCTTGCGCAAGAACTCCCCGCCAGTGCAGACAGGCAGCATGTTTTTGCGCAAAAGTGGCCGCTTTGGCGCAAGATCGCGCCAATGTAGACACAGCCCGGCTCTCTCCTTAGCATGTAGTAAGAACTGGAAAGTTTCAGTGTTGCCGTAATGTAGTTTTTATAGGCCAAATTCTACAGTCTTTAAGCAGGCAAAACTCATGCTAAGAAATCCAGAAAATGGGTTAAGATTTTCCTGTAAAATTTAACTGATTTAACAATTAGTTTAATAACTATATAACTTTTTTAAATTGGTAAACTCACAACAACAAAAAAACAGTCTTGTAGCACTTTAAAGACTAACAAGATGATTTATTAGGTGATGAGCTTTCATGGGGCAGACCCACTTCTTCAGATCATACCGCAACAACACTGAACCTCTTCAATTTGCCACTGCTTTCTAGTGGGAAAGCTGATTCTGAGGCCATTTCTACACTATATATTATAACTTACATCTATATATAGCCAGTGTTTATTAAATTGCTTGTGTAGTGTGTGCACACTTGGCTCCTTATTTTGATGGTGCCAGCCTCACCAGGAGCATTTGTATTCATTGAATTGTCAAGTGTGGGGCATTCTGGGACAGCTCCTGAAAGCCAGTAACTGTAACTGATTTAAGCAACATGGTGTCTATACTGGCATTGTGTCAACCTAATTACATTGACTGTAACTCTGTGGCACTCAGGTAAGTGGGGTTACTAAATCATCATAAAGAAGCACTTACATGGGTGGGATTCAAATTTAAGTGAAGACAATTCCACAGCTGGGTTGATGCCAGGCAGCTTACAGGGAACTAGCCCTGAGGTGTGGACTAGGCCTTAGTCCTACTTTGAATTCTGAGAGTTGTAGCTATGTTAGTTTGTAATTTTAAAAACAAGTAGTCCTGTGAAACTTTTATATATATATTATCATTAGATTTCATGGGCAAAACCCACTTTGTCAGATTAGATGAGCTTGAGTGGAGAAAAAAAGGAGGACCCTCAAAATAAGAAGGGAGAAGGAGAAAAAAAACATACCTCTCAATTGTAGTCCCGGTGCCAATGACACTAACTGAGTGGGCTGGCAGAGTCTCATACTTAGCTTTTGATGTCAACCAACTTTCCTTACATTCAACATTCCTTACATTGATATTTTTACTACTCATTGCTTTTGAATTCGGAAACTATCAAGATAGTAGCTTCCTGTTTGATTGCTAATTGTAGTTTGAATACAGTCACATTTTAAAATGATCTACTTTCCAATGTAATGAGACACTGGATAGGCTTATAGTATTTTGGAATTTTCAAGGTTATTCCATTGTTTATTTATACTAGTGAAACCATCTTTTATATTTATAAGCTTATGTTGCTCTCCTTTGAATTCCTCCCAGTTTATTTATGTTTCTAGTACTGAAGTCTTTAGGACTAAATTAAGCATTTTAGGTGTGTCTTATTACAATTTGTGAACAGGGATTACCACCCACAACTCCATTTTGTGCTGCCTCTCCAACATGAAGTCCAAGATAACATATAGTATATCATATTTCAAACTCTTATCTAATTTGTTATCCACATTAACCCACACAATTGAATACCTGGTTTGGATTATCATGAGATATATCTTGTACTTGTTATAGCTGATCCTCATTTTGTTATTTCTGTCCTATTTTTCCAAACTTTCCTTTGTATGACCTCTTGTCCTTACTATTTACAACACCTCACGGTTTGGTATAATCCACAAATGAAATAGCATGTTCCTTATATTCAGTCACTTAAGCATAATAGTCTTTTCCACCGAGTTCTCTAACACACTAACTGGGGCTATGTCTAGATTACATTCCTCTTCTGAAAGAGGAATGTAAATGAAGCAAATCGAAAGTTCAAATGAAGCATGGATTTAAATATCCCACGCTTCATTTGCATATTCGTGTCCGAGTGCTTTTTCGAAAAAGGGTTTTTTGAAAGTGAAAGCGCAGTCTAGACAGGGTTCTTTCGGAAAAAAACCTCCTTTTTTGAAAAAGTGCTCAGACGCAAATATGCATATGAAACGCAGGATATTTAAATCTGCACTTCATTTGCACTTTGATTTGCTTAATTTACATTCCTCTTTCAGAAGAGGAATGTAGTTTAGACGTGCCCTGGGTTGCAAAGAGATTAGGTATTTCCTTGCTCTTTTAATTCTTTCAATGTTTCCCCTTTAACTCCCATTCTTCCCACATTGGTAGCAACTGAAAAAAGTCACGTTGGCACACTTTTCTTTACCTATAACAAAATCCTATCATCAAGACTGTCTTCACAATAGAAGAGCATGCAAATTAGAGCGGGAGAGTTACAAAAGCTTATGCTGTGGCTTCATTAGGAATAGAAGGTGTGCTCTTAACTTGCATTAGTTAACTTAGGTAAAACCTTGGTGAAGTCACAGCAGTTTGTAGTTTTCACATGAATCAGCAGGTTGAGTTAAAGACTATAGACAAGACTCTACAGTATCTGGTATTAGAGACCCCCAAAGACAGCCTGCCACCTTAGGCAAAGCTTTAGTCTGCTGTCCCCCATCTCATACCCCCATTATAAGTTCACAGCAGACCTTTAACACCTCCCACACTGCTGCCACCTCCAAAATTCATACAGCTACACTAGAAGCTGACAGGGCAGACCTCAACCTGGGAATGCAGAGGCGAGTAGCGATGAAACAGGAGATACCTGGGAGTCATGGCCCACCCACTTTTTACGGGCTGTAAGAGTGAGCATTTGGAGGTGGGGAAAGGGAGTAGAGGAGAATGAGCTGAGAGTAAGGTCTTGGGTAGGGATGTGAAGGACTAGTCGACTATCAGATATGCTTATTGGATAGTCAAATACTTATGGGATAGTCAACAGTATAGTTGACTAGTTGCTATCAGACAGAAGCAGCAGGGGTGGGGGGGAGGAAGAGGGAGTACTTCAAAGCGGCAGTGCCGGTTGAAGCCTGGGGCCAGACTCCAGGCTTCCTGTGGCACTGCCGCTTTGAAACGCTACATGCAGCCCGGAGCCAGCTGGGGTATCCCTAGGCTGCACGCGGCACATGGAGCCTGGGATCAGCTGGGGACTCCCTCCAACCCCTTGCTCCGTGTGGCGCTGCTGCTTTGAAACACCATGGACAGTCCAGTGTCATGCTCCTCACGGCATTTCAAAGAGGCAGCGCCATGTGAAGCCCGGGATCAGCAGGGGAGTCAATGCAAAATGCATCGAGTATTCAGTTAGTTATTTAGTCAATATTTAACATCCTTAGTCTTGGGGACGAAGAGGTGACACAGTAGCTGGGCCTCAGGAAAAAGAGGCAGTGCAAAGGCAGGAGCTTGGGGGGAATGGCAACGCGAGGATGGGGATCTCAGGGGAATGGGCAATGAGGTCTGAGCAGTGATTAAGACTTTTAGAGGCCCTAAGCACTGAAAAGATTATGGTGCCCCCCCATATGTAATTCAAAATAAAAACAATACTATACCATAAAAATCTCTTTTTTTTTTTTGTGCCCCTGCTTTGCTGGTGCCCTAAGCATGTGCTTAGTCTGCCTATTGGGTAATCCAGCCCTGCTCAGAGGGCAGCACAGTGCAGGGGCTGGGCCTCAGAGGGCAGTGTGGTGCAGGGACTGGGCCTTGGGGAGGGACAGCATGGCGCAGGGTGGGGTGGAGTGGGGAGACAGGACCATGGTTCAGGTGCCTGTGAGCCTTCCCACATTTAAGGGGCTACTGCCACTCTGGGCAGCGGCCGTTGTGTCCTGATGAACACACTCTTATCAGATGGAAACAGTCCTACAACTCAGCATAACTGGCAAATCCTGTCCTCAATTCTGCCTATGTGCAAGAGAATGGACGAAAAATATAATGTCCTCTCTGAGGATTCAGAATTCTTGTTTTCTTATTCCTCTCTTCTTTGGTTGTCAAGGTGGTTAATACAGCACCACACCAAATCTACATCCTATGAAAGGATTACAGGCTCCTCAATATGCTTGGTAGAAAAATCATATTTGTCAATTACTTTACAGTTCAGAATTGCCAGCTGCCATCCATTAATGTCAAAGTAAAACTACACCTATTATGCCAAGCTAAATTCCTTTATAGAACATCTACCAGCAGAACACAAAGTAATTCCAGGCAATTATTGCAAAAGGCTAACTCCTCAACAGAACATCTACATGGGCTTCTCTCTACATGGGCTAACTCCTCGACAGAGCATCTACACGGGCTTCTGATACTGCCACTCATTAGATTTCTGCTGAAAAAGTTATGAGCAGGACCTTCTGGCTTCAACTCTCATGATTTCCAAAGGAGGTCCAGAATACAGCTGAAGCCTTTCATTTTGATGTCACTAAACTGGCTGCTGACAGCACAGGTGAATCTCTGCACTTGTTAAAGGGCGCCTGGCCATTCTACGTTCTCTGGGGCTCTATGCATCTATCCAAAAGAGAAAGTTTAGTAGATCCAAGATAGTGCAGAAATCCTGGCCCAACCAGTTGTCAAGATTGCACAAGTCATATGAACTTCAAGCATGAAGAGAGATTCCAGATGAGAAGCCACCCATCTTTCCCCCTTGACCTCACAACCTCAAACACATTCTACTGGTGTAATCTCAAACACATTCCATGGACAACTTCATTTTGCTGTCAGACATATTGGACTACATTCTAGAACTAAAAAACTTGGGGCTGTTGCTGAGTGAGTTATTAGCATCCACGTGAAAGTCGTCATGAGTTTCCGTTCTCCGTTAGGTTATTCCGTATTTGTGCACCCAACAATGATGAGATTCCTCAGGGGGTTCGGAAATCCTTTTCCACTTGTCAAACATCTTACTTCAGCTTGGGACTCAATCAGGTGTTTAAACACTTTACAAGATCTCTATTTGACCTGACGGCTACCTGCTCATTCCTCTATTTATCAACAACAACAGCATTTCTGGTAGCCATGATGTCAGCTCAACAAGTTGGGGAAACAGTGGCCCTTATGACATACTCCCCACTTTCATAATATTTTTTTAAAGACAAGGTTACATTATGACAAAACCCAAGTTTTTACCAAAAATATCTTCTGAGTTCAGAGGTGCTGGTACAGGGTACAGAAGGAACATGCCTCCACTTTTTACCAGCCATAAAGGCACCTGAGTGGGAGCAGGGAGGAGCAAGTGGGGAGGTAGGATTTTGGGGGGGAACAGGTAGTGCAGGAACGTGGTCTGGGAGGAGAGGGCAGGGCCTCAGGAGTAAAGTGCAAAGGCTCAGGGAGGAGGGGCTTCAGAGCAAGGGGGCAGTGGGAGCAATGGTTCAAACACTTATGTCCATCGTCATTGTCCATAGCTTGAACCACAGTAATGGTACCTGAGACAGCTGACAGTACTATGAATCTCAAATGTCGAAAGAGGAAACCTGAGGAAAGAGTAGCTTTGTGGATACCAGGTCAGAGACCAATGGGAGTCAAAGTAGCTGGAGTCACCAGCAACTTCAAATTTTCTGAGGTAGGTTCCCTACAAGGAGTACTCGCAGTAGGATGTTTGGAAGTTTTATGAGAAGAATCTTAGGTCTTACTCTTAGATGCCCTTGAGGGGTGAAGCTTGGAGATGATACAGGAAGCTGATTTATGTACAGTAAAACTCCAGTAATCCAGCATCCAATTGTACGGCACTGCCGATAGTCTGGCATCAAAATGGCAAGAGCCTACTGAGTGAGCTTCGGCAAAAAATGAGTCACAAGGCAGCAGCGGCAGCAGCTGAACAGAGCGAAACCAGTCGGGACTGAGTCAGTCTGCCACTGGCATTGTGTGATGCTGGACAGTGTTTGTGCTACAATAAAAAGGGTTAAAAACACTTTATATACAGTATATAGTATCGGATATGCCGGACTATCAGGAGGTACTATAAGCTGGTTATATATAATACCAGGAATAGTACCTCCTGATAGTCCGGCATATCCGATAATCCAGCACCACCTAGGTCCCAAAGGTTCCGGATTATCAGAAGTCTACTGTATATGGCTGTATGGTAGAGGTGGGGAAGTATCTCTCAGTCTGGATCATAGGTCAAGTGTGGTGAGCTCTATATCATGAGTTGAAATTTGATCTCCTTATTTTTCTGGCTCTAGATTTTAATGCCAAACAGAAGTTGCACTTTTGGAAAATATGAGATTCTGCAAGGCAACAGAAGCACTGGGTGTGTCTGTCACTCACTGGGATTGCCTCCTGGCATGAAGATAACGTTTGAAACTGGGAGAACCAGGCACACCCTCCCTGTAAACTCCCACGGGAAAAAATAAAAAACTATGTATAAAAAGTTGGGGAGGAGGGTTTTTTAAAATGCCACTGCTATAACTACTACTAAGTACCAGCTACTATTAAGAACATGTATAATTAACTACTAAAAGGACACAATTGAGGTAAAATTCAATGCGGACAACTGCTAAGGCCCTGTCTCAGGCTGAAGCAGGAACTAAAGGCAGTTTTCCCATACAAGTGCTATGTAGCAACAGCACAGGGCACAAGATTAAGTAACACGTGGGATCAAACAGATACTGCTATAAGAAATCCAAATGAAATGTGGGAGAGGGAGGAAAGTGCCCCTGGAATTAAGCACTGACAGGGACACTAGTTGAAGAAGAATGTTCAATTACCTTGATTTTTTGTTCCCATCATTTTTCATTGTTCCTGATCGAGATATTCTCAATAGTATTGAATAGTTTTTCTTGGACAAAATGGATTAAACATCAAATCATTGTAAAGCTGTATATTGGTCAAATGCTTGGTATACAAGGTCTACTAGTTACAGAAAGTCTTCTCTGGTTTTACACGTTGGCAATACTTGTATAAGCTGGCTGTGCCAATAAAGTATTTTTAAACACTACTTTTCCAATGAAGCCCAAGCTCATTCCTGGAATTCTTTGAGGCAACTGAATAATGCACTTCTGTTTCCATATAACAACTAACTTATTTCCTGTATATCCCTTTTCAAAGGGCCAAACGGTGAGACTCTTATTTCAGAAAAACTTAAAAAACAACGACTGGTCCTGCAGCAACTTAGAGACTAACAAAAAATGTAGATAGTATCATGAGTTTTCATGGGCACAATCCACTTCAGATTGGCAACATTAACACTTACAAACAATGAGCCCCAAATGACATAAAGTACACTGACCTAAGCACTGGTGTGATCAGATTCTGCATTAAGTTGATGGGACATCTCTCTTCCATTGGTTTACAGGGGCTACTCTACAGTTTTCAGCAGGGCAGTTGCACCAGGCAGCTGTGCTACTGTAAGCTCTCTAGGGTAGCCATAGCCTTATACTTACATGGAGGTTAATGATAGTCTGGCACATTGTCAGTAATGGTATTATGCAGTCATGTGACTGTGGCTTCACTGTTAAGGTTGGAGTTTCTCAGTGTTTTACAAAGGAGTAGGCAGCTTTTTATTGACTTACAATAGATCCACACAGTTTGCACACTGGTATAATATTTCAACTAAAGGTGTGGATTTATTTTTACTGATGTTATACCACATAGTCTCTGAGTGTGGGTGTATTTATACTGATCTAGAGATGCCCTACATCTTGCATGGTTTATTTCCCTTCCTGCCTGGGAATAGCTATCCCAGGGATGCAGCTCTTTTACAGTTAAAGTCTCAAAGGGGTAAGCGTGTTAGTCTGTAACTTTAAAAAGCAATGAATAATCCTGTAGCACATTATATTTATATAAAGTGTGGCACACAGAATCGCTTCTCCCCCATGCAACTCCATTCCTCACCTTCCCGGGGGCAGAGACTCAGGGGCGTGGGGGCTTTCAAATTGTCAATTTCCTGACCCACCTGGGCACAGTGACCACCAGCAAAGCATACTCTGTTCTCGCAAAGGCACACGATGTCAATGGCCACGACGCGGCCCAGGGGTACTGCAGGGGCTATGCCCCCTCACCCCCTGCCGCCCATAGTGATGCCAACCTTCCCGTAATACTTGTATAGCTGGCTGTGCCAATAAAGTATTTTTAAACACTACTTTTCCAATGAAGCCCAAGCTCATTCCTGGAATTCTTTGAGGCAACTGAATAATACACTTCTGTTTCCATATAACAACTAACTTACTTCCTGTATATCCCTTTTCAAAGGGCCAAATGGTGAGACTCTTATTATGGAAAAACTTAAAAAAACAACGACTGGTCCTGCCGCAACTTCGAGCCTAACAAAAAATGTAGACAGTATCATGAGATTTCGTGGGCACAATCCACTTCAGACTGGCAACCTTAACACTTACAAACAATGAGTACTGTGGCATCTTAAAGACGGCCAGATTTATATGGACAGATGCAGCCGATGAAGTGGCTTTTGCCCACGAAAGCTTATGCCCAGATAAATCTGTTAATCTTCAAAGTACCACAGGACTCCTGGCTGTTTTTCTGGCTGCAGACTAGCAGGGCTATCCCCCTCTGGTACTTACTAACACGTATGTCGCTACGGCTTGTTCTCTCCACGGTTCATGGGGTCCGCCATGTGACACTGGCCACCCACTCGGGCGGGCGGGGCGGGGCGGGACACTCCAGGGGCCTGGCCCAGGCTGCACGCAGGGGGGCGGGCGCGTTACAAGTTCCTACCCAGCGCCAGTCCCAGCCCGCCCAGCGCGGGAAGGCAGGAGCGGGGCAGCCCCTCAGACCCCGCGCGCCCCCCAGCTCACCGCGCCGGCGCAGACTCGCCCCGCCTCGCCGCAGCCAGCCAAGCCGGAGCCCGGCGCCGAAGCCAGGGGAAGGGAACCGCCGCCGGACCCGGGGAGCGGCCGGGAGCTGCCTAGCGCCCGCTGCGGGGAAGCCCCGCCGGAAATTCCCGGGGGCAGCTCCGGCTGGGACACCGCGGGCCTTACGCAAGGCCGGGCTGCCCCCTCCCGCAGCAGCCGGCGCCTGGCGGGGCGCGCCCCGCGGAGCCCTGCGCGGCTTCCCCGCCCCACCCCGCCCTCCCCTCCTTCTCGGCCCCTCTCGCCGCGCTGCGTCCCCGCGCGGGGCTTCCCCGCCTCGGGCCCCGCCCCGCCGCCGGGCCGCCCCTGGCCAGCTGCCTGGCGGATAAGAGGCGTCGGGGGCCGCGCCCGCCTAGCGCCGCCAGGAGCGTGGCTGAAGGGAGTGGGCCCCGCAGCGCTTTGCCTGGCTCCCTGGGGATTTCTATGCAGCTGGCGGGGCTGTGGGTTCCCCTGCAGGAGGAAGAGAAGGCGCCCGGGGGCGATCCGCGCTCTCTGTCCCCCGCCATGTGCTCCGTGAACCAGGAGGGCAGCACGGACCCGTTGGTAGCCCGGTGCAGGCAGCTAGAGGAGACCGTGGAGCAGCTGCACCGGGAGAACAAGAGTCTCAGGAGCAAAGTGCCTCGGTACAACGCGCTCTGCAGCCTCTACCACGAATCTGGGCAGCAGATGAAGCACCTTCAACTGCAGCTCTCGGCCAAGGAGGCGGCGATCGGGGAGCTGAGGGCGAGCTTGGCCAAGTACCAGGCTGCCCAGCTGGGACCAGCACAGGAAGAGGAGCAGCTGGGGGGGAAGTTGGTTGAACCTGCTAAGTCGCTCGTGGAAAGTCTAATAGATCAGCTTGGCCAAATGAAGCAGCAGCTTAAAGACAGCGAGAGAGTTTCAGCGCAAAAAGTGGAAACCTTGAGCCAGGTAAAAACACTAATGTACCAAAATAACTTTTGTATTTAGAGAGAAGTGTACCTTCCCCGGTAGGCTCTCGCAAAGAAAAGGCTGAACTTTGTTCTGTCTTCAAAATGTTGCACACTTGTGAACCAGAACGGTATTTAGCCCCAGTTAATATGAAAAGGTTATTTTAGTGAAGGATAGAATTTTCAGCCAGGAGTGCCTAAAGTTAAGCATCTTATTTGAAAGGGGCTGGAATGTCATGGTGAGTATAGTATAAAACACTTCAGTTCAGATTCTTAATTTATTTAGGGCCCTAATCTTGGATACTCTACATTGAAAATTTGGTTTAGATGATTTATCCAAGGTCTCATAGCAAGCTGGTGAAGGGGCTTGGATTTGACCCCAGAAGTCGTTTGCCAAATCTGTGACCACTGAGTAACTTGCCTTCTTCAAATACTTTACAAAACAACACCATTAACATAACCAATCTGTGATCATCATGCACTTCAGGATACTGACTGAATTGTGGGAACATGTAGTGTTAAGCAAAAAGGAGTTGCCAGATATGTCTGATATAGCTATGTGGTATTTTACATTGAAATCTAATTAGTACTTTTCATGCTCCTGTAATGAGATGTACAGTCTGCAGTTAGCTACTGTACATGTTTATGTAATTTGGCTAGTTTGCACAAGAAGAGATTATTGAAAGAGCTAAAATCAACTTGAAATATCTTATTGAAAGCAATTTTAATTCCATAAATCCAGTGTCATCAATTCTTGATTAAAAGGCATTTAAATGGGGGTTTAGTTCTTCCCTTTCCCCCCTTGTTTGTCTGCTTCTTAAACTGTTTATCACTCTAGCTGTACTCCAGACCTAGCATTTCATTTATAAGAGTTGCAACTGGCTGGCAATTCCTTGAAAGGAAAAGGGAGGAATTTAAGTTTTCCTCCTTTCTGGTTAGAGATCTTTCTAGTCCTCTAGAAAAAGCATTTTTACTCTTAATCAATTTGGATTTTTGTTTTTAAATCTGTCTCTGTAATGAAGTAATAGTATGGTGCATTGGAAGGGACTTCCAAACCAGAAAATATTGAAAACTGAAACTAGTAGTCTTGTGACAAGTAGTCTTTTGTACTGGCAATTTTAGAATGTTTCCTAAATGCTAAAGCAATTCTTAGACATGTTTAGGCTTTAAGACATAATCATCTTACTGTTATGTAGTGGATGTGTCTAGGTCTTTACACCCCCCTGCACACTGGTGTCTTGTATTTTTGAGGCAGGGTTATGAAAGTCTTATACAACATTAGCCAA
The DNA here is from genome assembly GCA_032595735.1 of Pelochelys cantorii. Lineage (NCBI taxonomy): Eukaryota > Metazoa > Chordata > Testudines > Trionychidae > Pelochelys > Pelochelys cantorii. The sequence goes on along the minus strand of CM064331.1, from coordinate 19,311,655 downwards.
CAAAACATAGCTTGAAATAGACCTTTTCTTTAAATGAATTTTTAAGCCTGTTGAATCATTTTAAAACATTCAGTATCTATATTGGCTTTGCTATAGTTGTGGGCTTGTTCTGAATCCCAAATACAGTATTATTCTTTCCCTTAAGTGTACCCAAAGGCACCAACTCTACACTAAATACATGGTAGTATTTAATTTTCTAAATTACTGCTGTTAACATTTAAAATGACAAGGGTTTTCTGCTGCAGCATGAAAACTGTACTATTAAATATAAACTTTGAGATTAGAAACAAACATTTTAAACCTAGTCTTAATTGCAATTTATTACAAGGCACTCCAGAGGTAACACATTACATTGTTGCATAGCTAAAGGCCAAGATTATGCCCCTGCATGGGTTTTTCTCCTGGAGCTAGGAAATTTAGTTTATGCTCTACTTCTGTTTATATTCTTCCATTGGAGGACCATGGTTTAGTCTTCTGAGGAACTAGCAGGGATATTGCATCACGCCTGTCCACCTCCATTCCGCCACCTCCAAAAAATGAGACAGATTTTGCAAAACGTACTGTGGCTTTGTCTCCACAACCTGCAGTCTGCTCTGGGATTCAGAGCAACTCATGAGTGTGTCTGTACAGTGTGTGGGAGTAAACCTCCCAGTCTTGGTCCACAGGTGTATGATATCAGGAGTTGTGCTAGTGCTTTAAAAAGAGCTGCACAGAAAGCATTTTTAAGTTGTGGGCTTGAACTGGAGCTTTGGCTCTGAAACCCACCTCCTTCCCTAGGCTTCAGAGGCTCAGCTGCAACTTCAAAGATAATTAAGAGCAGGTTAGATAGATGTTTATCAGGGATGGTCTTGACCAGGGCTACTCAACATGTGGCCCGTGGGCCACGTGTAGCCCGTGGTACGGTTTTTGGGTTTACGCGAGGCTCAACACGTGGCCTGTCTGTGGGATCCTTTGAACATGGCCTCTACAACAGCGAGTCAATGTAATGGTCTTCTGTTGATATGTGTTTTAGCAGTTAAATTCCTGGACTGTCATTGCTCATTAAAAGTGCTGTCATATGGGTGGAAATCGGGTAAATATTGCATTTTATTAATTATCAGCAGAACTGACTTAAATGGGGTCTGTGTGTTGTGTAGTCTTGCCTTAATCTTTGTGTTCATGCCTGTCCATGTGAAAGAAACTATTTGCATATATACATTTGCATGTATATGCAACCACACTTAAGTTGTGGCCCTCTGCATGCACTGTGAGTATTATTGTGGCTGCCAGGGCTTTCATAGTTGAGTAGCCCTGGTCTAGATGGTACTGGGCCCTGCCGGGAGGGCAGGGGACTGGACTCCATGACCTCTCGAGGTCCCTTCCAGTTCTAGTGTTCTATGATTCCTTGATTCAAAGTACTGATGTTTGTATAGCACTAACCTGAACTTCCTTGGCCCAACTCTGGGCTAGGAGGCTCATTCCTGCTGCCTGCTCCAAAATGCTGTGTAGACATACCAGCTGTTTCTGGGGAAGATACCTTTCATAGGCTTTCTTTACAGTTGTTGTCTTCCAACCTCTCTCACCCCATGCAGGTTAAGTTGGAGCATAGGAATTTAGTGCTCACTGAATCAGTGTTAATGTACTCCAGATTTCATTTACAATTTGAGTATATGATGATGCCAGAGGTTGGCTGTCCTTTGGACTCCCAACAAATTCCTATCCCTTCAAACCACTCAGAGGGCCCACGTGCCAAGGGAGATAATAAAGCTTTATTGGTATAAGAAGCTGTACAAGCATTGCCAAAGTTGAGAAATTGCAGGTCCCCTCCTGTGTTTCAGGCAGATATAACCTACCCCCAAGATAGAGAAACGAACTCCAAAGAGAATGTGTAGCTGGTGGCTTCTGATCGAATTACTATATGTAGAGTGTCACTATCATTGCTGTTTCTGAGTATCAGACATACTATTTATGCTGAGACTTATGGCCCTTAATAGCTTAAAGAAATTATTTTCTGCCACCTTATAACTTGGGACATTGGAGTAAGAGCCAAAGATCTTTTGTTGCACCCTAAAAGTGGTCAGAACACTACAAGCTGTTTATATTGCCTGCATCAGAAGCTTAAGTTACAGTGCATAAAATTTCATCCTTGTACAGTGTTTTTTTAGTGTAAACAGTGGAGATACTTGTATGAGGGACTGAGGAAACAGTAGTAATACTAATCCTAATGCTTGTTTTCGCTAGAAATCCAATTGCATTTAGAAAAGTATCAGAACTGTACTCTCTTCAGAACACTGGAAACTATTACAACTTTCCAACATGCCGCAGTGTGTGTTTGAGGAAATGGGATAACTGTCCCAATTAAGTATTTACCTTGGGTTTTTTGTTTGTTTGTTTGTTTGTTGTTTTGGTTTTTTTTAAGTCTCTAGTGATTGTTCTGAAATGTCAAGTGAGAGGTTGGAAACAGTATGCAGTTGATAGTATATTGGCAAATCCATTTCTGCATACCAACTGTTTTCTGACCTAGAATATGTGCATAGATTAATGAAAATTTAAAATGAGAACTGGAAAAGATTTAGACCAGGACTGTGTTCAAGAAATTATGAAAGATGACCTTGAGTGGTCTTGTTTAATGCTAAACATACAGGACTAATGACATTCCTGAACAGTAGACTTAAAGAAAATTCATTTTTGTAAAACTTGGCTTTGAGTTCATTGTGTTCTCAAATACATAATATTTATCCTAATATTTAGGAAGTGCAGAAGCTGAATGGACAACTAGAAGAAAAAGACAGAGATATACAGCAAATAATAAGCCAGCCACAGTATGAAAAAGAGAGAGAAATCTTACAACTCCAGAGAAACTTGGCAGAGAAAGAGAAAGTCCAGGCCACAAATGAAGTACTGTGTCGTTCACTCACAGATGAAACTCACCAACTTCAACGTAAATTGGCATCCACAGCAGAAATGTGTCAGCACCTGGCAAAATGTCTAGAAGAAAACCAGAGAAAAGATGGAGGCAACTTAAAGGAGCATATTCCAATCAAAAGAGCCAATCAGGTACACAAATACATTTTCTGTAAATGTGATTAATTTGGATGAAGGGATATTACATTGTAAGCAACAATTAATAGCTCTGAGTTATTTTTCACTTTCCCCAATCACTTCAGCAACACTGAAGAGGAAAAGAGGATAAAGTTTTGTAAGAAGATTCTCCTTAACCGTTGGTATTTGTTTGAGAGATGGAAGTGGTTTTTGATAATTTCTGTCCAAATGTCATGTACGTGTTTTGCCTTCCCTCATCTCTCTAGTAATCAGAGCTTCTTCTGATAGGAGTTGCTGTAAGCATCCTGTTCCAAAGCATGACTATTATATGCTTACACACTTACGTATTCTGCAAACCAGTGGAGGATAGAGTGGAACGCTAGAGGGTGCTAGGCTGTTGGAGGTGACATCGCTTGGACAGGAGACAAAAACCAGGCCCTTGGGCTATGTCTATGCAATTAGGAACCTGCAGATGGACCTTGCCTACTGACTGAGGTTCATGGGGTGAAAGCTAAAGGGCTGTTTAATTGTGGGCACTGGAGCTCTGAGATTCTTCCATCTCACAGGATCCTAGAGGCCAGGCTGCAGCTCAAGCCCAAACATTTACTCAGTGCTGTGAACCTGAGTCCCCTGCCACTAGTCAGCTGCAGGTGTCTAGCTGCAGGGTCGATATATCCTTGGACGGCAAAAATCAAATTGGCTTAAATATAAGATTTGAAAAGAATTTGCATTTTTTTTCTGATTCCTTGAGCTTTGGTGTTTGTGACCATTGCTCTTGCTGTTAGGTTGTGGAGAAGGATTTCTCTCTTGGGGAAGGACTAAAAGACTGGCCTGGGAAACAAGAAACAGATGCAATTCCTTGCTCTATCAGTCATTGGTGGGGCTGTGTGAACAAATTATTTCATTTGTGACTGTGTTCTATTTTAAGTGGAGAAAATATCACTTCTCTGCCACAAAGCCATATTCAGGTAAAGTCCTTAGCGTTTGTGAGGTACTTAGATACTACAGTGATGATAGCTAAGAAATGCCTAACAAGAACCCCCACCTTGCTGATAGCCATCTGACTTCGGTTTCATTGAAAACCTTGGGAGATGGCAATGTTACAAAATGTTACCATTATTTAAGAAAAACCCTACTGTTCTAGAAATGAGGAACTTATTAAAAAAAAATCAGGTGATTCATGACAGTATCATGAGTTGGCAACTCTTGATAATTGAAGTATAAATTGATAAATGGGGTATTAAACCAGATTCTGACCACATTCTCTCAAACAGTTTTGTTCATCACAATTCTTGAAGTTTAAAGCAGATGAAAGTAGTGTTCACTTGTCCTAAGCTGCTGTTACTGTATCTTTTAAAAGAGCCACCATGTTTCAGTGATCCCTGTACATAATTTAAATTTGTGAAGTGCATTGGGAACCTTTGGGATGAAAAATACTTTAGTAATATAAAATATTATTCTTGTGAATAGACAGGCTGACTTGGATGGAAAGAAATGCAGATTGTTTAATGGGGCTTGAAGTTTGCAGCCGTGTGATGTTTTACATGTAACTGAAATGTTCATCTCTAATTAGTAAGTTTTCAGTCTAACAGTTAGCTTACCTTGTATAGTGGGGACTTCCCTGTCAAAGAGAAATTCAGTTGTGATTCCTAGTTCATTCTAGGGAAATTTTTTTACAAAAATGCTTTATTACTCATGTACTTAGGGTTTTTTTTAAACAGATGACATTTCTTAGTCAAAAGGATGCAAGTCAATCAATTTAATTGAGCTTTTATCAAGCAGCTTTGTTGTTTTTGTTGGCATGTGCCTAAAATATATGCAGTAACAGCAAGCAAAGAGTGAGTTTTTTGTTGTTTTTCAGGCTTCCTTACTATAAAGCACAACTTTTTTGAAGCAAAGGAATGTAAACGGCTGATCTTAGTGAGCTAATCTAAAAACATAATTGAATAACATAGGAAAGAAAAATGGAGAGGATATTTTTGCTAGTTTAAAAATGAAACTGAAAGTCTTCCAGTTTTTTAAATCAAATTAACACTTTGTTTGACAGCTACAGTTTTCAGAGAATAAAACTTCACTCCAAACAACCATTTGCCAACTACAGGAGGAAAATAGGAAGTTAAAACAAAAAGTGTTTCATGTAAGTACATTTTTAGCTTGTACAATAAGATTTGATATGCATTTTTCAACTACAGTAAATTTCCATTAATAAACCCTCATTTAACTTAACTCAAATGGGACCTTTATGCAAACCCTTGATAGTCACAATAAAAAAATAGCTTATAATCTTTGTTCCCTTGGAAAATCTTCAGTACATAGCCTAGCTGCCCCATCAACACAAAGAACTTGAGTCAGTATGTAGCATGTTTAAGAATTCTGCCCTAACACATTACCATCACTCACCTTAATCCTTCTGTGAAAGCTTTTGCATGCAACACCTCATTTTAAGATGTGTATTTTCATGTTGTGACTTCCCTGGTGTTATCTTAGGTGGAAGACTTAAATACAAAATGGCAGGCATATGATGCTAGTAGAGAGGAGTATGTGAAACGGCTTCATCTGCAGCTAAAAGAACCAAAGTCTCAACCTGAACAACAGCAAGCCATTACACCACTGCAAAGAAATTCAGATCTAATGCAGAAGGAAATTTCTCGGTTGAACAAATTACTGGAAGACAAAATGAATGAATGCATTAAAGTAAAGCGAGAGCTAGAGGATGTGAAGAAGGCTAGAGCTGGAGATAGTGAACGTATGCAAATGCTGGAGCAACAGGTCATTAAATCTATTCTTTGATCAGATTTGCTTGATTTAGGAATTAAGATTCTCAGAGCTGGAAAAATAAACTCACTGAATTCTTCATTTTAAACAGCTGATTTTTCTGAGTTAGCAATCTACAAAGTGTAGAGGTGGCAACAGCACAAGTGGGCGTGCACAGAAGTTTAAGCAAAATGCAATCCTCAGGGAATTCTGTTACAGCTTTAGTCTTCTCCAGTACAAAATATCAGTACTCTTGTAAATTTTATGAATGTTAAGTGCAGACATAGTGTAGAGAAAACCTCTGCATTCTGAGCCAATTTTTCTGGAGTATTAATTCAAATTATTGGATATCTGAGAATCTATAATTCCTTTACTAGCTAAAATGTTTGCTAACTTGTCAGTCTCAGTAAAGGCTAAAATTTTAAAATTATTAAATTTCAGGTCCTTGTTTACAAGGATGATTTCACATCTGAAAGAGCAGATCGAGAGCGTGCACAAAGTAAAATACAGGAACTTCAGGCAGAAGTTGCTTGTCTACAACACCAACTAGCCAGGAGACAGGTAAAGACATCTAGAAGGGCAAGATGTTAAATTGTCATTAATAGAAAAGCTGAAAATCAGATGCACCCAAGGAAACAAGAATAAAAACTCAAACATGCCAATAAATCATGGACCATTTGTTCAAAATATCTTGCATTCAGAGGTGTTAGGGACTTTAACAGTTACAACTTTCTCTCACGTTTCAGAATTTCAGTTAAAAAATTAGGAGTTGGATCTTCTCCAATTGATGCAATATGTTCAACAAATCCCTGTTTCCCTTCTGTGTTGAATCAGCACAATTGGAAATATTTCTTCTCATAGATTTATACGTTGTACCAGTTCAGTACGAACAGGGAATAGGTGGAATTTGCTTTTTAATTTGTTATTGTTGCACATGTGATACTGGATTATCCATCCCTTATTTTATGCAGGGCTTATGACTGTTGGGAACTTAATCACCCTTCAACCTCTAGCTCTGATTGCTTTGAATTTCAGCTTAAAATGTTTATATGAAGCTTGCATCAGCTTTATAAAAAGTTGTGAATACTAAAGTTTTAGATTAATCCTTTTAGTTCAAAATTGGATCTTTCTGATGCTTGTTTTATTTTTTTGTTTCCTAGGAAACAAGAGATGCAGCTTGTCATGTTAGAGTTCACACTGGGAACCAAAATCTTATGTATGTACAGACAAATGTTGAACATTTCCTGGGCAACAGCCAAGTCTCCTCAGGCCGAAGGAGAACTGATTCACAATCTGAACAAGCTGCTACACCCACGGACAGTCGGGGATCAGGATCAGAGAGAAGAGGACAGGGTGAACTTCAGTGCCCCCATTGCATGAGGTTCTTCAATGATGAACTCAGTGATGAATTTCTTAAACATGTTGCTGAATGTTGTCAATAATCATCTAACCTGAAAAGTGCAATGAAATCAAATCAACCACTACATGATACTGAGAAAATGGCACTTTGAGATGTATACTACAATACCAATTAATGTTGGTTATATTTTTAATATTTATCATCCAGTTTGGATGTTTGACTGAATAAGCATAAATTTAGTGCATAGTTTCAGCACTGACTCTGAGGACAGCTTAGTGAAAAGTTTGTAGGTTACTAACCTACAATAAAGAAGGGGGAAAAACAAAGTAATGAATTTGAAATGGCCATAATATTAGCAGCCAGCAGGATGAAAAATATCTACCTCTTAATTCATTCCACCAGCTGCTGGACTTCACGATAAATCAAGCCACTTTGCAAAGAATGGAAACAGACACACACATACACTCTCTCTCTCTCTCTCTCTCTCTCTGTTAATTGTAACATGCAAAAATCTGCTACAAGCCAAAAGTGCTGAAGTACACAGAAGTTGTGGGAGTCAGAGCCCAGACTGACTTCCAAACAAAAGTCTGGTTCTTTTACTTATGGAAATCTGAATATTTATAGAAGTTAGTGACAGCATCTTAACTGGATTTGAAATCTGTATACCTTTTCAAAGAGACAGCCATATAAGGGGGAAAAAAGAAATAATAGGGCAAATTTCATTGTCCAATATCTGGTATACAGTTGATTTAGAGGCATCTCATTTGGAACTAAATTGAGTCTTAGACATTTGATACAACAGAATGAAATGAGTGATCTGTTTGACAGCTTTTATAAGCACTTGTATTAAATGTAAGGAAAATATTTAGGTACCAGTTATTCTGATCTAAACCCCTGTTTGCACTAAAACATACTGCCCAGGGATTATTTATTTTGTCTGTGCTAAAGTGACTGTACATATGTGAATACAGATTGTATACAAATATTTTATAATTGTTTAAAAGGTATTTTTGTAATAAAAGGTGGTAAAGCTGCTTTACTGACTTGGTAAAATATTTCAGTGAAAAATTCAATGGGAAATTAGTCTAAATACAGCTGAGTTTACTTAATTTCTAGCTAGCAGTTACAGTTTTAAGAGCTGCTGTGTTACTGTGGAAATAAGCTGTTGTCACATGAAATAGATTCCTGATCTCACACAACTTTCAAACAGTAAGTGCTAAGCAATTGCATTGAGAGAAAGGATGAGCCTGTGCTTAATGTGCTAGTTTGGAATGTAGCAGACAACCTCATAGCCCATGCCTCAGTTTCCTGTCTGTGACATGGCAAAGTAACTTATCTGTAAGATTAGAAAAGAGCACTTCCCTACCCCACAGATATGTTGAGTATAAATAGTCAGATGCACAGCTACTGTGTCAGTAGGGGACATCTAAGTACCTAACATACATATGGCTAGGGCTTGGAAAAATTTTCCTCACCATGACAAAGCTGGAGCCCTGGGTAGGTGGAAAAACCCTGTATCACCATGCTGTCTTCCACTTAAAATACAACACAACATTCTATTTTGTACTCTGATATTACTGAGTTTATCAGTGTGTGATCCTAGCTTCACTTCATTCCTCTCCTTGCCATTTCCTTTAACAAATCATGGAAAGACACTAAGACCAGCTATACTCTTTGCTGTAGCATACTTGCCATATGTCCTGCTGTCATATGCCCATTGCCAAACTCAGAAATGAGATGTACCTAGACAACAGGTGATAAGAGACTGAAAAGAAAAAGATACACTGGCCTGAAGAGATGCGGTCAGTGGGCAGCTCTATCACGACATGATGAACTTCAGTGACTTGCCAGTTCAGGTGATTGCAGTCAAACACCCATGCAGCTGTTTTTCACCAAAGTGTATATTCCCTTAGGGTACACCTATATGGCATGGCTTTTTCAGTAAACCTCATTGCAGGAGGGATAAGGGATGGCCCTAAATAGCATCTTATTTTGAAATTTGGTGCTGTATAGACATGCTAACAGGGAGAGGAAATAAATGTTCCAGTTGATGTTTATCTTTCTTGTTTAATGTCTTGCTCTCCATGACTGGATGCTACATGATTATTTCCCTTCATGTAACTGAACATAACAGTGCTATTGGACAAATTGTATGTCTTAGATTTATTCTCCAACAAACCTTTGGAGGAGAAAGAATGCATCAAAAGAAGAAGGGTGCAGCAATCATCAGCTCAGGAAGAGCTGAACACAGGCCAGGCAATTATCAAACGAACATGCACAAGAATTATTCTAAAATACCCATGTCTGATTTTTAAAATCTAGAACACAAGCTGTTTTAGAAAAGCCACACTTGTGGTGGAAACCCTCTAGACCGCTTTTCATGGTGGGGTTTGTCCACTTGCACAGTTGTCGGGCACAGCCTGACAGTCTGAATCCTTCACTACAAGAGCTCTCACCAAGACATGGCAGAAGAATGATCCGGCCAGCAGGTGACTTTCTTCCAACTGATCTGCTGATAACACTAGATCGCTCAGCAGGCTTTGATAACACAGGCAGTGTGACACTGATGATACTAGTGAGATTTTATGGGCTGAAACTGTCAGGGCTACACTGGATCCTTTCACTCCTATTACACAGATCTGAGAGTTATGATAAGCACCACTTCCTTGTCACTGTGAAGGGGAGAAATCGTGACATGCCACAAACTTCCATGTCTTCATTATACCTATAACTCTCAGGATCGCATCTCATTCCCCAGTGCAGCCTTTGCCCTTCCCATAACATCCAAATAACTGGATGAACCCACCATTCTCTCGCAACATGTGGATAAGCAGCAGACTCATGTTCAACCTAGGAGTGACAGGGAATCAGACCTTTCAGTAACCTCATCAACAACAAAGGATGTCAGGCCACAAAGCAACATGATGATGCCCTCACTACCAGTCCTAAAAAGCACAATCCCAGAGGCAACTGTTTGCACCATTTAGTTATTCGCAATCTTCACTAAGAGCTTAAAAAGCTTTTCAGTTCTCCTTTTACTTGTATAAGTAACTCCCCCACCTCCTCCAGTGATTTGGGAAAAGAACTCGCTTTCTAAATGGTACCAAAAAATTCAGAGTTGTCTGTAAGAAGAATAAAACTTGCTACAAGAATAGGACTTGTGAGTCAAGAGACATCAGTTACTTATACTTTATGGTACTTTTTTTTGTGAAAAACTTCCACTTCCTGTGGTTTCTATAAATCTGTTTTAAAAAAAAAAGCAAGGGAAATTCCAAGTAATCTGCCACATTGTTGCACTCATACCAGCAAGGGTTCTCATTTCAGAAAGGGGAAGTAACAAATCTTCTCTGTAAAATCAACAATTTAAGAATTCAAAGTACTGTTGGGATATGTAAAAATTAATAGGGGTCTGGGATAATGGTAAGGGATCAGCCACAGCAGGCATTGCTCTTTAAGCATTTTTTTTCCCCTTTGTCCTTGGAAGTGCAGAGGAAAATAGTAGCACTACACACTGTTTTCTTTATTTTGGCTTCACACTTGCTCTGTAAAAACACTTTCAAAGTCAGGGCTCTTTTCTCCCTCTCTATAAACTACTAATTAAAATAATTTAACTAAAAACAAATAAATAACAAAAACAAATATAATTATATTAATCATTTATTACAAAAAATTAACATTACTAAATACAATTTTAAAAAATAACATTTAACTTAATATACCAAAATACATAAAAATAACAAATACCAAACTGACACTCAAAACATTAAATATCCAAAATAGACATGCATAAACAAAGCAATTCATTATCTCATCCGCACCTAAGTTGCCTATTTTTTCTCTAACAAGTACCTCTATAGCAATATTTCCTATTGCCATGTTGCTATGATAATTTGCCTAGTCTTGGTTTTTTTAGATCTTTGTAATGGGTGATCTAAGTACAGAGTATTAGATTAAGTAGCCACTACATTGTTATCCTTCAAATCCCACCCTCTCTTTCATGATGCTTTCAAATCACTTTTAGGCAAGCTGGTGTTTATAATGGTCTCACCACTTCGTGCTTTCCCCCTTTTGCTTGGTGTGTCCACCTGTTGCCTTTTGCGTCATACTTAGACAGTAAACTCCTTGGGCAGGAACAATCTTTTCATTATGTATGCACATTGTCTAGCATAATGAGTCTCCTTGGGGACTTTGGGCTTTATCATGACACAAATAATCATAAATATCACGAAAGTGACTGAAGTGCACGTGGGATTTTGATTAGAGATCATCTGAATTGTATTTCCTGTTCTTACTAGGAAAAGGAAGATTAAGACACAATAACATGAATTATTGTATTTTTAAAAACATAGATTGAATCAATAGAAAAAGAGGGTGGACGGCTGGTCTCTTTAAATACAACATTTTCTTCCTTGCTCCGGTAGATCAGTAGGTGTGTCCCGAGATGAAGTATGTTTGGGGAAGCTTTGTTTAATGCTGGGTGTACTTTACAGCAGTTCTCCAGGAGGAGATGTTCCCTGATTATTATGCTAACAAGGCTGCAGTTAGGAAGGAGATATATATATGTACTGAACATGCATTCCAACAATCTTAGTGTGACAAACACTGTGAGTGAGAGATAATACAGAAGCACCGAAGTAGATGTCTGAAATTTGTCTGATGCTTTGCATTTCAGTGGCTATGGGACATATCAAAGTTGGAAGTTTAGCGTCAAATGCTAGAGCATATGGTCTTGTTTTATATTTGCCAGACTTTTTAACATGTAATTTATAGAAGTATTGATTTGTGGTGGCGGGGAAGGTAAGTTTTAAAAACATAACTTTCATTGTAACTATATGAAATCATGACTGATTCCCCCCCACAATAAATTACTCTAAGACATTCTTATATTTAAAAAGAAACACGCCAAATTTCCAGTATTGATCTAGCTAGGGATATTCTTAGTCATATGAGAGGATGGGGAGATCTGTTATTCTTTACAATAGAACTAAATACAAGGCCAGTAGACAAGGACCCAGTGAAATCATGCTAATAGCTCACTGATGCTGAAAGTATATTGAAATAAGTCAGGAAAAGGTTACAGCTAGAGGACCACTCTAGCCACTTTTCTAATGTTAACTTGAGCATTCAATTAGGGAAAAAAAACAACCTAAGAGAATAGCTCCCATTATGGACTAATGTCCTGTAAGCAGTTCTTAATTTTGAAAGAGCATACTATATTGCACAATCAGTTGCAGAGTCAGGTCTAAGCCCAGATGAGAACAAGCAGGAAGAGATGACTGAACCTGAGGAGGTGGGTGATGAGGGTGAAGATAATAGGATTGTGTGGTGGGTCTGGAGAGCAGTGAATGTGTTTTAATGGCTACATAGGGGTTGTTTGTAATTTCGGAGGTATTAAATCTCTTTTGCAGGAGTCATTTTGAGAAGAGCCCACATCAAGCCGGATGGCACAGTCCCACTATCATGTTGAACCCTGTATTCAATACAAAAAAATCCATCTCAGCTCCTTGAGGAAAAAAAAGTATGTTTTGTGCACAGGGCTGTTGGCATGTAAAGGCTGAGCACAAAGATAATGCAAAATGTAAGTTGAAGAATGTTCCAATGTTTTTAGTCACTCCTTGGAGATTCACTGCAAACCACAAGACAAAAACCAGAGCATAGTTAGCACAAGGACACAATGACACACCATAACTTTATCAGGGATTGCCCCAGAAATGCAGATACAGCTCAGCAGTATTTTCTACCCTCCTGAGACCTGCAGAGAGAAAACTGGCATAGACCATTAGCTAAAGGACATGAGCCCAAGTAGATTAATCTGTTACCTGATGGTCCCCTGAGGACACTCCAACCCAAAGGGGCCCCATTACATAAAGTGGGGAGGTAAGGCAACACTCACTGGACTACGTCTATAGCCCTGGAGAGATAGCCTCCCCTGAACACTTCCAGTCGTGGATCCTAGAAAGAACCACAAGAGAAAAGGAAATTGTTAGTTTAGCTAAAGAGAAAAAACACAAAACAAAGAAAAAAATAAACAAAACAAGAACAGAAAAACCCAGTTAAAAACTATTTCATTATTTTCATTCATGTAACCTCTTACTTACTTTCCCCACTGTACAAAAATCATCAAAATACACTGCATCACTAGCAATGGCCTGGCAACCCTCCACTAAGAATCTGCAAACATGAAGGTGTCTCTGCCTTTTTTATGGACTATGGGACATTATGCAAGAGAGAGAAAGCAAGCAGCTGAACAAGCACAGGCTTCCCTTATGTACCACAGAGATGGATGGAGCATTATGGGAGAGATGCAACACTCTGCAGGACAAAGGTTGCCAACTTTCTATTTGCACAAAACTGAACACCCTTGCCCTGTCCTGCTCTTCCTCTGAGGCCCAGATCCACTCCCCACACCACTTCTGATGCTCGCTCTTCCTACCCTCACTCACTCACTCTCTCTGTACAGGGGTTTGGAGTGTGGTAGGGGATGAGGGCTACAGCTGAGGGGCATGGACTCTGGGATGAGATCATAAATGATGAGTTTCAGGTGCAGGAAGGTGCTCCAGACTGGAATCAAAGGGTTCAGAAGGTGGGAAGAGGATCAGGACTGGGCCAGGGGCTGGGGAGGGAGGCTTTGAGTGCAGATTCCAGGCAATGCTTCACAGGTCCTAGAAGCAGTGACATGTTCCTCCTCCAGCTCCAATGTGCAGCCACAGCCAGGCACACTTCCCCCTGTAGCTCCCATTGGCTGGGAACTGTGGGAACTGCAGAACCAGCCCTTGGGGCAGTGGCAGCATGAGGAGTCCCCTGGCTGCCCCTGTGTAGGAGCCAAAGAGGGGACATGCTGCTGCCTCCAGGAGCTGCACTGGGTCACAGCACATACGGAGCCTGCCTTAGCCCTACTGTGCTGCCAATTAGACTTTAAAAGCTCGGTTGGCAGTGCTGATCAGAACCGACAGGGTCCCTTTTTGATTGGGCATTCTGGCTGAAAAAACAGACATTCGACAACCCTATATATGAACCCCAATTATTGCAGGGAATGTTGCATGTCAATCAGTTGCACTGTGCGTACCTGAGAAAAGGGGCCTATGCAATACTGCAGTGCATCACCACATTACACTACTGCAAGTTGCAATTCAAGCATAGATTATACCTCAACGGGGTGCTTGGGTGCTGGCAGAGTGGTAGTACCTTTGCAGCAAGACAGTCATGGCTGTTTTTCTCAGGTGGTCAAGTTGCACTGGTCTGCACACCATGCTCAACTTGTGTGGTTGCCTCCTTGTAGCTGCTTGGACACGGTGGCGGGCGCACCCCAGTTCCTGATCTTGGCCAATCAGTTGAATGCTGTGTGGGTAGCCAGCCAAAGATTTTTGGCTAGTGAGGGGAGTGATCTTCCTCATCCTTGTGTCAAGCAGCCAAGATGGAGATGGCGGATGAGCTGTGACACAGACAGCCAACGGCTTCGGGCAGATGAGCTGCTAGGACCTATGCTTTAAGACATGGCCTCTCAATTATCTTGGACCTTCTTGCCATTGTTTTCAGGCCGAGCCTTGGTCAAGCATTGTGTAGTCGCTGATATGCAATGGTGTAACCACGTAAAACTCTGTCATGCACTGGCTCTTCCTTGGATAACGGCCTTTACATCTTTTTCTTCTCACTTCCATCTTACCCAGGACTCAAACTCTTCAGCGATCAGCGAGTGATGATGGGGGCAGGCTTGTGCAGCTGGAAGCTTCTATTCACAACCTGGCGCAGAGGCGGCAGCTGCAAGATGGTCGTTGTGCACATGGACAAGACAGAAGTGTGCTCTGACAGTTATTGCTGTGACTGAGCAACCCTATTTAGGATCCACTCTGCTCACCCCGAATGAGGAGGGGGCTAGAAAAGGTGACCTAAAAATAGCCTGACAACCCAATGTGCCTGATAACTGTGGCCGGGGGGGTGAGGAGGACACCTTTCAATTTGCAGGGCAACAATAAGAGGAGAAAAAGATTTACACTTCGATTTGGAACCTGGAATGTCAAGACACTGGTGGACAGCGACAAGTCTGACTGGCCTGAGCATCAAACAGGTCTCATTGCCTGAGAGCTGAGGCAGTTCAACGTTGACATCGCTGCTTTGAGTGAGACCCAGCTAGCTGATGAGGGCCAGATTAAAGAAATCAGTGGTGGCTATACCTTCATTTGGAGTGGTAAACGTGAAGACTCGCACCACATGCACAGTGTCAGATTTGCTATTAAAATTAGCTTTATGTGTAACCTCAGTGAACATCCTACTGGTGTCAGTGAATGTCTAATGACGCTACGTCTTATGCTGGCCAACAACCAGTTTGCGACAATAATCAGTGCTTATACTCCCACCCTACAAACTGATGAAGATACAAAGGAATGTTTCAGTCCACACCTTGATAGCATCATCAGAGGTGTCCCTAGAGAGGACAAAATTTGTACTTCTTGGGGATTCAATGCCCGAGTAGGTACTGACTACCACCTGTGGAAGTCGTGTCATTGGGAGGGAAGGTGTAGGAAAAATCAACTCCAATGATCACCTTCTTCTCACACTCTCTGCTGACCATGGTCTTGTTATAACTAACACTTTGTTCTGGCAGAAGAATCATTTCAAGTCCTCCTGGCGACACCCAAGATCGGGACACTGGCACCTGCTTGATTATGTCATCGTCCGGTCTCTGGACTGTGCTGATGGCCGCATCAGTCATGCTATTATTGATGCTGATGACTGCTGGACTGATCACTGACTAATACGTTCCATTCTGTGGCTCAAACTAGCACCAAGGCATGTTCTCGGCCACTGCTCCCCCCCCCAAAAACCGCAAGAAGATCAACACAGAGGGTTTAAAGGACCATAAGATGAGGCTTATCTTCCAGCAAAGCCTTAGTGATAAGTTACGTACCAAGATCCACCAGAGGACTGTCTCCAGGCATGGTCCTTTCTGAAAACTGCTGTCCTGGAAACCCTTCGCTACACCAAGTGAAGGAACCAGGATTGGTTTGATACTAATGATAAGGAGATCCAGGAACTATCTGATGTTAGATGCAGAGCATTCAAAGCCTGGCATAGCAACTTCTCGTCTCAGCAGAAGAGACATGACTACTCGCTTGCCAAGGCTGAAGGACGACAAAGAATTAGAGTCCTTAAAAACAACTGCTGGAGAGACAAAGGAAAGGAAAAGTGGGAGAGCTACAGGAGGAAGTGACTAGGCTAAGGAGCATCCGAATCCATGAGCAATTCCTGGACAGTATTCATGTGGAGACAGCTGAGGTAGCTGTCCCACTAAACAAAACTGCTGACACTCCACTGGTAGAGGAGGAGATGGTTCAGGGGGGACACTGGCAGCTGGTCACTTCTGGCAGCGGGCAATGCTCCACCCCTGGTCCCAACCCTCCCACCGTGGTACTGGGAAACCATTATGCTCTTCTTGATACAGGAGATAAGGATTCACTCACTACAGCAGAGAAGGAGGAGCCTCATACCACCAAGGCTGGGAGGTCTGCTGCCACCACTACGAGGAGGAAACGTAGGGTAGTGGTGGTCAGAGACTCTCTTCTGAGGGGGATGGAGGCGCCCATCTGTCACCCTGACATGTCATCTCAGGAGGTATGCTGCCTGCTGGGGCCCGTATCCGAGACATTATGGAAGCATGGTCAAGGATTATCTGGCCCTCTGACTACTACCCCATGCTACTCATCCATGTGGGCACTAATGATACTGCAAGATGTTACACTGAGTAGATCAAGAGTGACTACGGGGCTCTGGGGCTACGTCTACACTACACATTTTTCTGGCAGAAAATATGCTAAAGAGGGACTCATTAGCATAAGCCGTTTTCTCTTGGAGGCATAAGGATCTTGCACAAAACAGGGGTTTTGCGCAAAACGGAAGTGGCTACACTACTTCTTTTTGCACAAAAACCCCTTGCGCAAAAAGAAATGGCAGAAAATATGCTAATGAGATTGCAGCTTATGCTGATGAGTCCCCCATTAGCATATTTTCTGCCACAAAAACATGTAGTGTAGACAAAGCCTGGTAGCATGGGTGAAGGAATCTGGAGCGCAGGTGGTATTCTCCTCAGTCCTTCCTGTCAAAGGTAGGGGCCCAGGCAGACACAGGTGCATCCTGGAGGTGAATGCCTAGCTGCAAAGATGGTGTTGCCAGGAGGGCTTTGGCTTCCTTGACCATGAGATGCTATTCCAAGGAGGACTGCTAAGCAGGGATAGGGTTCACCTTTCGAGGAAGGGGAAGACCGTATTTGGATGCAGACTGGCTAACCTACTGAGGAGGGCTTTAAACTAGGTTTGACTGGGGCCGTAGGTGGCGAGTTATATGGGCTCGTGGTGCCTGTACTCCAACAATATTCAGAGCCGGGGGCCCTGCTCCAGCAATATGGAGCGAGGTCTCTCCCCTGGCTCTGCCTGGAGCGTGTCCCAGCCCCCACCACTCAGGAGGCTGTGATGAGTGGGGCCAGCTGGCCTCCACACTGTGGGGAGGTTCCTTTGCCTCCTGGGGACGGGGGGTCGAGCCGCCCTGTGTGTGAACCACTCGTAGGTAGGTCCGCCCCAAGTCACATACCTGCATACCTGCTGCAGGGGAGCACGGTGATGGTGGTGCTGGAGCAGACTGACCTCTCACCCTGCCATGACCCTAGTGATTTCCCAGCCGCTAGGGGTTATCTGCCGCCTCTCATCTCCAGAAGACTTATCAGTTCCCAGTCCTTTCTCCCCCAGAGAGGTTAGTCCCCCCGCCCCCCATTGCTGCCTCCTTTTACCCCCCATCTGATCCCTGCGTGGCTCCTCAGGGGGGATTATTCCCGAGATGCCCCTGCTCAGTGATCTTCCTTCCCCAAGGAATTATCACCCCTCTTGTCCCTGTTGCAATCCGCACTGAGATGGGGGGGGGGGTTGGTACAAGGGGGTGGGTTGTAATAGCCACAGGGCTGTCACCCCACTAGGTTTTATATTCGTACTACAGGCTGTGGGGGGGGGGGAAGTAGGGGGATATATGGCAGAGGTAGGGCTGCAGTGTGTGCCAGAAGGACCCCAGTGTATGTGTATGGACTGATGCTGCAATAACATGATTAAAACAAGTTTGTTTAATAATGTAAGAATAAGGGCAATCCTGTATGTGTGGCTTCCACTTGCGTCTGAGCACACATCTCTATGCCCAGTTGCTGCTGTACATGGTGATCTTTGGATGGAAATGCCACTTTCCTCTCAGTTGTGTGGTTTTAGGGTCCAAGATTACATCTGTTAAATTTCCCTTGACTTTCCTCTGGGGGGGGGGGAAGGAATTGGAGAGGGGCTGATTGGCTATCAATAGATGTCTAGAGAAGGCTTTGAACAAATCTTGGTGTGTTAGTTATGAACACACAGTGTCAAACTGTGTTGGTTGGCAGTAGTGTAATAATGTTTCTTTTTATTTCCACTGTAGTGGTTGGCTTTTAACACTGTTACCAAGCTCTGTTTAGAAATGCCATAGAGGAACTTGATTTTTTTGGTACCTGGTTTATGAATATTGTGTGTGTGCCTCTGCTTCCCCTATGCATTTCTTAAGTATCTAGGTGCGGGATAAGGGTGTCTGATTGTTGTAGAGAGAATGGCTGACACTCTGTCTCCTGGCAACTGATGGCCTGGGTCCCTCTCCTGCAAGGTGCCAACTGAAGGTGTTGGAGAAAAGAGACAAAGGCCAGAGGAGGGGCTGGAGACAGTGTCAGATTGGAGCTGGCTGGGGAAACAGGGAGAGGCCCAGAACTTGGGTCTAGGCTCCCCACCCCGAAAGATGGGGTCTGGAGCCTGGGCTGGGGTTGCTGCAAACTGGAAGGCAGAAGGTGGGTGGTAGAGGAAGGGGCTTGTGCTGAGGGGAGGAGAAGAAAGGGGAAGGCACCAAGGGACAGGGTGCAGGAGAGACAATGAGGGCCAAAGTGGAGACAGTGAGGAGAAGGGCAGGAGGGGGAGGTGTCAGTGGGAGGGGGATAGGGTGATGCTGGGAGAGGAGGGGGTAAGGGCATTGGGAGCTAGAGGGGGGAGGGGTAGGTGCTGGGAGAAGGTTTGAAAGGAGGGGTGGGCATGAGGAAGGCGGGGATGGAGCAAGTCATGTGTGAGGGCACAGGGGCATAAGGGGAATGGGGGTAGAGGGTGGTGAGGGGGTGGACATCGGGGAAAAAGAGGGCAAAGGGGCCAGGGTAGTGAGGGAAGGGGGAGGCACCAGGATGGTGCAGGGGTAAGAGAAGGTGCAGGTGCCAGGGGATTCTGGGGGTGAAGCAGAAGGGCAGACACCTGCAGGGGAGGGACCAGCACTACAGGAGAGAGGCAGGGCAGGTGTGTAGAGGGAGGTGTTAGGAGAGGGGATGAGGAGGGGTAGCTCACATGATCAGAGTGGGGCTACTGGAGGAGTGGGCACAGGGGGGAGAGAAGGACTGGTGGAGGGGGGCAGGTTGCAGGAGGCCTGAGGGCAGTGAGAAGGGCAGAAGTCAGGACAGCAGGGGAGGGTGAGGAGTTGGGGGGCAGAAGGCACCAGGGGAGCTGATGGAGCAAGGGGAGGAGACATGGCAGCAGAGAGAAAAGGTAGAGGTTTATAAGATATTTATTAATAACTTGGGTGCCACGGTGGCACATCCAAACAAGCCACGAACTCAGTACTGGTGCACAACACAAAATTCATTCTGCTCATGAGAGGAAACTCTTAGGCTATGTCTACACTGCGGCTTCTTGTGGAAGAACATCTTGCGCAAGGGTTCTTGGGCAAGAATGGCTGTACTTGTGCAAGAAGCCATGAGTGTAGACATAGCCTTAGAGGGAACACTTCCCCCAGCCTCTCTGCCCCTGAGTTAATGTCACACACATTGGGTTAATGCAATTGCAGGATAGTTGCATGAGGGGGGTTTGATGGGGGCCAAACTAATCCCTGTTGGTAGGAGGATTGTGGGAAAAGTCCTTCGAGAGGGGTGACATGACACCTTTTATTTCTGGTCATGTGTCTATCTTGCCCCAAGTGTGTTACCTCCAGAGGCCTGGCTAATGGGGGTCAGGGGGCGTGGCTAACGGGGCACCATGAAAAATTATACAAACCTGCTGCCCGTGACTGGGGCAGATGACCAAAGCCCACAGGTAAGTGAACAACATGGAGACCTGGGAGATGGGTTGGAAATGGGAGGGAGTGTGGGCTATAACAGCAGAGAAAAAGGAGGGACAAGGCAGAACTAGGAGGCAAGGCCAAATCAGTATTTTAGATGCCTATATATAAATGCACGAAGTATGGGAAATAAGCAGTAAAAACTTGAAGTGCTAATAAATAAAAACAACTATGACATTGTAGGTATCACAGAGACTTGGTGGAATAATACACATGATTGGAATATTGGTATAGAGGATACAGCTTACTCAGGAAGGATAGGTGGGGACAAATGAGAGGAGGTGTAGCCTTATATATTAAAAATGTACACATTTGGACTGAGGTGGAGATAGATGTAGGAACCAGATGTGTTGAGAGTCTCCGGGTTAGGTTAAAAGGGGTAAAAAAGAAGAGTGATGTCATGCTACAGACCACCAACCCAGGTAGAAGAGGTGGATGAGGCTTTTTTTAAACAACTAACAAAATCATCCAGAAGCGCAGGATTTCATGGTGATGGGGGACTTCAACTATCCAGACATCTGTTGGGAAACTAACACAGTGGGGCACAGACTATCCAATAAGTTCCTGGACTGCACTGGAGACAACTTTTTATTTCAGAAGGTTGAAAAAGGTACTGGGGGGGGGAGGGGGAGAAGCTTTTCTTGATTTGATCTTAACAAATAGGGAGGAGCTGGTTGAGAATATGAAAGTAGAAGACAGCCTGGGTGAAAATGATCATGAAATCATAGTGTTCATGATTGTAAGGAAGGAAGAACAGCAAAATAGAGACAATGGTATTTCAGGAAGGCAGATTTTGATAAGCTCAAAGAGCTGGTAGGTAAGGACCCATGGGAAGCAAGACTAAGGGGAATAACAACTGAAGAGACTTGGCAATTTTTCAAAGGGACATTATTAAGGGCCCAAAAGCAAACTATTCTGCTGCGTAGGAAAGATAGAAAGTATGGCAAAAGACCTCCTTGACTTAACCAGGAGATCTTGCATGATCTAAAAATAAAAAAGGAGTCATATAAAAAGTGGAAACAAAGACAAATTACAAAGAATGAATATAAGCAAACAATACAGGCATGCAGGGGCAAGATTAGAAAGGCAAAGGCACAAAATGAGCTCAAACTAGCTACAGACAAAGTGAAACAAGAAGACTTTCTATAAATATATTAGAAGCAAGAGGAAGACCAAGGACAGGGTAGGCCCATTGCTCAGTGAGGAGGGAGAAACAGTAACTGGAAATTTGGAAATGGCAGAGGTGTTTAATGACTTCTTTGTTTTGGTCTTCACCAAGAAGTCTAATGATGAAGGAATGACTAGCATAGTGAATACTAGTGGGAATGGGGTTGGTTTAGAAGATAAAATAAAAAAAGAACAAGTTAAAATCACTTAGAAAAGTTAGATGTTTGCAAGTCACCAGGGCCTGATGAAATGCATCCTAAAATACTCAAGGAGCTGATAGAAGAGGTATCTGAGCCTTTAGCTATCATCATATCATGGAAGACAGGAGAGATTCCAGAAGACTGGAAAAGGGCAAGTATAGTGCCCATCTATAAAAAAGGGAAATAAGAACAGCCCAGGAAACTACAGACCAGTCAGTTTAACTTCTGTGCCAGAAAAGATAATGGAACAAGTAATTAAGGAATTCATCTGCATACACCTGGAAGATAAGGTGATAGGTAACAGCCAGCATGAATTTGTAAAGAACAAAGCATGTCAAACCACTTGTTATTCTATCAAAGAAATCGATCAAAGTCTTGTGGATAAGGGAGAAGTGGTGGACATGGTATACCTGGATGTTAGTAAGGCATTTGATATGGTCCCACAGGATCATCTTATCAATAAATTAGTCAAATACAACTTAGATGGGGCTACTATAAGTGGGTGCTTAACTGGCTGGCCATTCTCAGAGAGTAGTTATTAACGGTTCACAATCCTGCTGGAAGAGCATAACAAGTGGGGTTCCACAGGGATCTGTTTTGGGACCGGTTCTGTTCAATATCTTCAATGATTTAGATATTGGCATAGAGAATATGCTTATTATGTTTTCAGATGATACCAAGCTGGGAGAGGTTGCAACTGCTTTGGAGAATAGGGTCATAATTCAAAATGATCTGGAAAAACTGGAGAAATGGTCTGAGATAAATAGGATGAAGTTTAATAAGGACATATACAAAGTACCCACTTAGGAAGGAACAATCCATTTCACACATGCAGAATGGGAAGCGACTGTCTAGGAAGGAGTACTGCAGAAAGGAATCTAGGGGTCATAGTGGACCGCAAACTAAATATGAGTCAACAGCGTGACGCTACTGCAAAAAAAGCAAACATGATTCTGGGATGCATTAACAGGAGTGTTATGAGCAAGACACGAGAAGTCATTCTTCCGCTCTACTCTGCGCTGATCAGGGCTCAACTGGTGTATTGTGTCCAGTTCTGGGCACCACATTTCAAGAAAGATATGGAGAAATTGGAGAAGGTCCAGAGAAGAGCAACAAGAATGATTAAAGGTCTAGAGAACATGACCTATGAAGGAAGACTGAAATAATTGGGTTGTTTAGTTTGGAAAGAAGACAGAGGGGTCATGATAGTGGTTTTTAGGTATCTAAAAGGGTGTCACAAGGAGGAGGGAGAAAAATTGTTCTCCTTGGCCTCTGAGGATAGAACAAGAAGCAATGGACTTAAACTGCAGCAAGTAAAAATGTAATAAGAAAAGCAAAAAAAGATTTTGAGGAACAGCTAGCCAAAAACTCAAAAAGAAATAACAAAATGTTTTTTAAGTACATTAGAAGCAGGAAGCCTGCTAAAAAACCTGTGGGTCCCCTAGACGATCGAACTACAAAAGGCGCAATCAAGGACGATAAAGCCATTGCGGAGAAACTAAATGATTTCTTTGCTTCAGTCTTCACGGCTGAGGACGCTGGGGAGATTCCCAAATCTGCACCATCCTTTGTGGGTGATGAATCTGAGGAACTGTCCCGGATTGAAGTGTCATTAGAGGAGGTTTTGGAACAAATAGAAAAACTTAATGTTAACAAATCTCCGGGACCGGATGGCATTCATCCAAGGGTTCTAAAAGAACTCAAATGGGAAATTGCTGAACTATTATCTGTGGTTTGTAACCTATCCCTTAAATCGGCTTCCGTACCTAATGACTGGAAGGTAGCCAATGTGACACCAATATTTAAAAAGGGCTCTAGAGGCGATCCGGGCAATTACAGACCGGTAAGTCTAACTTCAGTACCGGGCAAATTAGTCGAAACAATAGTAAAGAATAAAATTGTGAAGCATGTAGAAGAACATAATTTGTTGGACAAAAGTCAACATGGTTTCTGTAAAGGGAAATCCTGTCTTACTAATCTATTAGAGTTCTTTGAAGGGGTTAAAAACATGCGGACAAGGGGGATCCAGTAGATATAGTATACTTAGATTTTCAGAAAGCCTTTGACAAGGTCCCTCACCAAAGGCTCTTGTGTAAATTACATGGCCATGGGATAAGAGGGAAGGTCCTTTCTTGGATTGAGAACTGGTTAAAAGACAGGAAACAAAGGGTAGGAATAAATGGTAAATTTTCAGAATGGAGAGGGGTAACTAGTGGCATCCCCCAAGGGTCGGTCCTAGGACCAGTCCTGTTCAACTTATTCATAAATGATCTGGAGAAAGGGGTAAGCAGTGAGGTGGTAAAGTTTGCAGATGATACCAAACTGTTCAGGATAGTCAAGACAGAAGCAGACTGTGAGGGACTCCAAGAAGATCTCACCAAACTGAGTGATTGGGCAACAAAATGGCAAATGAAATTTAATGTGGATAAGTGTAAAGTAATGCACATCAGGAAAAATAACCCCAACTATACGTACAGTATGATGGGGGCTAATTTGGCTACGACAAATCAGGAAAGAGATCTTGGAGTTATCGTGGACAGTTCTCTGAAAACTTCCACACAGTGTGCAGCAGCAGTCAAAAAGGCAAATAGGATGCTCGGAATTATTAAGAAAGGGATAGAAAATAAGACGCAGAGTATCTTACTGCCCCTGTATAAAACTATGGTACGCCCACATCTTGAATACTGTGTACAGATGTGGTCTCCTCACCTCAAAAAAGATATTTTGGCCTTGGAAAGGGTTCAGAAAAGGGCAACTAAAATGATGAGGGGTTTGGAACGGGTCCCATATGAGGAGAGGTTAAAGTGACTGGGACTTTTCAGTTTAGAAAAGAGGAGACTGAGGGGGGTTATGATAGAGGTATATAAAATCATGAGTGGTGTGGAGAGGGCTGATAAAGAGAAGTTATTTATTAGTTCCCTAAATAGAAGAACTAGAGGACACCAAATGAAATTAATGGGTAGCAGGTTTAAAACTAATAAAAGAAAGTTCTTCTTCACACAGTGTGTAGTCAGCCTGTGGGACTCCTTGCCAGAGGAGGCTGTGAAGGCTAGGACTATAATAGAGTTTAAAGAGAAGCTAGATAATTTCATGGAGGTTAGGTCCATAAAAGGCTATTAGCCAGGGGATAAAATGGTGTCCTTGGCCTCTGTTTGTCAGAGGCTGGAGAGGGATGGCAGGAGACAAATCGCTTGATCATTGTCTTTGGTCCACCCTCTCTGGGGCACCTGGTGCTGGCCACTGTCGGCAGACAGGATACTGGGCTAGATGGACCTTTGGTCTGACCCAGTACAGCCATTCTTATGTTCTTATGTAAGGGAGGTTTAGGCTGGACATTAGGAAAAGCTTCCTAACTATCAGGGTGGTTAAACACTGGAATTAGTTGCTTAGGGAGGTTGTGGAACCTCCATCTCTGGAGATATTTAAGAGCATGTTAGATAGACATCTATCAGGGATGGTCTAGATAGTACTGGGTCCTGCTGTGAGGACAGGGGAGTGGACTCGATGACCTCTTGAAGTACCTTCCAGTTCTAGTGTTCTATGAAATACAGGCCTATGCTGACTCCAACAACAGTCATGAGCTCTTCAATGTTGTTAGGGCAATTTCTGGGCTGTCAAAACAGGGTATCACTGCCCTAAGATCAGTGGACAGGACATTGTTTATTAAGACCAAAGATGGCATCAATAGCCAGTGGCAGGAATACTTTAGCTATCTGTTTAAGCATGACACAACTGTAGACAACAGCATTTTCAACATGATCACCAGTCTACCTGTCTGTGTTGATATGGATCATGAACCCTCCATCTGCGAGATCCAAACAGTCACAAAAAAAGAGAGACAGACAGACAACAAGGCCACAGGCAGTGATCGAATACCCACCAAGATATTCAAGCAGGGCGGTCCCTCCCTGCTGTCATGCCTATATTCTCTCATTCTGATCATCTGGAGAGAGGAAACCATACCCATCAAGCTCAGAGATGCCATTATGGTGACCAGCTTTAAGGAAGGTGACAGGACAGACTGCGGAAACTGCTGAGGGATCTTCTTGCTATCAAGTGCAGGTAAAATTCTTGCCCGAGTCTTTCTGAACTGTCTCCTTCCACTGGCTGAAGAGGTCCTTCCAGAGAATCATGGAATTGTAGAATCCTAGGGCTGGAAGAGACCTCAGGATGTCATCAAGTCCAGCCCCTGACCCAAAGCAAGACCAACCCTAACTAAATCATCCCAGCCAGGGCTTTGTCAAGCAGAGACACAATGCGGCTTCTGACAAGGGTGAGGAATGATCAACCTGATCTTTTCTGCCCACTTAATACAAAAGAAGTGCTGGGAGCAACATCAGCTTCTGTATATGGTGTTCTTAAATTTGACTAAAGCATTCAACTCCATCAATCATGAGGCCCTTTGGAAGATCCTGCAACATTTTGGCTGTCCACCAAAATTCACCAATATTATGTGTCTCTTACACAACAACATGCAGGCTGTGATACTCAACAATGGTGACATAACTGAACCAATTGATGTAAGGACTGGAGTCAAACAAGGGTGTGCGATAGCACCTACATTATTTAAGATCTTTCTGGCAGCCATGCTCCAGGTTTTGGAGATGACCTCCTAGGTGGAATCAAAATAATCTACAGAATGGATGGTAGCCTCTTCAGTTTGGGCCACTTTAGCGCCAAGACCAAGACCATAACAACATTAGTGGTAGAACTTCAGTATGCTGTGCCATCTCAGAAAATGGTCTCGAAGCAATTGTCGACATTTTTGCTGCAGCCTACTGTTGATTGGGATTGACTCTTCGTACACAAAAGACCACGGTTCTCTTTCAGCCAACACCCGCCGGACCGTTATCCAAACCAACCATCACAGCGGATGACTAAGTGCTGGAGAATGTCAACAGCTTCCCCTATCTCAGAAGCTATCTGTCCAGCAATGCGGACATTGACGATGAAATCCATCACCGAATCTCCAGTGCCAGTGCAGCTTATGGATGTTTACGGAGCTGATTCTTCTGTAACCGTGACATCAAGACACAGACCAGTGATGTAGTCATCCCAGCATTGCTTTATGGAGCTGAAGCCTGGAACGTCTTATTAAACATCCCTAGAAACGTCATATTAAACATCTAGAGAAATTCCATCAAAGGTACCTGAGGAGTATCTTGAGCACCATGTGGCAGGACAGATAGACCAACGTTAGTGTCCTCGCAGAAGCTGGTTCCTACAGCATCAAGGCAATTACCCACAGGCAGCTATATGACGGACTGGTCACATGGTCAGGCATCCTGACCCATATTTACCTAAACAGATTTTCTATGTCCTCAGTCTTGTGGCAGGCAGAGGAAGGGCTACGGGGTGTCCTTAGGAACACCTTGGTAAAGTGTGACATTCATGCTGACACCTGGGAGAGTCAGGTGGAGGATCTTGTAACCTGGAGGACCACCATCAAGAGCGGGTGCCCAACACTTTGAGATCAAGTGTCATCTCTATGAAGAAGATCAGAGAGCCTGACGAAAGTAGCATGCCTGCATTGGTGTGTCTGGTGTCAGCGCCAATAGAGATAGAGACCTTGCATGCAGCCACTGCCAGAAAGTGTTCCTTGCCAGAATTTGCCTAATTTCTCATCTTTGCACTCATCTGTTATAAGTGTCCAAGGGGAAATGTTACTTGATTCTAGGGATCTCACAGAGTATGCCTCAATGGAGAATAAGTGGAATTCCTTACAATACATTTGGAAGAGAGATTGAGCCAGGACAGACTGAGGGCCAAGGGAGTGATTTAAAACTAGTATTATTTGCATCAAGTCATTTATTAAATGAAAGTCTGTACCTGAGACTAAAAATCATAGTGTGGGAAGGCAGGCTTCCCCCTCCCACAAGATATACCCATCTAAAACTGTACATGGAATCCCCTAACCAGCCATATGGTGAGAGCTTTTGGGTAAGCTACAACTTTCAGTGGAAAAAGTTGATTAGCATATATACATCATTACAGACAAACCAAGAAAGGACTGACACTTATTGTGACTGACTTTTAGACTTAATTCTGTTCAGTACCTACACATCTATTAAATGGCAATAGAGGCAACGCCCACAGAATGTCAAATGTTATAACTCTGAGACTAACCAGGAGGGGAGAGAATCTTGCAACAACGTCTGCAACACAACTCCTGTGTAAACTGGCATCTCGCTAGCCCTCCCTCTATCACTTTCTCTATTAACCCCACCATTTATTCTTGTGTTCGAGTGTGGCTGGATCGCCTACAAATAATGAACAAAATGGTCATTTTTTCTTCATAGTACCTAGATGACTCTCTCAGGGAAAGTTTACTGGAGCTTCATCCTGCCTGAAATGGCAACCAAACATAACCACTTCCGCTTAGCACAGCTGAGGAAGTTTGAAGCTGCAGTATTGCAAAACGATGTAAAAACTCTCCTCTCCTGCCTGTGCTGTACCTTCTCATGCATTAAAACTCCATTGCCACATATGTTATGAGGTAACAGACTGGGAAATATTGAACAGTAAAATTGGCTTTCGCAGATGAGGAAAGTGATACGATGGCCTTAATATCCCAGCCTTTGTACTAATTTCTGTGGCTACATTTGTGCCCCTCCCCTGTGATGAGGGTTCTTGCAATCTCTGCTGTGGTAAATAGCTACATTACAGGCTACAGTAATCAGATTTTAAGTCTGGGGACTCCTTATCGCTTGGGTCACTGGCAGATTTTGATTTTGGAGGAGCGCATGTGGAAAGCTTGCAGAAAAAGGCTTTGCAGTTAAGTGATGTTGTGGGAGGAAAGGCTTTTTGGTAAAAATAGCCAGCACTGGAGGTAGCTAGTAAAGTCCAATAAAGAGAAGGAACCCCCCCCCAACATGGCTCCTAGCATCTGGACAAAGAGAACATGATGGTTGCAAATAAGTGAGATTATTTTATTTTTAAGCTCCTTTCAAGCTTTTTCTGGATCTTTTGAGCATTTCCTGTTTGGCATTGTAAGTTATATGACTGACTACCAAAAAGGTAGTTTGGGCTTTCGCTTGACTTATGATGTCCTGTACTCCACAGCCTCCAATCCCATGGAATCATATGGGTCTGGAATTTTTAAGTGTTGAGGCTACTTGCATTTGGAGAAGTATGTGGGTGTCTCTGCACCTTTTATTTACCATGTTAACACAAGTTAGTGACTCTACCTACCCATTAGGCCATTTACTGCAATTTAGAACTTTTGTCATAACTAACTATAGAGAAGTTAATATGAACTTATGAACTTAGCATAGGGAAATTGCAATGGAGGCAAGGTGAAAATCCTTGTCAATTTACAAATTAATAAAGTTAAAATAAAATAAAATAAAATAAAAATAAAAATGAAAGCAGAACCCTTGTAAAGCAAGCTCACTGATTAACTGCCAGACTAGGAGCTATACACTTTTGTGCATGCTTGTTAACTTTAGTAACTTTGGATTTCCAAGATAATTATTTGTAAATAAGAGGTTGAGAGTATAAAATGCATAAAGAGGATCACAAAGCAAAACAAAGGTCCTAAATTACTGATCCAAAACTATTATCATAAAGGATGATTTAGAAAATTAATATAAACAATTCAAAAGCCCTTGAAACACACAAGAAAATACAAAGGAAATATTAGATGTAATACGGGGGTCTACTGATGGGAATATAACCACTCAGAAAAATGATATGGGCATGGAGCCAGATCTTACTCAGCAACAGATCCAATGGAAGATGATTAAGGGCTGCGGGACTGGGGATTAACATTTTTCTAGGCTATATTTCTGAGTGTGACACTGATGTGCAGGGTGATATTAGGATGAGACACTTGATCTTTTTGAAGCCTTGTTCTCTCCATTCTGTAAAGTGTCAGTCAAAAAAAAAAAAAAAAAAAAAAGAGCAGCAGCAGAAACAGAAAGTATTCCAAAACCAAGAACATTTTTTCAAAAACCAGTTAAGTTTGCTAAGCAACAAAAATCACACTTCTTACAATGCCCACGTACAGGGATTTCACCTCACTGACAAAGCTCACGTACATGAAGGAGCATAGCTTGCTCAAGATGGACAGACAAAAAAAAAAAAAAAAAGGAAGTCAGTGGTTTGGTGTTGCTTTATATAAGAACATGTAGACTTGTTCTAAAGTCTAGAAGCAGACGAGAGGCAGACCAACTTAAAGCTTTTGGATGAGATAAAATGTGAATAAAAATAGGGATGACATGTTAGGGCTCTCCAAAAGACCATCAAATCAGAAAGAGGAGGTGGACAGGCATTCCTAGAACAAACAAATATCCAAAACACAAGATCTGGTAGTAATGGGGGACTTAATTACTTTTTCCACAGATACCTGGGTAATATGGGAAATTTTGTGTTTTTCTGTAAGTTCTTGGAGTGTATCAGGAACAACTTTTTGTTACAGAAAGTGGGGGAAGTGATCAGGGAGAAGACAATTTTAGACTTAATCCTGACCAAGAGGCAGGAATTGGTTGCAAATCTGAAGATGAGAAGCAATTTGGGTGAAAGTGATCATGAAAGGATAGATTTCATGACTGTAAGGAAAGGAAGGAGAGCAGCAGAATAAGGACAATAGACTGAAAAAAAGCAGCCTTTAACCAACTCAACAAAGTGGTAGGTAAGGTCCACTGGAAACAAAATGTAAGGGGATAAAGGAATTCAGGAGAGCTAGCAGAGTCTGAATGAGACAATAGTAAATGCACAACTGCAAACTGTTCCAATGTGAAGGAAAGGTAGGAAGAATAATAAGAGTCCACTATAGCTCCATCAAGAGCTCTTTAATGACCTGAAAATCAAAAGAGTAGAAGCAGATGAATTGCTAATGAGGTGTACAAGAGAATGACACAGGCCTGTAGGAACAAAATCAGAAAGACTGAGGGGCATACACTGAGTTATACCTAGCAAGAGACAATAAGAAAAGGTTAATTAAATATATTAGGAGCAAAAGAAAGACAAATGGAAGTATAGATCCTCTTCTCGGCTAAGACCACAAGAAGACTGAGGTATAGAATACCTATTTCGCTCCAGTCTTCACTAAAAAAGGTTAATGTCAACCATATACACAACACAATATTAAAAACAAAGGGTAGGAACACAAGACAAAATAGGCTAAGAACTGGTTAAAGAATATTAGGATGTATTCAAATTGGCAGATCCTGATGAATTTCATAATAAGATACTCAAGAAAGTGGCAGAAACAATCTTGGAACCATTAGCAATGATCTTTGAAAACTTCTGGAGGACAGGAGAGGTCCCAGAAGACTGGAGAAGGATAAACATACTACCTGTCTTTTGAAAGAGAATCTGGGGAATTCTGGACAGCCTGTTTAATGTAGATCATTAATGTACATATTTGATTTTTATCTCAATATTTTCAAGTAATTTCATAATGTAATTACTTTTAATAAGAGAAGATTATGAATTTTTATACACAGTAAAGAGTAATGATGACAATAAATTGGAGGCTGGTTGTAACATGGTGGCATGGACATTCTGCCACTTCTCTGTAATGAAGTTAGATATTAGGGGAAAGAGAAAGTGTCTCAATAGTAAATTTTGTATTGATGGATTATTGGGTCCATTCCCATCACATGCATATTAAATCAGTACATGTGCATCTGTATGAGTGGAGTAGGAAACCACCTAAGATTGTGCATTATTTGTCACAGAGGTCATGAGACAACTAGCTAGCACAAGAAACATCAGCATGGACACACCAGGCGCACGATTTCAGCAATTCCAGCAAGAGCTGCGTCAGCTTGGGTAAGGATTCTGGGAAGCAGCTCTCCTACCGCTTCCCAGAATCCGAGCTGACACTATTTGGGTAAGGATTCAGTACTATCAGAATTTCCGAAAGGTTATTAGGATATACCGCCACTAGTTTGGCAGCCGGGCTAGACCGGATAGGCTTCCACCTATCTTGCCTTATGGTGCAGTCTATTGCTTGTTATTTCAGAACAGTTCTACAGGTTGAACAGAGTCCTATGGGCATGATTCCCTAATGGTGGACCTCAACCCACCATTGGGTTGCAGGAAGGGCCTAGGTGGGTCGCACTTGTTCTAGGGGTGCTCTTCTCCCACCTCCTCGTATTCTCATAAGAATGACCAGATGGGTCAGAACAATGGGCCATCAAGTCCATTATCCCCTACTTCAGAAGGGATGAACAGAATTTCCCCTGAGCAGCAGGCAGTAGTGGGGGAGGAGCAGGAGAGGGGTAGCAGTAGCAGCAACAGGGAGGAAGCCACTAGAGCCAGCAAGCAGACCTGTTCCCACTTGTCACATTCCCATGAGGTGCTTCCCACCATCATGCACTCACTCCTCTTTGGCAGCAGCAGAACCTATGAAGAAAGCTGTTGGAGCCAGCCAGCAGCCTGGTAGTGACTGTGACCCAGTCACAGAGATAGAGGAGCCAACTGGAGGAGGAAGCAGGGCTGGCAGAGCAAAAGCAAGCATTGGGGAAGCTGATTGAGTTGAGGGGTGGGATTTTGTGCTTGAATAAAAAAAAAAAAATCGAAATTAAGTACACGCGCACACACGCACACACACACACACACACACACTCTATATATATGTGTGTGTGTGTGTGTGTGTGTGCGTATAACAGTAGTTCCCCAAAATTGACAAAATCCAGTTGGTCAGTCCCCTCACTGAAAGTCTGGGAAATAATGCACAAGAGAAGATTGGGGGAGGGAGGATGAACACTGTTTAAATACCCACACATGAGGAACAAGCATTTGATAATAGGCCCTACCAGAAAAAAGGTTTAAAAAGATCCAATGTCTGGAAGATGAAAATAGACAAATTTGACTGGAAATAAGGCACTTATTTTTTTAACACCAAGGATAATCAATTACTGGAGCAATTTACCAAGGATTGAGGGGGATTCTCTATCACGGGCAATTTCAAAAATCAAAATTGAATCTTTCCCCCTAGATCTGCTCTACTTCAAACAGGAATTAGTCATGGAAAGTTCTATGGCTTGGTTTGTGTTATACCAGGTGGCAGAGTAGGTGTTTCCAATGGTCCCTTCTGGCTGTACAATATTAGAATTGGAACTCAGGATTCAGCATTTTTGTAAAAAATTCATGACCTTGCAGTAACCCTGCCATGCAGCAATTACTTCCACGCTTTCCTTTTCTCTCATTTCCCCATAGTTTAGTGGGGTGGTCTTTTTGGCCAGGTCCTTTTTGTAGTTTTTCCCATCTCAGTTTGTATTATGCATTGTTATTTGAAGAGTATGAATCACACTGAACCACACATACGCCAGTGGGCGATAATGAAAAAAATCCCTTTAGTTTATAGTCAATGGTACTATATCTCCCCCCCATACTCCCGCCTCCTCCTTTAAAACGTTTGTGTGAATCCATTACTCACAATGCTGACAGACTAAGAGTACTGACTAAGACCAGGTAGACGTTCTGGAAGCCTCCCCCACGTAGCTCTGTTCATACATCACAACTGTGATCTGCAAAAATCTGTGCTTCATTTGTTTGGGACCCGACAGTTTGTGATGTTGATACATGCTCACTGGCAACTAAAATGAGATCAATGAATGCATTTTCACTTGAAACCTAAGCCAGGATTTGAACAGCTAGTAGTGGTGGTAGAAAAGAAAACTAGTGCAGTTACCCACTGTGCTAGCCAGCTTCAAAGGATGGTCAGTTCATTCCCAGAATCATGCACAGAGTTTTCGCTGGCTGAACAAAACACACAAAAAGTTAGTTTCAGATTGATCCATTTTTTTGTTTTTCTCTAATCTATCTATAAATACAAGTACAGATCTGGATGGATGGATAGATATGCATACACGATCATTTTATGTCAAATGCAATTTTTGGTTCTGATTTCAGGCATTTTTAATAGTTTGGTATTTTCAAATTTATTTTGCAATTCACAAAATGGAGGGACAGTCATCCCCTTTTTCACCCAATAGCCTAGTGATTGCAGTAAAAAAGCCTGCCTTTTTGACAAATGTTTGCTTCTTGCAGTATTTACCTCTCTCAACTGGCTCTACAATATTTAAAGCATGATTTAACTTTTACAGGTCCATAACATCCTCATTAACACTGGTATACCAGGAATTCCCTAAAAGGCTTACAATTCTCTTTTTCTGTACTCTTCAACCTTGGTATTTGGAAATGATACAGTATATGTTTTGTTTAATCTAGTATAGGTAGGAGAGCTACATCATTAACCAGTTAAACATTTGTATGCTTTGGAAGTTCCTTCATTCCAAGAACAGAGTACAGAGAAATCAGTGGTTTACATCATCTCACTAATCAGGCCCGTTGGCAATTTAACTTCCTTATTTGAGTCTTATTTGCCTCAAATTGCATAAAATAGGATAAAAAACTTCAGAGGTCAGGTTCCCTCCTTCCAGAAATTTAGCTTGTTATGTATTCTCAACCCATTAATGAAACAACAAGAACAACAACAAGAAAAAGGTGCCAACACTCCAGATCAGAAAGTTTACTACACTTCGGAGCCAAAAGTCCCAAGTTGTCTGTAGTCAATAAGCGAACATTTAAAAGCAGTGAGGCTACCGCAGCTCACACCTATGTGCGGCCTGGATAGTACACTTTAGAGCAGATGTTTTCAAACTTTTTTCTCATGACCCAGTTGAAGAAAATTGTTGATGCCCGTGAGCCAACATAATTTGATTAGAGTGTGGGCTCCAGGGTGGGGCTGAGAATGAGAGCTTTGTGGTGTAAGAGGGGGTTCCAGCTTTGGGGGTGTCAGGGCTGAAACTTACCTTGAGCTGCTCTCAGTCAGAGGTGCAGCAGGGGTTCTAGGGCAGGCTTTCTGCCTCCCCTGGAACCACAGACCATCCTGTGCCCCAGAAGTACCCAGTAGCAGGTTCCCAGCCAATGGGAGTGCGGAGCTAGTGCTTGGGGCATGGGCAGTGCACAGACCTGTATGCTCCATGGGCCCCCCCCCACACACACACGTGTAGGAGCCTGGCCTGCTCCTCGTTGCTTTTGGCAAGCATCACAGTTTGCCTTTGTACCCCCATTGGTCACCTGATCACTCTGCAGTGACAAGACGCAGTGCCCGACATTCCATGACTCAGTACTGGGGCGTGACACTTAGTTTGAAAACCACTGTTTTAGAGGACACAACACTTTTAAAATTTAACTTTCAAAGTTCTTTACACTGGTAGGAGGAAAGTATTATCTCTCTGGGAAAACAGAGGCAGAAAGGTTAAGCAACTTGCCCAAGTCATCTATTTTTCCACATCCATTTTCTCCTGTGAGCAAGCCAGGTTAAAATTCTCTCTCTCTCTCTCTCTCTCTCTCTCTCTCTCTCTCTCTCACACACACACACACACAAGACATAAAACAAATGGCTTCACTGACTTTTGAACACTTCCCTGGGACATAGCCACCTCAAGCTTTTATTGGTTTGATTGCTTACTGCTAGTTCAGAGACCAAGGAGAACAAAATGATTGTCTCCAGAAGGCTGGAAATCCTCTCTCCTTGGTTAGATTCAAATGGAGCACTGAATCCTATAAACAGTAACTCAAAATCCAGATACAAAAAGATTTCAGGTATTTTGAAGATTTCCCCCCTTCAGCAAAATGGGTGGAATTCCTGTAGAGCATTTCAAAGGGTATTTGCCATCAATCTGTATGTAGATTTTAAAATGTGTTTGAACCTTGTTGACAACGTGGCTGGATCAACCAATGAGCACCCATAGCCCAGAAACATTCTGCTCTCTCACACACATAATTCATAATCCTTAGTCTCAGTGCACCAGGCACTCATCATAACTGCAAACATTTTAATTCACAAAGCTGGGTCTCCTTGCTGACCCCTCACCCTGCCAAAATCCTGCCCTCTCAACTTCTTTTCCAAGCTGGAACTTTGTTCTTTGTTGTGTACAGCTAGCAGAAAGCTTATACAACGTTTTCCCTAGAGCAACTGGCAAAGCAGCAGCCACTGAACATGTGTTGGCCATCCTCAACTGGCTGATGTTTCTACTCTCTGGCCCTCCCTCCTGCCTGCCCAGCAGCCTATCTATTTTCAGAAGCTTCAGTAGGTAGCCGAGTTAGTCTGTACAGGATAAACTTAAAAAACAACAAATGGTCTGGTAGCACTTTATAGACTAACAAAACATGTAGATGGTATC
The DNA here is from genome assembly GCA_032595735.1 of Pelochelys cantorii. Classification (NCBI taxonomy): domain Eukaryota; kingdom Metazoa; phylum Chordata; order Testudines; family Trionychidae; genus Pelochelys; species Pelochelys cantorii. The sequence goes on along the minus strand of CM064331.1, from coordinate 19,275,869 downwards.
ATGAGCTTTCGTGACCACGAAAGCTCATGATACCATCTACATGTTTTGTTAGTCTATAAAGTGCTACCAGACCATTTGTTGTTTTTTAAGTTTATTTATTGTCAGTCCGTCTCCCCAAAATGACCCCCACTCCCCGCAAAAAAGTCACTGAACTGTGGGTGATTAATACAGCTCTAGGTAACCCGGAGCAGCAGGGAAAAAGTAACATCACCACGCCAGCTTTTAAAGCTCAGAGCACTTGGGTATTTAACCCCTTGACCCAGTTCCCAAGCTCCAGTTCTAGATTTTTGGGCGCCTCATTAGTGGGGCAGTTCAGCATCTATGCAGCTCTTAAACAGTACAGTATCACTGTTTTTAAGTATAGTGGTTGGGGCTATGGCTTTTATACTCACTGGAGGCTGGAAATGGAATAAAACAAATAGGATAAGGGGGCACTCATGCGGTCAGTGCACTTTGTAGAAATAGGAATGGGATAGACTGGGAAGGTGCATGCAAACTGCAGAATGTTGCCACATAGTTCAGATGTGCAGTCATGCTATTCTGACACCCACTTGGTGAGAAAAAATGGGTCAGTATGTGGCAGAACATACCAGTTCCACTGTGCTCATTATGCAGTGCTGTCTGATCAGCAGCCATGAAGCCAAAATCAGCTTCAATTCAGGTTCAAGGCTCACAGATGACCTAGAAATCAGAGCCTTGTCAGTATTCAGAGTTTCTATAAAGGCAGCTTCAGATCTGTGGTTGATGTTCACTGGGTGAAAGAAGGGGAAATGTGAAGATGGGCACAGCAAAGAAGCAGAGAAAGGGGCCTGTATAGGAAAGAAAAGGGGCAAAGCAAAGAAGAGAGGGGAGGCAGAGAAAAGAGAAGTTAAAAATGGCAAGGGGCATTTTTAAAGGGGCAGAAAGCATAAGAAAATTTGATTAAAACCTAAGAGAAAAATATCACAAATGAAAAAGTGGCAAAATAAAATACATCCTGATACAAAAGAACACAACGAAACAGGAGTGAATGAAACACATTGTGTGATTTAACAATTACTGTAAGATTGGAACTGATTAGTACTGGTTCTAACATCTTTCCATGTTTTGAATAACACTTTACTCCAAAAACAGACCCGCTGAGGTAGTGCAAGAATGGCAGAGTGAGATTTTCAATAGATCAGATCACACCAGGCTCACACCAGGTTTTAGATATGCCTGATTTTTATCTTTGAAAAGTGGATTGATTAGCATTAGTTTTTCCAGTAGAAGACACTAGAAATCGGTGAGTTTCAAAACAGTTGTAAAACAATAAAAAAAAAGGATTCATTCTTTAAGTCCTGCACAGCATTAAACTGTCAAGATGTCAGCTTCCTGTTTGCTTATTAGTTTCTTTTATTATATTTAACACAACTTACTTTTTAATGATTTGTTTTTTATAATTATGGTGGACTTGAGTGGCCAGAATCTCTTGTACTATTATTTTGGAGTTTCCCTTTAGTTATAAAGAAGATCTCAACATTTCCGGTGCAGACTTTTAAACTTTATTTTCCTTTCCTCTTTTTAACTAATTATGCCAGAGAGGGGAGAGGAGTAATTACTTCCCATATTACATCTCATACCTTAAAAGCCATCCTACTATCTTTCAATATCATGCCAAGACCAGTAAAAAGTGATCTATGCCCTTTCAGCTTCTCATTGCTAGAGTGCTTTCTTCACAACAGCTTGAATGGGCATCTTTTGTGAGTCATTCAGAAAATACTATGGCTGTAGCCATTTAAAGATAACTGACCCAGAAAAAAAAGGGTTAGCCCCATATTTTACTTCTTTAAATTGTACAAAGAAAGCCTCAGATCAATTACTTTTTCTGATTGTTTTTATGTGTTAGAAATTCTGATGTCTGTAGGTGACTACAGGCAGGGCCGTCCTTAGGATTTATGGTGCCTGGGATTATTAAACTGGTGCCCTTATGCCTGACTTGCTCTTCCACCCCTACCCCTACCCCTTCCCTTCGCAGAGACCCCAGCAGCCAATCCCCTCCCTCAGACTGTGCTGCAGGCAGCGCATTCGGCCCTCTCTAGGACCCAGCCCTGCTGTTACATGCGTAACCCTTTCACCGGGTAGGCCTGGCAGCAACCAAGGCTGGGTCCAATATCTAGGGCTATGTCTACACTGGTGGGTTATTGCGCAAGAATGGCTGCTCTTCCGGAAAGCGTCCACACTGCCCGCCCCACTCTTGCGTAAGATGATGTACAGGACGGCGTGGTAAGAGCGGGCTTCTTGCGCAAGAGCTATGCTCTTTAACAGCTGTAAGCCCTCTTGCGCAGCAGCTCTTGCCCAAGAGGGCAGTGTGGACGCTTGCCAGCGATTTCTTGTGCAAGGAAGCCCTATGGCTAAAATGGCCATCAGAGCTTTCTTGCGCAAGACAGCGTCCACACAGCCATGGATGCTCTTGTGCAAAAGCACAGCTCGCACATGGCAGTGTAGATGTTTTCTTGCGCAAGATGTTCTTGCGCAAGAAGCCGCCAGTGTAGACATAGCCTAGAAGTCCATCTCACACAGAACCGGCTCGAGCCCCCACCCAGTAGCCTAGGAAATTCACACACCCCTGGGCACCTCTGAGAGGCAATGCTTCCCCACTCGCAAGCACAGAGTCTGAGTGAAGAAAATAAACTTTTAATGAAAGAGAGAGAAGTCACATGGCATTATCTTGGGAAAATACCACAACAGAATTCACTTACCCAAACTTTCTCCGTACCCCACTTCAGATGCCGCACTTACAGCTCTGTCCAGTCAGTGCAGATCCTGACACATCATCCAGATGACTCCCCTCCTTGAGCCTGAGGCTAGGCCACCTTTGTGCTACTCCTGGCTACGTCTACACTGGCAGCTTCTTGCGCAAGAACTCTTTTGTGGAAGAGTTCTTGTGCAAAAACTCTTCCACAAGAGAGCGTCTACACTGCCATTTGCTTTTGCGCAAGAGCATGCATAGCAGTGTAGACGCTCTCTTGCGCAAGAAAGCTCTGATGGCCATTTTAACCATAGGGGCTTCTTGTGCAAGAAATTCATGTTGCTTGTCTACACTGGCCTCTTCTGGAAGAGCTCTTGTGCAAGAGGGCTTATTCCTTGTGGGGAGAGGAATAACTCTTCCGGAAGAAGCCCTGTTTTCCAATGCTGTACTGTAAATTTACTTCTGGAAGAACACTGGTGCACTGTAGACAGCTGGCAAGTTTTTGTGGAACAGCAGCTGTTCTTGCACAAGAAGCTGCCAGTGTAGACGTAGCCCTAGCCCTGTAGTCCACTGGCCACTCCCGCCAGCCGGTCATTCCCACCAGCCGCTCCACTGGCTGCAATGGGTCTGGCTCCCGGCCAAACCAGTGATTTCAGCTCTTAGTGATTTCAACTCTTTAGCCATCACCTAGGCTAGCAAAAGATTCCAGCTTCCACTAGACTAGCAAAAAGACTCCTCATGGAGTCTGCTTTAGGTCTGCCCTTAAAACCAGGGGGAAAGGGGCAGGTTGAGCCCCTGACAGGCATGAAGCAGGCTGACTCAGCCCTCAAGCCCTTTCCACCCCAACTCAGTTCACTCAACTCTGGCAGGGGGGAGGCTTGTTCCTCAGAGACCTCTTACAATGATGGTCTCTCTCCTGCAAGCACGGGTGTCATATTTTACAGCTCCCACATTTAGGGGTAGTATGATTTGTGACCCCCCCACAACAGCCCCAAATTATTTACAGTACACCACAATCCATTCCAACACTGATCCTCCATCAGCCCTGGCTGAATTGGATTTACATAGCCACACCTCGGATTCCTTTGCTCTCCTGGCATGAGCTGTATTTACATATCAACAGTTAACAGTTAATTATCTTGCAGAGCTAAACAATTGGAGTGAGCATACCCACGCCCAGGACAGCTCTCCTTTTAGCTGGCTGATAGCAAGCAGTAGTTTAGTCCCTGCTTACACATGCTCCACTGCTTCTGTCCGTCCCGGCAGAGTGGTGCTGCAGAAATACTGGTGCCCTAGGCAACTGCCTGTTCTGCCTATGCCTAAGGACAGCTCTGACTACAGGTAGGTCTGTGACACCAACACCACCAAGGAAGTGAAATCCCATTAACTGAGAGTGGTTATTATGTTTATTCATATGGAAGCAATCTCTTGGAGTGGTTTTGTAAGTGCGGGATACCTGTTTCATGCACCAATTTGGAAGAAATACTTTATTAGTTAAGGAATCAACACCTTGATCTTTAAATGAAAAGCCAAGGGAATTCCCAATTCACCTACTCCTCACCAGTCCATCTCCAAAAGGTCTGCCCCAAAATACAGGGAATGCCTGCTAGGAATGTAAAATCCCATTTAATTAGTTAACCATGTAAATGTTATGTTTAACCTGTTAACTGATTAAATGGAGACAGGCCCTGTGGGGCGGGAGGAGCCCCCTGTCTGCAGGCCCTGTCAGTTAACTGCTTACAGGTTAACCATTCACACCCCAAATCCCCACTCACAATTTCTAAGGTTAAAAAAGCCAACAAATCACCATTCCTCCTCTCTCTTTAAATCCCTAAGTCGTTCAATATATTATAAAGAAGCCGAGCAGGTCACTAATCCATTTCTTTTCCTTTGCAGGTCACCTTCAGCCTGCCTGTCCTGCAGATTTCTTGATCGTTTGTTTAACTCCACTCAGTAAAATTGGGTCAGACAGCTGACAGCTCTAGCCTCTTGTTTTTAAAACAGAAGCATATTTGGGGGAAGGTATATTATATCCCACAATGTATGTACACTGCTGGAGTACTGCCTTTTGGTGAAGATACTTTGGGTCAAAGATCCATTACCTTAAAGCCATCCATAATAGGTGCTATTGAAATCAGCCTGACAGTTCCGCATCCTGATGTTCTAACAAAAGACTAAAGGTTAGTTAAAAATATTCTTGGTATTTTTCAGCCCTCCCACACCACCCACACTGACAGATTTTTACAAAGCCCATGAATGGAATAAAGGAACTCCGGGCTTACATTTTTAGAACCCCACAGGTTTTTTTTTTGGTTTTTTTTTCTAATGCCCACTGGTTAACCTGCAGGAAGAGAAAGACTAACTGTGGTTTCCCTTCTCTGAGCCAAAGTGAAATTCCCTCTGGTTAACCACCTCTATATAACATGGCATATGTTTCATATTTAACCTTCATCAAAACATCCAAAAAGTACATTTACACTGGAACTTATTCTGTAGAATTTCACAGCCAAACAGCTTTTGCTTCTGAAAATCCAGCCACCACATAACCCAGTTCTCTAGAAAATTTTGCTTCCCACAGTGACTTGAACCTGAATTCCCCCGCTCCAGCATTTTGCCAGGGTACTTTTAGCTTCCATCCTCTGGCCATGCTATGCAGGAGGACAATACGCTCACTTCCTTTCTATGATGTTCTGAAATTCCTGGATTTCATCACATGCAGGGCATTCCAAAGCCTTCAGGACATTAAACAAGCAGCTCCACGCTAGGCTCCTTTATGACAAGAACAGACCACCCTACACAGCAGGGGTCGGCAACGTACGGCCAATTTTGAGGGGGTGCACACAGCCCGCGGCTCGAGCTCAGCCCCGCGTCCTACCTCCCCCACTCCAGCCTGGAGGTCATCACAAAGCTGCGAGAGCGCCGGGCCCTTTCAAGCGTCCAGAGCGGCTGAGGCGCGGAGTCTGACCAGTCACAGGAGCGAGAGGTACAGAGACCGAGTAGACTCAAGCGGTGCTCCTTGCTTCCCCCTGCCTCCCCCCCAGCAAGAGTCAGTCACCAGTGGGTGCTTACGGCGGCTCCACGAGTGATTCGCACGCACTACAGGCTGCACCTGTCGCCCCTTCCCCTCGTGCCAGGATGCGTGGAGCGTCCTGCTGGGATCTTCAGCATTGGGAAGGGGAGGGGCGCTGCTTCCCCTGGGGCTGCCCAGTGAATGACACCAGGGACACGGGCAGGAGCGCCTGGCTCCAGCTGGTCCCTGTTACGCGGGAGGCATCTGCACCCAGCTGACGGAAAGGGGCAGAGCAGGCGGCTCCATGCACCGTTCCCCAGCAGGGAGCCGCTTGCTCTGCCTCGCTCCGCGAGCCCGTCTGGCGGGGAAGGTCAGTGCTTTCTTCTCCAAACCCTCCCCCCTCCGGCAATGGCAGTGCAGTGACCGTGCTGGCTGCAGGCTTTCCCCACTACTGCCATTGGCCAGCCAATGGGAGCAGCAGGGCACAAAACCAGGAAAGCGCCTCCCTTCATGCCCAGACCCCTGCAGCCCAATCCCCCTCACCCCCCCCCCCTTCACCAAGACCCCGTCTTCCCCCAGCTTGCTTCTACACCCTGGCAGGAAGGCGAGGGCAGCATGGACTGGACCCCCATGGGATCCTGCCCCCACAGCAGGGCTGGATACCCTGGGGTCACCCACCCACCCCTGCCTCACCTATTTCCCTAACCCCGCCCAGGCCACCCTGACCCCAGCCCATTCTGGTGATCTAGCATTGTGCCCCCCGCAAGATTGGAGCCAGTGACAGCTTACTGTGTGTGTGTGGGGGGGGAGGGACTCTGAGGCTCCGCGCTGCATCCAGCTTCCTGGAAAGCATGCACTGTTCTTCCCGCCCCCCCGCCCCCAACAGGAAAAGCTGGAGCAGAGCCCAGGGCAGAAGACCAAGCGGGGGGTGCAGTGGAGAAAGCCCCTCCCCGAGAGTGGCACAGCCCAGGGCAGTAGGTTTAAATCTTGGCATGCCATCTTGGAAAGATTGCCGACCCCTGCTATAAGGATATGCTTCCTAAATGGTGCCATTGAATACCTGTGTCAACTAAACCCACTTGGAAAAGCTTTGCAAGTAGCCCTAGGCCAGTAAATATTACTTTTTGATTACGTGATTCATTTGGGATGAAATCTAAGAGGAGAGCTTTGCTGTTCCTCACTGCAGTCACTAAAGTCTAGCCTGCACTATAAAATTAAGTTGTTTTAACAGTTTTTTGAAAAATCCACACCTCTGGGAGGCATAATTAAGCCCACCTAACTCCCATTGTAGATAGTATTATGCTGACAGAAGAATTCATCCGTCAGCCTAGCTACCATCTCTTGGGGAAATGGATTAACAATGGCTGATGGGAGAATCCCACCTATGGATAGTGTCTAGTACACTGATGCATAACAGGAATTCATCTGTAACACTTCAAGCAGCCAAGCACTGAGACATTCATAGTGCAACAAATAAATAAATCTGTCAGGTCACAAACCTTTCTGTAGAAGGAAAAATCCCCTAAAAAATCCCTCACCATTTTAACTTCAGTTTAATGATGACTTGACCAGAGATTTGCAGACCTTTTTGGGGGTGAGTAGGAGCACATAAGTTTAACAAGAGTATTAGGGTAAAATTCACCCCTGTGCTGAGGGTCGGTACAATGCCCATGCCCACTTATACTTTCAAAATGGGAATTGACTGAGACTTAAATCATGCTCATCCTCTGCCAAGAAGTGAATTTTATCTTAAGTGACCGAGCAAGTTGTAATATAAAACTTTAACTTTTGTATCCCGATAGTCACCCAAGTATCTCCAAGTACCAAGCCCCGCCCTGTGAGGAGCACATGGCACTTAGAAGTACCACAGGCTCCTGACAGGGCAGGAAAACACTTTGCATGCTCCCCCGCCCCCCAGGACCTAATTGGCCTAGAAGCACATGAAGCCTCCTCCCGCCCTGCCATGAGCACATGGTGCTTTTAAGCACCATGCAGGGTGGGGACAGAGTGGAGGAAACTTCGCACGCTCCCCCACCCCCAAGCCCTTCTGGAGCAGCCTGGGGCCACTTCAGAAATTTTTGAAGTGGCTCCCAGCAAAAAATTATTGCCCATCCCTGGCCTAACTCCTAATCCCATGCTCAAGCTACCATTACTTATCCCACAGTGAAGCTATGAGGATCACTGAACATTTTTAAACCAGTGAAGTATTGTTCAAACATGAGTATTATGTTAATAACTACTTAAAAGAAATTTAATTGGCTTTATTATAATTTGGGGGTTTGAATATATCTGCTGTGTTGAATATTTTACTACTCAATGGAGGAAATCTTTTCTTGAAGATAATATGCAACCATACAGACTACAGAAATTGCAAGCACTATCTTTTGGCATACAAAGTAGAGAAGACCACTGTGACTTAAGATGGGGGTAGGGGGAGGGTGTTGGACCACCGAGTGGTAACAAAGTGGAATTGAATAAAATGTGATACTTTGCATATTTCTTCATGAGGGTATTGTTATAGAATCATAGAATACTAGGACTGGAAGGGACTTGAGAGGTCATCGAGTCCAGCCCCCTGCCCTCATGGCAGGACCAAATACTGTCTAGACCATCCCTGATAGACATTTATCTAACCTACTCCTAAATATCTCCAGAGATGGAGATTCCACAACCTCCCTGAGCAATTTATTCCAGTGTTTGACTACCCTGACAGTTAGGAACTTTTTCCTAATGTCCAACCTAAACCTCCCTTGCTGCAGTTTAAGCCCATTGCTTCTTGTTCTATCCTCAGAGGCCAAGGAGAACAATTTTTCTCTCTTCTCCTTGTGACACCCTTTTAGATACCTAAAAACAACTATCATGACCCCTGTGTCTTCTCCTTTCCAAACTAAACAAACCCAATTATTTCAGTCTTCCTTCATAGGTCATGTTCTCTAGACCTTTAATCATTCTTGTTGCTCTTCTCTGGACCCTCTCCAATTTCTCCATATCTTTCTTGAAATGTGGTGCCCAGAACTGGACACAATACACCAGTTGAACCCTGATCAGCGCAGAGTAGAGCGGAAGAATGACTTCTTGTGTCTTGCTCACAACACACCTGTTAATGCATCCCAGAATCAGGTTTGCTTTTTTTGCAACAGCATCACACTGCTGCCTCATTTTCAGCTTGTGGTCCACTATAACCCCTAGATCCCTTTCTGCCATACTCCTTCCTAGACAGTCGCTTCCCATTCTGTATGTGTGAAACTGATTGTTCCTTCCTAAGTGGAGCACTTTGCATTTGTCTTAATTAAACTTCATCCTGTTTACCTCAGACCATTTCTCCAATTTGTCCAGATCATTTTGAATTATGACCCTATCCTTCAGATTAGTCGCAACCCCCCCCAGCTTGGTATCATCTGCTACTTAATAAGCATACTTTCTATGCCAATATCTAAATCATTGATGAAGATATTAAACAGAGCTGGTCCCAAAACAGACCCCTGCAGAACCCCACTTGTTATACCTTTCCAGCAGGATTGTGAACCATTAATAACTACTCTCTGAGTATGATTATCCAGCCAGTTATTCACCCACCTTATAGTAGCCCCATCTAAGTTGTATTTGCCTAGTTTATTGATAAGAAGATCATGCGAGACCCTAACAAACACCTTACTAAAGTCTAGGTATACCACATCCACCTCTTCTCCCTTATCCACAAGACTCATTATCCTATCAAAGAAAGCTATCAGATTGGTTTGACATGATTTGTTCTTTACAAATCCGTGCTGGCTGTTCCCTATCACCTTGCCACCTTCCAAGTGTTTACAGATGATTTCCTCAATTACTTGCTCCATTATCTTCCCTGGCACAGAAGTTAAACTAACTGGTCTGTAGTTTCCTGGATTGTTCTTATTTCCCTTTTTATAAATGGGCACTATATTTGCCCTTTTCCAGTCTTCTGGAATCTCTCCTGTCTCCCATGATTTTCCAAAGATGATAGCTAGAGGCTCAGATACCTCCTCTATCAGCTCCTTGAGTATTCTAGGATGCATTTCATCAGGCCCTGGTGACTTGCAGGCATCTAACTTTTCTAGGTGATTTTTAACTTGTTCTTTTTTTATTTTATCTTCTAAACCTCCCCCCTTCCCCCTAGCATTCACTATGTTAGGCATTCCTTCAGACTTCTCGGTGAAGACCGAAACAAAGAAGTCATGAAGCATCTCTGCCATTTCCAAGTTTCCTGTTACTGTTTCTCCCTCCTCACTGACCAGCGAGCCTACTCTGTCCTTGGTCTTCCTCTTGTTTCTAATGTATTTATAAAAAGTGTTCTTGTTTCCCTTTATTCCCTTAGCTTGTTTGAGCTCATTTTGTGCCTTTGCCTTTATTATCTTGCCCCTGCATACCTGTTGGGATATGTAAGAATTAATAGGGGTCCGGGAATGCAATACAATAATGGTAAGGGTCTGGCCAGAGTAGGCATTGTCCTTTGAACATATTTTTTCCCCTTTGTCCTTTCAGCCTGGAAAGATAAAGGATCTGGCCAGAGCAAGTATGATCTTTTCTGATCTATAAACATGCTCTTTCCCTTCATTCTTGCAGCCTAGAAAGACAGATAAGTATGCAGTTGCATTGAACAGTGTGGTCTTTGTTTTGTGTCTTGCTTATTCTCACTTGCTCTGTAAGAATATTTTCAGGGTCACATCCTTTGTAATTTCTGTAACCTGAGGCCTCAGAAAGTATGTAGTGTATAAAAATAATTAAAAATTCTGCAAACAGTAAATAGGGGTGGGTATAAGAATATTCATCACCTGCCTATTAATATTCATTGTATAGGAGTTAACATTACTAAATAAGGATTTAGGGGAAGTAGTGATATTTATCCCCAAGTCTGCACATCGCTTTCCCGCGCTTGCATATTACCATATACGGCCCAACGGTCACCAAGTGGGGGTCTGTGTCCCAGGGGTTGGGCCGAAACTGTGCAGGTTTCATGTGACCAGGTAAGCCCCGCAGTTCTCACGCCAAGGTGACGGGTGGGAGAGTCCAAGGCTATTTTCCCCTTTTCACACCTTCCCTTTTTCTAAAGGCAATGGTATGCAGGAAGGGTGCGGCCAGTTTCTCCCAAGGAGTACTGCAGGCCACTATAGCAAGAGCGGCCTGGCCAAACTTTTTACTGGGGGCGCAGTTTTTTTTCTAACAATAGAAAGCCATAAATCTTATGAGTGAATTATTTTTAGTTTATGTGTCTGTAAACATGCAATTTGGTGCTGTATGTTTAATACATCTATTTTTTTGGATAAATGTGTTCATGCTATAATTGAGTTATCAATAGACACGATCCTGCGGGGAAAAAATCAGGGCATACAGTGTATGATTATCTTTAAATTGTTAGTTTTGTCACTGGTGACAGGCTTAATTCTCTACGGCAATGTTGAAAAATAACCTCGGTCTGTAGATTTGCTTAAGTAGAGTGTGGTGGTGTTGTTTTAATATAAAGCTCAGAGAAGACAGTCTTACCTGAGACAATTTCTTTGGTGTTCTTGAAAGACATGACAAGAAAAGTTTTGCTGGTGCTGTTTTGCAGTGTTCTGTTCTTGAAATTAATGGTGGCCTCAAAATGGTCTGAAGTAGTCTTCTCATAGTATTGTAAGAAAAAAAAATACACAAAACCTTCCATTTTGCTGAGAGGCTGTCATCCAGAACACACTTAAAACATGCATGTTACTTTAAGTACAAGCAGTCCTATTGATTTCAAAGTGAAGGGCGGTAGGGCGGAAGGAGCTTTGACTAAATATTTTTTCCTTTTTAAGGGCACCATATACAAGAGCTGCAGAAACACACTGGAAATACTAAAGGGTTAATATTCAGTACGTACATTCCTCAAAAGTCACAGTTCTAAGAACAACACTTATGATCTTTTCAGGCTTTTTTGAGGAGGGGGACATCTGTGTTACTAAGAGTTGGCTGAAGATGGTTTCCGGTAAGCCTGGGGCTTTGGCAGATACAAGTTTCACAACGGAAAAAAAAAAAACGAACAACAGACATTAAAGCCAAACCCGAGCTTAAACGCCACAGGAAACCACACATACACACAAAAAGCCACCCTCAAACTTTAGCTGCATCCACATTTTTTGTGCATCTATCATATGCTGTTTAGGAGGTACAAGAGGAGAGGGCGTAGAGCAGAGCATGTGGTGGAATGGAGTAGACAGAAAGGTAGAAATCCTAGCACCACTCATGGCAAATGGAGGTTTTGCCATTAACCATAATGGAGTCAGAATTTTACACAAAGAATTTAAAACTCTCGGACAGAACAAAAACAGATTAGTTGGGAATATGGGTAGGTTCTAACTGGGAATCTCCTTAGTTGAGGGTAAACATGATATAGTAATGGGGACACTGGAACTATCTAGAGATAGCTGCTGTGGCAGCAGCAGCAAGTCAGCCAATCAGCATGTCGTCAGAAAATCCTATGTCAATAATATCTCTAGTCTATGGTTGATTGTATTTGTTGTGTTGAGGCTCCAGGAGGCATAGGAAGTTGCTTAAGCCAACACTGTCTAGCCTGTGTTTAGCAATATGAGCCTGAAGAACTGGTGCTGAAAGGTTCATGTTCAAGAAAGGAGTCTGAATATAGGCTGCAAAATTCTACACAACAGTGTCTGCTAAAATATTCTGAGTGATGAAGAAATGTATATTTTACATAAAAATGCAGCTGGACAGTTAATCTATGTTGCTGGTTTTGAGCCTTAACATTGGTCTACAGGTCAGGCTGCTTCATGTGAAGAGGAGGAAAAGGGTTTATGCCAGACTGGTGCCTCTTAGTTTGAGATACAGCTCCCCACTCCTCTCCCTCCCTCACCTTACTTGCCCAAGAGGAGTCACTGTATGAGTTTTACTGTGGGGGGAAAAAAAACATTGGAAGATGCTATCACTGGCGTGAACTCCAACTTTAAATGGCAGTTTAGTTGCGGACAATTAAAGAAAGCCCAGTGTGTGTCTTTTTTTTCTTTTTGCCCTATGTGCGGCAGAGTCAGACACTAGAGATGGAAAAATCTGTTGGGTCAATGTGCACCTGGTGGACAGTGCAAGATTGTTTCCCACAATAATTATAACAGCAGAAAAAATGCTAGGTTGAAAGCATCAGTGAGGAGAAACCAGCAAGAGGAAATTTAAATGCAGAATTTTTTCCTATTATAGTAAACTCACACAACTCTAAGAGGTCTGCTGCAATTGTATGTTTTGATCCAAGCAGCATTCTCTGCAGAGCTTACTTGTATTCCAGTTCATTGCTACCCTGCTACCCAAATAGCAAGAAAGAAACTTTGTTGTAACCTTGTAATGTATGCCCTAATAAAATCTCCCATCTCATGCAAAGTAATAAATATGGAAGACATGGAAAAAGATGGTTTTGCATATGCAAAAAATATTTCTGAATGAATGAGTAGCCTACACTTGCAAATGAAAAATGAAGCTGCTAGTTATTTGGCATACGTAACCATTTTGTGAACATTTCCATTGTGTAGATATATAGCTACATTTTTTGACCAGGTACTAAGATGCACTCTGTTTTAGCAAAGAAGGGAGCTTAGTTTAGAGCAGTGGTTTCCAACCCTGAAGAGTCTGCAAACAATGTATAGGATTCCAAAGGAGTCTCCACCTCCACTTAAAAATGTTTAGGGGTTTGCAAATAAAAAAAAAGTTGAAAACCACTGGTTTAAAACATTGGCTAGAGATAGGTGGCATTTTGCTCCACCACTATGTCACTTTTCCTTAGCAATTAATTTAACTTTAGTTTACCCATCTGTTAAACTAGCGAACAAACACTGGCATGTCCTCAGAATGAGGTGTTTTATGAAAAGCACAAGAGTGTAAAATATTAACTTATTACACAAAATAACTGTTTAAAAAAAACTTTATGAAGGTTGCAAAGCCAAGCATCTTGGACATTTGGAAATGCCAAAAGGTCCCTGTGCAACCTTAATTCAAGCCCAATGTGCATATAATATTATGATAAAGTCTTTAATTACATGGAGGATTTGTTTTCCAGCTCTTCTGCAACTTCCACGATATTCTACAAAGTGCTTCCAACCATACTATCTGCAAATTGCACAAATTTGGTCCAAGTCATTATAACATAAGCACATTTCCTACTTGGATATAGAATATTAGTGTCCTAGACCTTGTTATACCAGACCTTTAATCCCTGGGGGAGGGATAGCTCAGTGGCTTGAACATTGGCCTTAGAGTTCAATCCTTGAGGGGACCATTTAGAGTTCTGGGGCAAATCTGTCCGGGATGGTACTTGATCCTGTCATAAGGGCAGGGGACTGGACTTGATGACCTTTCAAGATCCCTTCCAGTTTTTTATATATATATCTAGAGGGAGAGAGAGAGACCAACCTATCTCATAGAACTGGAAGTTCTATGCGATAGGTATATCTCCATATATTATATTTTTATATATCATCATCTCGTGGTGCTATTTGTTGCTCCTGATGACGTTCATTATAGCCAGCTCCTTAGACACACAGTCATGTATCAAACTATTTATATGACCTAGTTCAGCAGCTGTCCCTCAATTACCTATTGTTCCCTGCTGGATATCAAGCACATTGGCCTAAGACTAGCTGACATCAAATTCCTAGAGAGATCTCTTCCAAGGCATGATGACATTACAATTCATTGGGTCAGAGTTAGATGGTGATATTGATCACTATGAAAACAATTCATGCGGTATGTGCAAGTCTATTTGGAAATATAAGTGATTTCTATCCAACTTCAACTCTATGCTCTCGAGTGCAGAAGGTAAACCAAACTGGCTAGTTACAGACTGTGGGACTGTAAGAGAGCGGCTACATGCACTGTTGTAGGTATACCACCACCAGGAACCTCCATTGGCAGCGGCAATACCCTGGTGAAGAGGGTGAGTATATTCACTTGAATCAAGTCTAATGTAACCAGTGGTAATGCCTATGTACCATTGGAAACACGAGTGTGGGGACTGGTATACTGCAGCAAATACAAATGTGGAACTTCACAATGCTTTACGTGGCATGGAGACCTCAGTTTCTCACTACCCGTTACAAAAGAAACTGCACAGATAAGGGAAGGAGGAACATGGGTGACTGTGAAGGCAACTTTCTCATTTGATCGCAAATATTGGCTTTTTGGGGGGCAGGGGAATTGCTTCCACAGAACCCAATACTTCAAGGATACACAGCATCAACCCTCAGAGAAAGTCAAGTCCGTAGCCAAAGAGAAATTACAACGAAGTGCTTTACCAAAGCAAGTACCCAACCCAGCTTCTACATCTAAACACAAGTGCTGAGAGGAAGTGTGCACTAAGTTCCGAATAGTTGCCTTACATCTCTGTAAAGAGGAACCTTTCTAAAGCATGCTCTGGAAGCCACCACAGCATGTGTGGAATTCACCTGAAGATCTCTGGAGACCAGCAAATCACTTCCCTTATAACAGCAGATGAATGCCTCTGGGCAGAGATGAGGATATAGGAGAGGGGAACAGCAGTCTTTCACCAAACAAAAAGAGGAGATGGAAATATTGAAGCCAGCAGAGTCTGCTCCCCTACACTGGCAAATGGAAGAATGAACTTTCACCAGCGTCTATCTCCTCTCCCTCTTTGGAGAGCAGCTCCATAATCAGCTTCAAGATGCCCAGCACCTATGTAAGGCAAGACCTTAAGGGAATGTGAAATCTGTCTAAGTGAACTGATCAGAAATAGTTATGAGGAATAAATTCTGCTGAAAAATTGGAGGCATTAACATAGTAATCAGCTAATTAGTAGCACATTTACACATTTAAAGCTATGCATCACGTTAATAAAGTCTCACCATACCATATAACCCTGTAGTATCATCACTAACTCCCACACTGTCACTATACAGCATTGTATGGATTTCACCATTATTAGTGAGGCAAGATGCATTCAGTAAAAAGGAGAGAGAAAAACAGGCACATGATCCAAGACACAATGGACATATTCCACCACCCAAGAGGTGGAAGTCCATAGAAGAGCTTTGGCTCTGGAAATGTCTTTCTACAAATCCCACTGTAACACAATGGTGGGAAATGCCCATGATCATGGAGAAACTGATGCCTTTAGAACAACTCCTCCAGGACCAGACCTTCAAGGGAAATCCAACTAAGAAGTTGGATGCCAAAGAATAGTAACAATATGACCAACTGGAAGCTGAGGAATGCTCCCAAATGTGAATGGGGAAAGCACAGTGTAGCCAGACATGAACCTCATCTTGTTTCCCCCCCCCCCAGAGAGCAAGAGAAAGGCAGTCAGCCTTTGATGCCCTGGGAACGCAGGTGTGCTGCCTGTCCCTGACTCTAATAAACAGAAACCAGACAGTAAATGGGCTAGCTGACGACCCGGGGCCTCCTGCCACCCTGATGGCTAGTACCAGTAATTGACACGCCTGCACTGTCCCAGGAGAGGAATCTTCGCCCATCACATACCAGAGGTGCCCATTGTCTGCATTTTCCCAGGTGTGAATTATGCTTTGCACCCTTCGTGGGAAACTTGGCATTCAAAGCCATTTTTCCTAATTGGCCACTTGAGACCAGGAAGAAGCCTACGTGACCCAAGGGGTATAAAGAGGGGTTTAGTAGCCCACCCCATTTGAGCTCCAATCATCTACACCTGCTGGCAGGTATTGGTTGTCTCCCGAGGTCTGTGGGACGCCCAACCTCGCCCTACTTCTTCCCGAGGGATTGAGAGAAAGACGCTGGCCACGCCAAGTCTGGAACGCAGGGGTGAGAATATATACCTGCTAGGTGTCTATTTTGCATGCATTTAATAAGAGCTCAGAGAACCAAAAGGGTTTCATGGTACCTGTAAGTGACTTATTAGTGTAATTTCTGTCCTGTCCTTTGTAGTGGCTGTGTTATCTGTAACACAGTAGTAGCATTTAACAGCTAAGTTTACCCTGTAACAATAAAATAGTAACTGTTTAAGCTGTGACCTGACTCCTTCAGTTGCTGTAACAGAACCAAGCACAATTTTAAAAGAACTCCAGCCAGTCATAAGGGACAGATATAGGGAGGGCTTGAGCATTGGATCATGTCGCTTCCAGGGGACAGATCCGTTGGGGCATCTCTCAGCCTCCCCAGGCTGCCTGCTGCGAAGGGATCGTGTATCCTAGCAGTCAAAATCTGAGGTGTAATAAGCTCTCCTTGTAAACTTCTTGGGGCGCCCATCAACCTCTTCCAGGTTGCCCGCTGCTAAGGGACCCCAGTCCTAGCAGTTGAAGTCTTGGGTGTATAATACACACACACACCACTCACTGCCCTGACCACCAGCTGACACACAGGTAAACACTTGAACACTGCCTGATGCACTAACCCATGTCAATATCTAATCTTATAAAACCCAGCCTAAATGGCTAATAGAATGAAATTAGGATGAAAACAGGAGTGAAAAAAATTTTCTGTATGTCAGGTACCTATAGTGCTTTGGGTGCCATCAACGCTGCTCTTTCTGGTACTGTTCATTTTTGCTGAATCATCCCAACATCCTGCAAGTCTGATTTTCAGGTTACCACCAGGTCAGGAAATCTTTTTCAGGGATCCACAGAAAGTCCTGTCACTAGAGTTGCCAACCCTCCCACTTTTGCCACAAGTCTGCCAGAATCACACCCAATCTCCCAGAAGTTACCTCAACCAAACTGGGAGATTTTGGGCGCTGACAGTCTAGCGTGGCAGCAAAGTGAAAGCAGATTACCTTATCTGCATTCACTCTGCACTAACTCCTGAAAGTGGCCAGCAATGTCCTGTGGCCCCTGGGAAGTCGGGAGGGAGCCGCGGGTCTTCACAGTACCTCTGCCAGGAGTGCTGACTATGCATCTTCCATTGGCCGGAAACTGCAGTCAATGGAAGCTGTGAGGGTGATGCCTGTAGGCAGCAACATACAAACATTCCACTGACTAGGAGAAGCCACTGCCCGAGGGACTTACCTTCAGGAGCCACACTGCCCGGGTAAGTGCCAACCCTTCCTGCCCCCCCAATCCTCTGCTGCAGCCTATATCTCATCCCCCACACTCAGATTCCCTCCCAGAGTCTGCACCTTGCACCCAAACTCTCTCACAGAGTCTAGATCTTACATCCTTCAACCCCTCACCAAAACTCCCTCCTAGAGCCTACACCCCTTTCACTCTCCCTCAGATCCCACACCCCCTCCTGAACCCCAACTTCCTGCCCCAACCTGATGAAAGTGAAGGCATGGGAAAGCAAGCAACAGGGCTGGAGTGAGCAGAGCTAGGGACTTGGGGAAGGAACAGGACAGGAATCTGGGCAAGGGTCTTTGGGTTTGCACAGTTAGACACCTGGCAACCCTATTGGCTGCATAGTCATGTGTAAAGCTATATTTTAGTCATGGTTATTCTTAGCAAAAATCCTGGGTGGACCATGGGCAGTAAACAAAAATTCATGGCCTGTGACTTGTCCAGAACTTGCACTATATACCCTTGACTAAATCTTGGGTGTTTTGGGGCAAGGGCAGCAGCCCAGAGGTACTGTGGGTGCACTGAGAGGCAGCCCAGGGTTTCCACTGGTGCTGGGAGGAGCCAGGCAGCAGTGCACAGCCCTGCCTGCCTGGCTGTGCTGGGAGGGATAGGGGGAAACCTCGGCTTCCTGCTGCTGCTGGGAGTGAATGTGGGGTGGCCTAAGACTGCCACAGTAGTGACTGGCCCAGGAGCTGCATATCTAATCAGGCAGACCCTGGGCCAGTCACACTGGCCCCTGCAGAAGTTAGAGCTCTCAGTCATGGAATCCGTGACCTTCGTGACAGACTCACAGCCTTAGTCATATTATATTGTGATGTAATGCATCCATTTAAATGTCATCATATTCCACTGGACAAACCCATAAGAAGCAACAACTCTCATAGGGGAGAGTCTTTGAAAGAGTGGTCTAAAACAAGTGAAAATATCTAGGTGCACTGGACCATCTTCCCAAGTTATTTGCATTACCATAATGCTCCATTTGGGCCAGGTTCTGCCCACAAAGATAAAAAGACTGACCTTGTCT
The DNA here is from genome assembly GCA_032595735.1 of Pelochelys cantorii. Classification (NCBI taxonomy): domain Eukaryota; kingdom Metazoa; phylum Chordata; order Testudines; family Trionychidae; genus Pelochelys; species Pelochelys cantorii. The sequence continues at coordinate 19,257,114 of CM064331.1, read as the reverse complement.
CAAAGAGCTTACACTCTGAGGACAAATCATGCAGCTCATGGAAAGGACTAAAAACCCCAGGGGGATTATTTCTTGCATCAGTTTTCCCCAGAAACCGATTAAAGAAACAGCCTTAGTTGGCTCTCTCACGGGCATTCCAAATCTATCCCTTCTTAGCAAACCAAGGAAGCAACTCTTTTCAATAGATTCCTAACCTTAAAGTTTGCTGTAATAATTAACAGGCCGCTTATTTCTAATGCTGCTACCAAAGTAGCAGAGAGAACAGCGTGGGCCTTTGGGGCATAGAAGCTCTTTAAAAGTCTGTCTCTCTGACTGTGCTCATAAAGACAAACATTCTCAGCTGTGCACACACATCCCCCAGTTGCTCGCTTTTAGTAAACTGAAAGTTTTTACTTCCCATTGGTGCGTCAGATGGACTTTTTCTCAAGAAATGGAAATGATTGTCTAGGCAGCACTTGCCTGGGGCTGCAGCCGACGCTCTGCTGCTAAAGTACCCTCAGTAATAAAATTGAAAGTATGAGAAGGAGACCATTCATTCTCTACTTCTAAATCTGGAAAGCGACTCATTCAAGCAACAATCAACCTGTGCAAAGCAGCAGTAAGGGTAACTGTTGCACCATCCCTTGCCCTGCCCCCTCCAAAACATTAATACCGGCCTGCCAATGGGAGGGGGCAATAGGAGCAATTGCCCCAGGTTCCAGTGATTCTAAAGAGCCTGGGACTTTGGCTTCTGTGGCAGTAGCAGCGGCCAGAGCCCTGGACCCTTGAGAATTGCCATGGGAACTGTGTGGCATGCTCCAGAGCTCTGCTTTGTGTGCTCTGGCCAGCTCTGGTGCTAGGGCCCAGCTGCCTCAGTCCTACCCTTCTGACCTCAGCCCCCATTACCCAGGTGCCCAGCAATCCTGTCCATTCCCCTGCATTACCACAATAACGCAGATTGGTGCCTGCTACAGACTAACACACACCAGAAAATTCAACAGGGGCTTTTGGTAGACGCTGTTTGTGATACTCTAAGGTTAGCAGCTACTTTAAGTCAGGGAAAACCCAGCCTCATTTAGCTAATATTTCCTCAAATCAAAGTAACCTGTCTTGCATGTGGTAAGAAAGGGAACAGCATGCAACCAAGCATGTTGCAATTGCAGCACTGTATTTTTTTAAAAATTCCTCCCCTCAGTATATCATGGCAATTTAAAGGTTGCTCTTACCCCCACCCCAACATCAGTACTCCATTCCCTCCAGTAATAGCATTGGCAAGTGACTGCTCAGTGAAAACTGTAATGTAAAAGAGGTGCTTGATTTTCAAACCTTGATGGAGCTTCTAGTTCCAGACTTTGTCAAGTTATATAAAATGGGCATTTGACTATGTGCTAATGTAACATTGACAGGCAGAACTGAACCTGGCACCTCTGGAGTTTTGTGCATGAGCCTTTACCGTTTGAGTTAAAAGACAGCTGGCTCTCAGCTCAGGCTGTAAAACAGACAACATTCTTTCTTCTCTGTAAGTGGTCTAAGTGCCACTACATGGACACACCAGTAGTTGTGTGGTTATACTAATATAGCCATTTGTATGTGGCACTGGGATGCATATTAAAGGAGTCCATGGTTAAAATGTCTGAAGAACGCTAAGCTATGTTGAGTGCTTATATGGTCAAGCGATCAGAATATTAGCAGTCAGAAGATATGGGTTCTACTCTCAATTCTGGCACATTACAGCATCCATGGCTCGTTTCCCCCCCATCTCACAGAAATGTGGTGATGATTTATTCATTCATATGTGTAAAATGCTTTAAGATCTTTAGGGGAAAAAGTACAATTTACAACAAAAAATGCCAGCAATAGCAACACAGAACTGATCCTTGTAAGACTCAGCAACAGCGCACCTTGCTCTATGGCAGAAGGAACCAAACACATGAGAACCAGAGTTTTATCACAGTGTGGGAACACAGCTGAGGGGCAATAAGTGTTTGAAAGGTAGTGGAGGTTGGGAGGGAAGGTAATGCAGCAGAAACCAATGGAGGATCAGAAGGGTATGATTGAAAGAATTACTTTAAGACAGTATTGCCAACTAGAGCTGTGCAGTAACCAATATGTTGGTTTGCTGACCAAACTGGAAAAAAAAAGTTACAAAATAAATTTTGGTTCAAACCAACCATTTTGTTCAACCTGAATTTTTTGTTTGAGTTTTTTATAATCTTTTAAATTTTTTTCCCCAAACTGGAAAGTTTTATTTCTCTAGTGTTCAAACAAAAACACTTGTATTTTTCCAATTTTTTTAAAACCAAAACTAAATTGGCAAATTTGACACAAATGTGTGAAATATTTCATTAACCCAAATCTGCATTTTCTGGTGAAATAAGTTTTGTTTGAAAATTTTCACCCAGATGCTTTAGAAACCCCAACCTTTAAAAATCAGGAGTCAGGCACCAAAGTCAGATTTTTAAATAAATTAAATAATTTGGGATTCTTTTAATTAGCTTTTTGGATTATGAAGGGTGCACTTGCTTTGTGTTTTCAAGCTTTAATTTGCAGTCATGAGGACTAGAAACTTACTAGGTTTTTTTTTTTAATAGATCCTGGAATCTGAGGCAATTACCTGATTGCAGCAGCTGATTTTATAAAAACACCATATATCACAAGGTTCAAAGTAAAGCTATAGAGTTGCTAACAAAAAGAACTAAAATACCTTCCATGGGCTCTAGAAATGCCAAAAACTAACCAATACAACTTTGGGCTCTGAGTTCATGGCATCACCAAACCCCTTCTTATAAGATAGGAGCTTCATAATTTATCATCTTTGCCAGCTGGTGCTTCTCATATGACAATAGCAGATCAGCTAGTACCCCAAGGAGAGAGTAGTGAGGAGAGGGTTGGGGAAGGTTTTAAACAGGTGCATATGGACTTGTTCAAATACAGCACATCAAGGCACTTATCATTGTAATTCCCGGCCATGCTTACATAACACTACTGCCACCATTAAAGTCCAACCCCACACTACACATTGGGGCCATATTTGGAATCAGTCTAGGAAACAGTGTTGCAACCAAGTTCCCTAGTGTGGTGTAGACAAGGCACAAGACTCTCTCTGGAGCAAATGAGGAGTGAGGCATGCAGGACTGAGTCAGGTTCAATATTTAAAAGGGAAGCAATGTTGTCTGGTGATGTGGCCAATTAATGACCGAGTATATCAATTGGATATGCTTTGTATGCAAAAGCTTTCCCTTGAACAGCATATTGAGTGTTTACCCAGTTGTCTAGGAAACAGCTCCCAGTTTGCTACCAATTTGAAGAATCTCATGAGATCATGCAGCACTCTCAGATCTTGTCTATTCTGAGAAAGAGCTAGCTTAAGAACACTGCAATTTTGGTCTATGGGAGGTGATGAATGGTGATATACAATGTGTTAACTAACGTGGTTAGCTAACATATGCTAAATACCTCATTTCCTGTGTAAACAGGGCCAACGAGAAACAAGACCCTCTTAATGTGAAGTATGAAACCGTTGCTCCACACCACCTTGTATCCATCTGTGTGCGCCCATTTCCCTCTGCACTCTCACTCCTGTCCATCTGAATCTCTGTATGGAGGGGCTTTAGGAATTCAATAGATTTTAAATTCATTTTTCCATTACTAGTTAGTTGCCTTTCAGTTGGTTTGAACAGCCCTAGATTGCAATACCAGCTTAACTGGTGGCTTGAAACAATAGAGATTTCTCTTCTGGCAAATGCAGCTGTTCAGTTCAGTGTGGAGAATTCATCAGCAAATTCATCTTTCTGTTCCTGTTTGTGTTTCTCAAAGAAATGATGCCAGCTGGTGTGCAGTGAACAAGGGGCCATGTAGAGGACTCAGTGGGCTGCTCATAGACTCATAAATTAAGGAATGTTGCTTATGCTGTTCTCTGATTGTGCGGGAGACTCTGAACCTGCAGCATTGTGACTCATTGGTAATTAACATTCTGCCTCTTCTACAGGCTCTGTTGTAATAAATAGGAAGCTGTGGACAAACAGAGCTGAGAATAAGTAGAACTGAGGGCTTCAATACTGAGCCACAAACCTCCTGAACTTCCACAATGACGACAACACTAAGCCTGGAGAGGCATTTTCCTTCTCAGAGCAGCCTTGAGTTACCAACGGCAAGAAGAGTAAAGGCATTTTAGCGGCGCAGTCCGAAGTGAAACTGGTGAATGATCTTTAGACACCTTGAAGGCAAGTGTGCAAGTGCCTATGTGGGGTGCTTTGATTCTTCTCAGGTCTCCTTAGCATGAACAAATTACAACTTGCAATCCTTGCAAGTCCACTTTGGGGCTGAAACACAGAGGCCAACACTACATCTTTATTGTCACCAGTGCAAATGAGGCAACTGAATTTTAATGAGTCATTTTAATTAAATTAGAAGCATTACATTCTTGCAGGAATCTGGTGAAGCATGACAGTATTAGAGTCAGTTGTTTAAGTGCATGTGATTTGAATACATAGATGAAACCATAGCAAATTCTGATTGGCACTAACAAGGCAACTTTTCTACAGAAGGAAAAAATTAAGATGAGGGAGTGCAGAGATCTTCTCCAGAGATGGATTTTTCCCCTTAGTTCCAAAGGATAGGACATTGGAAAATAAAGATTCTGTGAAAAAAGGTGTCAATTTCCTGGGAATTAGGAGTGTTAAAGATTTATAAAAGGCTAAATCCCATGTTATTAAATAGATACGCTACACCCAAACCAATGAACCTGAACATACTTCTTTCAAATTTCATATAGGCTTGCCCCAAATCTGTTCCACCTCATCAACCATGCCTACCAGGTGTGTTCCAGGGATAAACTTTCCCCTTCCCTAGGAAACTGGATCTGTAGAAAGGGCTGAAGAGACAAGAGGGCAACCTCTGAATCTCCAGTTGGCAGTTGCAGGTCCACTGGCTTCAGGGGAAATTAGGAAATAAGTGGTGCTTTGTTGCCCTTCTTCCTAGCCCAGGAGCAGTTGCACCAGTTTGACAGACCATTATCCCTATGCTACCAAGGCTTGTAAGTCTGCATACCAGTAGGTCATGTACACTCAGCCCATACCTCCTCAGAGGACAAGCTGTGTGCATGTTTTTTAAATAAAGGCTTCAGATTCAGCAGTTGAACTAGGATGAGCTCATTCTAAACTGATCATATCAGCATGCGGTTCATGCAAAGTAGCACACCAACTCAGGATGAGAGCCCCTGTATTATTCAGGCTGGTGCTGCACAAAGCTGCTGCCTCTGATGGACATGCTCAGTTTCTACACTGACAGAGGCCCCAAGGTGTATAAAATAAATCATCTGCCTTCCTGGAAGTCACATATCTAGTGAGTGAAACAAGTGTCATTCTATACAGTTGATAAATCAGTGGTGGGGATCACATTTATGTCAGACCTAAACCACATTAAATCCTGTGTCTGTACATTCTTGAAAGAGCCTGTAGGCCAGTCAATTCGTCTCTCCTCACAGTGGCTGCTGATGCTCCATGAAGTGGTACATAACATGGTTCTCAAACTTAAGTTAACATTCACATTTTTCATCTATCCACTTGTTACCAGTCATATTGCACACTCACTGCATCTTTCAGATGAGAATCTCACACTGCTTTCCGGACATTAGTGACTAAGTGTTCCCCAGACGTGCACCTGGTGTTCACACTTCCTACTCCCCCAGTGAGCTGCAGTCACCTATGGGAAGGAAAGCAGCAGCAGTGTGACAGAACAGTAACACTACACAGCCATTTCTGAGCAGAAGTGAAGGTGAACTGCATGCATAGGAAATGGAAGAGAGGTAATGTTTTGGACTGTAATTTAGCCACAGCAGTGATGTTAATAACACTCCCTCCCCTTATTAAAAATGTACCATGACAGACCGGCCCAATTGCCTGTGCAGGAGCACAGGGCATCCTGCCACTCTTCTCAGGCTTTAGTTTAGAACGGTCTCAGAAGAAAGTGCGCCCTCTGCTGAATCAAGCTGCAACATCTGGGATCACTGGTCCTGACTCAGCTCAATTTTCAGGATTTGATGGTCTCACAACAGAAGGTGGCAAGCAACAGGCCTTTTCACCAGGCCTATTCATCCCAAATAACAGTCAAACTGCGACCCCAAATCACCTAGTTTGGGTGGTGGTGGTAGTTTAAAAAACATGTCTGAGGTAACAGCTTAATACAGAAAGGTAGGTGTGTTAATCTGTTTCAGCAAAAACAACAAGGAGTCCAATAGCAAAGACTAACAAATTGATTAGGATATTAGAGCATAAGCTTTCATGAACTACAACTCACTTCCACAGATGCGGAAGTGAGTTGTAGCCAGGGGTGAAAGTAACTTACATTTCTTATAGGTATGGCCCTATCACAATTTGTCCCCCTCCCTCGTGGGGAGCCTTAGGGCAGGGGGAAGTTTTGTAATATAATAGTACCTCTAAGAAATTTAAGCGTGGGGGGCTCAGGGCAGAGGATTGGAGTCTGGGAAGGGGGCAGCAGGAGTTAGGGCAGAGGGCTGGGATGTGCGGGGTGCAGGAGTCAGGGTTGCAGTGTATGAGGAGCTCAGGCAGGGAAATGGGGAGGTGCAGGAGTTAGGGCAGGGGGGTATGAGCAGGGACTCAGGGCAGGGAGGTGCAGAAATCAGGGGCTGGGGTGTTGTGACGGACCGGGCTGGGTCTGGGCACTGCTGAGGGTGTCTGCTCAGGGCGAATTGCCCAGACTGGAGACCTTTCCCAAACAGGTCACAAACCAGTCACACAGAGTGCTTCAGCTGCCAATCCGGCCAGCAGGAAGCCTCACAAGCAAAACCCCTCAGACACTCCAGCTCTCCCTGTGCCACAATCAGCCCTGGGCCTTACACACAGGTGAGAGGTTATAGAACCCAATCTCACCAACTCCAAGCGGGTTCTCCCGGTCCCAAAGAACCAACCACAAATCCCTGGTCAATTTACCCTTTAGATCTTACCCACAAGAGCACGCTGAGCCAATCCTTTAGAATTTAAAATCTAAAGGTTTATTAATAAAAGAAAGAAAAGGCTGAGAGTAAGGTTGTTAAGGAGAATACATTACATGCACCAATCACCAAATTCTTGATGCAGGCTCTCAGCAGAGATGTTACAAACTGCTATCTTCAAAGTCTCTGGTGTTCATCCTATGTTAGGATGGGTCAACAATCATTCCTGGCTCTCTCTCCCTCACAAGGATGGATCCAGGGTCAGTAGCAGAATTGAAGACAAGATGGAGTCTGCCTCATGGCACTTTATATCCATTCCTGGTACCTTCCAAGCTACAGCAGGTCACATGGCAAAGTGAACTATCCCTGTGTCCCATGCCAGCAGCCATTAGATACTGACTGGTTTGCAGGTTTCCTCAGGTGTGTATTGGGCACCTTGAAAGCCATTGTCCTTGGGGGCCCTGCTAATTAGCATAGTCATTAACTGAGCAATCCTCCTTTACAACAAGGAGTCCAGGCTCATTGGTCTGTCTCAGGCAAAGAACATTTACAATACCAGCCCAGAGCCCATATTCATAACCCCACATACAGACATCATACAAGTACACTAGTAGCATACATAGAATCAGTAGAACATAAGGTTTCATTTGACACCTCACATGCCCCCTTTGTATAGACTTTGGGGCAAACACCCTCCCCATGGGCGCAGCAGTGATCTGGCTGCTCCCCTTAAATTCCAGTAACGTGACAGATGTATGAGGGGCTCAGTTTCCCAGCTGCCTGGGAGTGTGCAGAGTGTGGCACAGGAGTCAGGGCAGGGGGCTGGGTATAGAGGTGAGTGTGGGGGCAAGGGCACCATTTCAGGGAGTGAGGGGACCCCAGTAGCACATACCAGGTCCCTGTTGATTTTCCTGCTTCCTCTGACTAGGGAGCCAGGAGAAGTACACAGCTTGCTACGTTTTTCCTCTGTCCTTGGGCAGCCAGGAGGGAGAGTAACGCAGCAGGTTCTGCACTTTCCCCTCTCTCCCTAGTCAGAGGAAGCAGGAAAAGCAGTATGTACAGTTGTAGCCCCCACCCCCACGCTCTGGGCTGGGGCAGTTCTGGAGGGGAGGGTCATGCCCCAAACAGCTCCTCTAACCTGCCAGGCTGCCTGCTGCTGAGCATGGACAGCCTGCAGGAAGCCAGGAGCCAGGCTGGAAATGCCCCGCCCCTCTGCTCAGTTAGTATTTTCTTGACAGAATGCTGCACCAGCTTACTTTCACCCGTGGTTGTAGCTCATAAAAGCTTATGTTCTAATAGCCTAATAAATTTGTTAGTGTTTCAAGTGCCACCAGACTCCTCTTTTTAGTTTAATAATTGAAATTCCATCTTAATCCACTAAATCCCAAGCCTAGTGGCATGGTAAAGCTTCAGAGAATATTCACTTACATTTCCAATCTGCTACCCAGTTGCTTCTGGAAAATTGCTTGCACAGACTCTGGCACAAATCTGAAAGCATATTTCCATTTTTTGGACACTGATGTGGGAATAAACAGAAAGAAACAATTAGACTCTAGAATAAAATTACTGTGAAACAAAACTAAATTCACTATGTGAACTCCAGCTCTTTCCATCAAGTAATAATTCATGAATTAATATTAGAACAAGCTGGTCCTTGATTGCAATGGATTGGACTGAGATTCAATTGCCAACTTCTTCTTCAGACTTCCCCATCACTTAATATCTGTGATTAAGAGTCTTCTGTAAAATGGTAATAGTTCCTCTCTTACATATTTAAGCCACAAGCTATTTGGAACAGAAACTGGATAGTGCTTATCAGAATGGGATGCTGGTAGCAGTGTGGAGCTTGGTCCCATAACATTTCTCTTTGACAAAGCTGCTATGAGCTCTCAGCAATTACTCACCAAGACTGGGAAAAGAGACCACAAGCATAAACCAGAAACATTTTAAAGAGAACAAAAAAGAACACATTACATATGAAATAAGACACTGGTAAGTCAGAGCGTCCCCTCATTAGGGGAGGAGGACATACTCCTCAGCATGGCTGAGGTCATGGAATGTCTGTGCTTATATACAAACAGAAGTCTAAATAATAAGATGGGTGACTTAGAATGCCTCAGATTGAATGAGGATATTGATATAAAAGGCATCACAGAAACTTGATGGAATGAGGATAATCAATGGGACACAGTCATACCAGGGTACAAAATATATCGGAAGGAGAGAACAGGTCATGCTGGTCAGGGGAGTGGCAATTTACACAAAAGAAAGCATAGAATCAAAAGAAGTAAAAATCTTAAATCAAACAGATAGTAATTCCATGCTCCAATAATATGAATATAGCCGTAGGAATATATTATTGACCACCTGACCAGGTTTGTGACAGGGAGATTAGAGAGTCTATAAAAAATAAAAAAACCTTAATAATGAGGGATTTTCAACTATTCTATACTAACTGGGTACAAGTCACCTCAAGACGGGATGCAGAGATAAAGTTTCTTGACACTTTCAAATGACTGCTTTTTGGAGCAGCTGATTCTGGAACCCACAAGAGGAGAAACCATTCTTGATTTAGTCCTAAGCGGAGCACAGGATCTGGTCCAAGAGGTGACTACAGTTGGACCACTTGGAAATAGTGACCATCAATATCATTAAAATGTAACATTCCTGTGGTGGGACAAACACGACAGCAGCCCAACACTGTGGCATTTAATTTCAGAGTAACTACACAAAGAAGAGGAGGTTAGTTAAACAGAAATTAAAAGATACAACGCCAACAGTAAAAATCCCTGCAAGCTTCATGGAAACTTTTCAAATACACCAAAATCGAGGCAGCAGCAGTCAAAATAGCAAACAGAAAGTTAGCAATCGTTAAAAGGGGATTGGAAATAAAACAGATTATTTTACTGCCTCTATTTAAATCCATGGTATGCCCAGATACTGAATATTGCACACAGATGTGGTTGCCTCATCTTAAAAAAAGATGTCTTGGCATTGGAAAAAGTTCAGAAAAGAACAATAAAAATTATTAGGGGGTTGGAACAGCTGCCATATGAGGAGAGATTAGGAAAGAGGAGACTATGAGGGACTGTGATGAAGGTCTATAAAATCATGACCAGGGTGGAGAAAGTAAATAAGGAAAACTTATTTACTTTTTCCCATAGTATAAGAACTAGGTGCCACCAAATGAAATTAATAGGTAGCAGATTTAAAACATACAAAAGGAGCTATTTCTTCACACAGTCAAACTGTGCAACTCTTTGCCAGAGGACAATGTGAAGACCAGTACTTTAACGGGTTCAAAAGAGAACTAGATAAAGAGAACTAGAGGTTAGGTCCATCAATGGCTATCAGCCAGGATGGGTAGGAATGGTGTCCCTGGCCTCTATATGTCCAGAACTGGAAATGGGTGATCCAGGAGGGATCATTTGATTCCCTCTGGGGCACCTGGCATTGGCCACGGTCAGAAGACAGGATACTGGGCTAGATTGACCTTTGGCATGACTCAGTATGGCTGTTCTTATGTACATCTGGCAACAAATTCAGAGTACAGAAAAAAAAATAGTATTAAACATTTGCTACGAATTTATAAAATAAAATTGTTAAAAAGAGAATCTGGACTGAGAAGAAACTAGTCACAACAAACTGACGAAAGCCTCCACACCTGTCTCTCTTTATCCCAATTCTTCTCGGTTTTCATCATTTCTTGTATAACCCCCAGACTTAAACTGCACATACCTCTCTGCAGGGACACTTATATCTGCTCTGCATAGTTACGATACTATATAAATAAGAGACACCTGAACCCTTTCCATCACAAGTTTCATGAAAAATCTTTTATAAATCAACATTTTAATGTTATTCTAATAAAAAAATTTGCGATTTCACTCATGTCCCCTCAAACTAATCTTTGGATCTTCTGAAGTGGAACAACATAGCATGAGCATAATTCAAAGACTAATTTAAATTAACACAGGAGTGAACTTAAATTTGATTCAAAGCTTAAAAATATTTTTGTGAAAACATGATTTGAGAGAACCGCAGATTAGTACAAATGTTTCCACAATAAAAAATCCAAAAATTGCAGTTTTCAAATTAATCTGCCTCCCTTATTCTCTCTCTCACAATATTTGAAACTGCCACTGCAAAAACATGAAATGAATACAAATGAAAACTTAAGAGTATAAACAGGAACTGACTCCATTTTTTTGTCACGGTCTCTTAAAAATTGCAAATGAAAGGGGAAAAAAAGCAACAGGAAATTGTATTAAATGTCATTAAGGTAAAAACTCATTTTTAAGATCATTCTCATTTAAGTGACTTCAAAATCTTCACACATTAAAGCATAACATCCACCTAAATTTGGTAAATGGACATGTTTTTGTTCGTATAGTTTTGTTGATGCAGCACTGACTATCGGAGATTGATAAAAACCAACATATTCTGCACTCTACTGATTTTTTTTCAAAATGTGATGGCTTCCACAATTTCTCAATCCACTGCTTTGATTCCTTATTTGGTTACTTTTTGCTTGGGTGACTCAGTGTTATGGTAACATTCAGAATTGCTTAGCTAATCTGCAACCAAATATTGTTATGGTTCTTGAAAAGGGGAAATGAAAGAGCTAGTACTGAAAACAAACCTGGAGTATGGATAAGGATTGGCCAATTTTTTAAAAGCACACGTTTACAAAGAATTGAGCAACAAAGTAGAATCATAGCAAGATAAACAGTCTGCAGAATGCAAGCCAAATATTTAGCTCCTAGTTGTTTGCAAAGCTTCCTCTTTCCCATATGGTAGCCCACCAACTGAAGTTATCATAAGCATCCTTTTAGTGTACATAGGAGGGAACAATCAGCAGGGCATTCCCAGATCTTGATTACACAAAACATTCAGCAGTTAAACAGGTTTAGTTAAATCTGGGCAGACCTCTGTACTGACACTTATTTCAGCTGATGAGTCGATTAGTTTTGTATTTTAAGTTTCCTGCGTGAATAAGGCTTTGGCAGATTGAAAACTATGGTATAAGACTGCAGGGATGTGTTGATCTGAGGTTTCATTCAAGCCCAGACATCCTTAACACTAGCACACTGCAAAGCAGATAGAAACATGCAGTGTTGCACAAGAGAAGCATTGTGTCCAAAAGCAGCAGCCACACTCAGAGCTACGACAAACAGCAAAGGCAGATTTAAAAAACATTTAAGCAGGCTTAATAAGAAAAGGAATATTTTCTTCCATTTACAGCAAAGTTGTTGGAAATGTTTGTGCCACACCTTGCACTCACTCCCAATTTTTCTTCACCTCAGGGAAACAGCAGAAGCTAACATCCACAAGAGTCCCATCCTTTAGAACTACCCAGTTCTCAGAGCATTTGAAACTCATTTATACAAACGAACCAAGTACGTGTGTTTGCGATAAGTAAATGTGAAGCACAGTGCATAAGCTGCTATCTTCATCAGTGAAACCTATTTTCCATTTCCAGGATACATATACAGAAGTTTGATTTGCAATCCACGTGCCCAGCTGGAAAGAATATCATTTTCCACTGAAATACTCTGTATAAACATCATAGAAGTTTTTCCATTTTCTCCCTTTAAATTTCTAGTAATTTTAGACTATCAAGAGCTAATTAGAAATTCAAAGCTGACTTTAGGAAGCAAACTCATCACACACCTGTTGAGTAAGTTAGGTATATCACTGAGGTCCTGTATTGTGGGTAGTCTATTGATAAATATTCTGGTAGTGCCTAGAGGCCCATGTAAGACATCAGGGCTATTGTGCTAGCAGGTAGGACAAGTTATACACAATGTCAAGTTGACTCCTTGCCCAAAGATCTTCCAATCAAAATCTGTCATCTGAAAATTAGCTTGGTCATACTATATTTCTTCCCTTCTTCAGGAATCTACCACTTGTATTCTTTTACTCCTTTAGCACTCTCTAAGCCTGATCTGTTTTTTTTAATATATATTTTCCTTTGTCAGAACACTCTTTCTTTATTGTCTCCTGCTGTCAACATAGCATTCACAGCCTAACACTAATCAGCTAAAAGTCAAGCCAGAGTAGATCAGTTTAGTTTTCTATGGCAAAACTAGACTTAATCAAGTGGACCAGTCAGATCCAGTACAATTTCTTTTATGACATACTGGAGAATTTCTGTAGATTCAGGAATTCTTCTGCTGAGCAATTGTCTTAAAACAGAAACATCTGTTTTTAAATTCACTTGTTTGCCTCTCAAAATATCAGAATTGATCATGAATCAGAACCCACACCAAGAATAATCCAATCAAAAATTGAAAGGTATCAGACCACTTAGGACAACACACTATCAGGTCTATACTTGTAATGGCTCATTTGGATTCCCCAGTTATTAACGTGGATTAACGTGGCACAATTTACTGAATAATGGATTAAAGAAAAACCCCAACACGCAATCACTATGACTCCGACCTGTGGTTCTTCAAATGAAGTGAACTTGAGCAACACTTGGGAAGTAACAATACATCTTATGAGGTCAGCGTATACTTGCTTAGAGCAGCTAGTCAGCATTTCTGCTTCTCTTTAATCTTTCCTCCTGCAGATCTGTTATAGGCTAGGTTGAGTGCAACTCAGATACACAAAGAGCTGATAGTCCATCACTAGTTCCTCAGGAGAAGCTTAGCCACATGGGATTCTATAACATTTAGAACCACCTAGGGATCAATAAAACAAAAATCCCCCAATGCATATCAGAGGAGCTCAAAGCAAGTAACCACTAATTATTCTTAGCATCCCTTACTGCCAGCATTTTCCATACGAGTAAACAGCTCAGAGAGGTTGAATGATGTTATATTGGGACTTTCAGCAGCAGGATATTATACTGAGCTCCAAAATTAATCTGCTTAGTATTAAACACGCCCCCCTTCCTTGTCTAGTGTAAAAGTGTAATTCTGATGAGGCAACATGTACCAACAATGCCCCTCCGCCATGTACATCTGAGAACCTGGACTGTCTCTATGCTAAAGGATAAACGGACACAAATGAGACATTAAGGGCAACATACAAAAGCCAGCAGAGGAGCACGTTAAGTTCCCTGTGCACACAGTTTTGATCTTGCAAGTTTCCATTCTTGGGGCAGGGGGAGAAGAGGAGAAATCACCTTCAAAAACAGACTGCAGCCAGAAATTGCTGAGTTGGAATTCATATGGAAAATTGACACCCTGAACCAAGGTCTAAATAGACATATTGGATTGGTTCTTGCATTACAATAGGTAATTTCCCATTCAAGTACTCTCACCTTCTCACAATTGCTGGAGATGAACCACATCCACTCTGATTTAATTAGCACTGATGTCACACTCATCTATGTATCCTCCCTCTGCTTCAGCATTTGAGGAAGTGAGCTGTAGCTCACGAAAGCTTATGCCCTAATACCCTAATACATGTATTAGTCTTTTAAGTGCCACGAGACTCCTGTTGTTTATATTAATGAACATGTCCTGGGGGATAAACTCTAACATTACAATTCACAATAGATAACAACTGGACTTCTGATTCTTATGCCACAGCTCTGTCTACATACACACACAACCCTCTTGCAAAGACATGAGGCTTGAGGGCAAGCAGCTGTTTGAAGACAAAAATATTTGTCATTGATGGACCTTGCACTTGCTATTCCTTTTGGAAACGAAAAGCCTGGGGTGAAAGATACTTTGATATATTGCCAATTAACAGTGAGCAGCCCTCAATTCAAATAGGTTCTGGCAGTGAAACATGCTTGGGAGATTATAACTCCTGAGTAAACAAGGGGTAGGATTCTAGAACTAGGGAAGTTAAATGTTGATTAATCAGCTAATTGAGTAGTAGATGGAATTTCCATTGATTACTCAATTAGTTGATAAGGGGGGCACTCACTATCCTGCTGCGCCTCTCCCTTTGAAATGCAAAAGAGCCGCCTGTACCTCTTGTACATTTCAAAAGGAGAGATGCAATGGGTTCCTGCTACCTCTCTCTCCCTAAAGGAGTAGGTTCCCCTCTGTGTCTCTTCCTTTGAAATGTACAAGAGCCACAGGCAGCTCTTGTAAATTTCAAAGGGAGAGGAGCAGCAGTTGGACTGGCACCAGTGGGACTGTTTCAATCCCAGCTGCGCTGTTTTCCCGCTGCCTTCTGCCTCATCTGCCCTCCGCAGAGATGGTGGTGTGGGAAACTGGCTTTTCAGCTGGCTTCCCCCAGCACCAGCTTGTGCTCCCACCCTTGCTGCTCTGATAGAGGCAGTAAGGGGGGGGGGGAAATGACTAGTCGAGTTCCTACTCAACTACCCAATAAGCATTTGCTTATTGGTAATCAACTAGTTGCTTACATCCCTACTCAGAACTGAAAGCACAATCTCAGCTTGCAGTCAGGCAAGCAAGGCCATTTTCATGATGTTATTCCTGGAGTATTGGAGGGCTTTGAGAGAAGAGCCCTGAAAGGCAGCATACAAAACAAAGGGTCTGTTAAAACAGCAGCAGATTTCAGACCATATACATGTTCTAGTTGATTATGACACACAACATAGAATTTCTGGATTTAAATTGGTTACAATTGAAAATTAATTTGAACAGCCTTATTGTCACTGTTTGCATACACCAAAAAGCAATTACAGCTTTGGTTCACGCTGGCAGTCGCTCTGCATAACTGAAATCAAAATCTAATTAGCAAATCAGGACTGAGGTGCAGAACAGAATTCATTTCTTCCAAGAATCAAGCCAATGTAAACTGGCTGGATGAGCTAACTGATTCAGAGAATATACTTCTCAGGCAACTACAGGTATAAGCTGTAGATAAGGTAGCAGCTGCACTTGTGTGGGTTTTTTGTTTATTATTCAGTGCATTGACTGTGTAGGGAAAAAACATATGGCATTGCTTATGCGTACGACCTCCAATTCCAAAAGGTGGGAAGCCACATGTATAGCTGGTACTAGAAATGAGGGTTAGGCTCTTGGGGCATGTCTACACTAGGAAATTATTTCAAAATAACGAAATTCTACTTAAACCCTGATTTTACTAAATCAAAATAATTCCCTCCCACTATGGGGAAGCCTCGAAATTTGTTTGAGGCACGCTCCATTAATGTGGATGTGCTGCCTGGACTTAGAACCCCAGGAAGCACTGCATGTCCTTCTCTACATATGAAGGGCCTTCACATCTCCCCAGATAAGTTATCTCTGATATCTGAGCTGGCTATTCTCAAGTGTGGACAAGACCCAAGTGAGAATGAATGAAGAGGTTATAACTATAATGTGTGTGTGCTCCATGCTGTCTTACTCTGTTCAGACATGCATTACGTGAGTACTATAGTGTGATACATTGTGTGTGTGGTTCCAATTGTTACAAATTGCACAACTTTACAATTTGATAGCTCTCAACACTAGTGAAGACTAGCACAGTACGAGTTATACCTGTAATACTTAGGGGGTTAATTTATATTTTAGAATAGGAAAACCACTTTAAAATGAATAAAGATCTAATGAGAGGGATGTCTTTGTTTCACTGAAATACAAATGTAAGACTTTAGAGCCTACAAGCCCACTCAGTCCTATATCTTGTTTTGCCAATCACTAAGAAACAAGTTTGTTTACATTTATGGGAGATAATCCTGCCCACTTCTTATTTCCAACTAGCCAATTAGCCCGCCATAAGACTGGATTTTCAGGTCTCTCCTCCACATAGGTCTTTTCTCCCGAGCCTCCGGTCTCTGGCTCCCCCTTTCTCTAAGCTCTCCTCCGCCTTCTGCCTCTCTCTCCGTCTCTCTCTTTCTCTTCTCCCCCTCCTGCCTTTCACTCTCTCTCCGTTGGGGATGCATGCTCGTCCAGGCCCCGCTCCCCTTCGTCTCCCGCCGTGGCGCTCAGCTGATTTCTGCGCCGCTCAGCCGGGCTGCCGCGTGAGAGCAAGCAGCCCAAGCAGTCGTTTGGGCCCTACGCTCCCCATGCAGCACCCCTGTGCTGCATGGGGAGCGCGGACCTCGAATGGCCGCTTGCTCCCGTGCAGTGGCCTGGCTGAGCAGCGCAGAAGTCAGCTGAGTGCCACGGCGGGAGGCAACAGTGCCGCCCAGAGGGAACAGCCAGCGTTTCAGCATTACAGAGTCACAGACATTGGGCTACTATATATATGATGGCACCAGAAAGTGAGAAGTATTCACACTCCATTGTTGCAGCCAACATTGTAAGGTATTTAAGTGCCAGATATGCTTAACATTCATGCTTCACTGTGGAAATATCCCTGGAGCAATGGAAATTACAATGTCCTAAGCCCTGTCCGCACCAGTGCTATGCTGGCAGGGAGATGCTATCCTGACAACAAAGCTTCCATTTCTCATAGAAGGGGAGTAATTATGCTTAAGAGCCCTGCATGGATGCTAAATTGATATCCGCATCTGCAAAAATGAGGCACAGGTACCCACGGATATAAAGTGGATATCCATGGATTTGCAGGGCTCTAACTATGCCGACGACTGAGTGTTCTCTCTCGTTGGCATAGCAGAGGGTTGGGGAACCCCAGGTCCGGGGGCCACATG
This sequence comes from Pelochelys cantorii, assembly GCA_032595735.1. NCBI lineage: Eukaryota > Metazoa > Chordata > Testudines > Trionychidae > Pelochelys > Pelochelys cantorii. The sequence goes on along the minus strand of CM064331.1, from coordinate 19,239,652 downwards.
TGGCCCTCCGTTTGCCTGGATCCAGCCCCGAAGGCTCAAAGCCCCTCCAGCATTGCGGAGCCCATGCTGGTGTTTTAGTCCCTCTGAAGGCTGGAGCACACAAAATCTGCTAGGCTGGCCCCCCGCAAAGGCTCTGGTGTTTAAGGGGAATGTGGGGAAGGTCTTTCTCCTTTTCATTTGGGGGCCACAGTAAGGGTTTCTTCCCCGCTTCTCACTTGTGTGTGGCCCCAAGTGATTTTTCTCACTGGTGTGACCACGAACCCAAAAAAGGTTCCCCATCCCTGGCATAGTGCATCTTCCCCAAATGTAGCACCGATTCACTGTACACTGTAGTGTAGATTGCCCTTAGAAATCTTACATTGCTACATCTTTGTTTTGTAAAATCTGAAGTGAAAGCATTCTTGAAGAACACGTTCTGTGTTGTCATTGGAGACCGACAGAACACAAAATGTGGTGCCTCGTTTTTCAAATACAGACTAACATGGCTGCCCCTCAGACAAAATATATGACGGAACGCAGTTAAAAAAACCCGCAGAGCAAGAAACCTACAATTGAGATCCAAGAAATTGAGTCACACATTAAATGAACACAATTTTTTTAACAAGTGCCATCAGAATGGAAGCATACCTTCTAGAATCGTGGTCAAAACATGAAGGGGCACATTTATGTTTAACATATCTGGCACTGAACTACCTTTGTGTTCTTTTTGTAACTGAAATCACTATATTTGAAAATGTAGAAAAAAACCATCCAAAATATTTATATTCAATGGTATTCTATTATTATTATTTAACAATGTGATTAAAATGGTGATTCATCAAATTTGTTTTGAGAATCACTTGAGTTAACTGATTAAATGACAGCTCTAGGCATAATGCACAAAACCATTTTATTTTAGGCACATAACTGTTAGGAATACACAGTGATACTGTGGCTTTAATTACCTAATAACCTGCAGCAGTGGTATTCAATTGCCTTATCTGGCCTTCCAGAAGACATAATGTCCAAATCTTAGCAGGCCAAAGGGGACCAAAAGACTTGGCTTTGTACTGGACTGTAGAATGGTTCTCGGCCCCTTCACACAGGGGGCAACCCCACAAGTTCTTCTCTCATGACCTGGCTGGGCATTACAGGGAAGGAGAAAGGGAGTGGGGAAGTAGCCATTCCTGCTCTCTGGAGGAGAAAAGGGAAGAAGGAGTGGAGTTGCAGATCACCTGGATCTGCCAGCAATATACCTGGAAGGTGGTATCATACCCATTTTACAGATAGGGTAACTGACAGAGGTTAAATGATTTTCCCAAGGTCACAGAAAAAGTATTGTAACAAAAATTAGTACTCCAGGGGGTTCCTGGATCCAAGCGCTGCCCACACTTCTGATTATTCTTACTAAAACAATTATGAATAAAGAGTGAGGGAAGGAGGAAGGGAGGGAGAGTGACTCGCCTGTAAACTCACCATATAGGAGAAATAGCATTTCTTCACGCCTTCGCTGGAATGACTGGAATTGGATAAGCTTTATCTGTAAAAGTAAAAACTTCTAAGAATGAAAGTTATGTATAATAATTCAAATGTGGGGCAATTTTTTGTTAAGTCTTATAAAACTTATATTTTTAAAGTATAGACATGTAAACCATGTTTTATTAACAGCTTATTTGAGTGCACCATGTTAAATACTTGGGTCAGAAAGGTCATTTTTTTTAAAGAAAACATTCTAAGTGTAGGAAGTGACTTACTGTACATGTATTCTTAATGGATTTCAGAAAACCCATCATTTGCTCTCTTAACAGCACACCTGTTGAGGGAAGGGAGGAAGAGGAGAAAATTGCATAGTACAGGTTGGACCTCTTTGGTCTGGCACCGTCGGGACCTGACAGGTCCTAAAAGAGGGAATTTGCTGGACCAGGAGAGGTCCCCTGCTAACCATCCCCTCAGGCTACCTCCCCTTGACACATTTCCAGCTCTAGCTGCTCCCTGCCCCCTGCGAGGCTGCCATGCTGTGGCCTTGACATCCCAGACTGCCATGGCCCTATTACTGAGGCAGCCACAGCTGGCACCCCTCCCCCCCAGCTGCACTTTAGGGGCTCTGCTCTGGTCCCAGCCCCAGCCCCAGCCCCGCTGGGCTCCAAGCTGCCAGCCCCTCTTGCCACTGGGGCACCCAGTCAGGACTGCCTGATCCATGAATATCCATGGTCCTGCCAGACCACAGATGTTGCTGGACAAGAGAGTCCTGGTTTTGGGAGTTCCAACCTGTATTTGGAATCTCGAACATTACCTGCTCACATGACAAAACAAACATTTCATTTAAGCTATTAGATCACTACTGAGTAAACTGTTCAAAACTTAAATGATCCACAGTGCCACCTTGTGTTATAACTTGGTACTGAAGAACTCAGATTTTACACTGTGATAGGTTAGCCCAGATTAGGATCTACTGGTAGATCTTGGAGCCTCTGACAGGTGATCTTGACTGGTTTGGCTAAGAGGCTATCAAAAGCTTTGAGCACAAAGTGCTTTGGGCACTTCAGCTGCCCATCCCCTCACTGCTGCATACCTCCTACCCTTTGCCTTGGAGCTGCCTTTGCTTGGGCAGGGCAGGGAAGGAAGAGGAGGGAGCCCTGATGCCAGGGTGCCCCCTCTCCCACCTTGTATTCTATCTCCACAGAACAGAGTGGGACACAACAGGGCTTGGGATGAAGGGAATTTGCTGACTGCTTTTGAGAGGGGTGCAAGGTCAGGGCGAACCTGCCTTAGCCCCACTGCACCACCTGTGGTAAGCAGTATCCAGCTGGAGCCTGCATCCTGAACCTCTGCCCCAGTGATAAACCCCCTCCTGTACCCCAAACACCTGCCCTAACCCTACCAAAACTCCCTTAGAGAGCTTGTACCCTGAATCCCCTCCTCCACCCCAACTACCTGCCCCAGGCTCAGCTCAGAGCAACTCCAAATCCCTTAACCCAAGACCAGAGCTTGCACCCCAACCCTCTGCCCCCACCTGATGAAAGGAAGGATGGGGGAGGGAGGAAGGATGGAGTTAGCAGGGGCGGAGACTTGGAGAAGGGGCACAAAGGAGGTGGGGCAAGGATATTTGATTTGAGGTAGTTCCTGGATAGCACGTAAATTAAAAAAAAAGGGATCTCATGCTTAAAAAGGTTGGAGATGACTGGGCTAGCCCAGCAGTCAGCAACCTTTCAGAAGTGGCATGCCAAGATTTCACACTCCTGTCCTGGGCCATGCTGCTCTCCAGGGAGGGGGAAAGGGCTCTCTCCACCGTGCGACCCGTGGACCACCTGGGTCAATGCAAACCTTTTCTGTGGACTACCAGTTCACGATTATTAAAAACATAATTATGTCCCATCCATTTTGCTAGCGCTGCAGCTGGGGAGAACGGTTTAATTTAAATTATTAAACAGATTAAGTGTTTTAACTTTCTCATGTTAGTTTATCAAACTTCATTTTAAATAAAGTAAAATATTATGTCCAACACAAAAGGTTTCAATGTTTTCTTTATTTATGGCAGGGATAGGGAATCTTTTTTGGATCGGGGGGTCACTGACCCACAGAAAAGTCAGCTGGGGCCACACAAGTGAAAAGCAAAAAAAACCTCTCTCCCCTAGCCCTCAACCCTCACTGATGTGGCCCCCAAGACACCTCACTCCCCACAGGGTGAGGGGAAGGGATGGGGAGGACTGAGGTTCAGGGCTTCTCATAGGCCAGATTTACTTTTCTGGGGTTCCAGAGTTAGTGGATTTTGTGGATCCCCTTAGGCTCTGGGGTGGGAACAAAAATGAGGGATTCAATGCGTGGGACAGGGCTGCCAGCGTGCAGGACGGAGTGAGGAGGACAGGGTCTGGAAGGGAGTTTGGCGACAGGAGAGGATGTGGGGTAGAGGTATGAGGGGGAGTTCTGGGGTGGTAGGGGCTTGGGAGAGTAACACAGAAAAGGTGAGAGGGTGCAAATGTAGCCAAATAGTTAGTTGAAGAGGGAGGCAAAGAAATGGGAATAAAGGAAAGTGCAGCTTCCGAAAAGTAAAATTATCTCCCCCCCTCACATTTTCCCTCAGCCCCATGATCCCTCCCAGCCTGATTCACTGCATCACCCCATGCCCCTCAGTGCAGCCCCTTGCCCCTCTCATCCTGTCCCCACATCCTCCTCCATCCGCCCCTGCCCCATCCATATCCCTATGTCCCCAGTGCACTCACCAGCAGGACAGCAGTCCTGGGGTGAGGGACAGTCTCTTCCCTGCCCGGCCCAGCCATTTGCCTGCGGGCTGCAGCTCCGGGGCAGGCAGAGCCCAGGGCTGTCTAGGGCTGGCTCCAGCCTGGCTGGGTGCAGCGGGGAGCTGGGGAAGGGGCTTCTCACTGCCCCACATAGTCTGCAGGGAGCATCACAGTGCAGCCTGTGCCTTGGCACGCCACATGTGATCGCCTGCCCAGCCCCAGCTCTGCAGAGCAGGCACAGCCCCATACCTCTCGAAGCAGGAAGCAGAACCTGTAGCTGTGACAGGGGGTTTAACCCTTTAGCTCCTCGTAGCTCCACACCCAGGCCAAGCAGGGGCAGCCCCAAGAACGCACACGCTTCTCCTGCCCCCTGCTCCAGTCTGCAGCTGTGTGGCTGAGGCAGGAGATGCAGCATGAGCTCCCCACTGCGTGACGGGCTGGGGGAGGGGTGAGGAGCAGGGCTGAGCTTCCGCCCCACTTGCTAGTGAAAATCAACTCGCATGCCCCTTGCCTAGCCAATCTTTGGCATTGTGGGAAGGGTTTTGGTTAATTTTTTTAGATTTCAATGTAACGGTATCCTTCAGAGCATTATACAGCACAAAGGGCTGATGAAGACAAAAAGCCTTTAATTTTACATAACTGGGTAAAATTTAGCAGTTTGGCATAGACTAAAAGCTGTTCCTATTTGACTGTAGTTTGAGTCTGGTTTTAACTCTCCACGCACGGCCCATCAGTTATAAAAAATAATTGTCATTAATTAGTAGAATTGTTCTCCTTAATGGAGAAATCAGCTATCGAGTGTATATGAGGAGTGTCTTCATTTCAATAAGCTGTCCCCCCAGGACAAGGTGAGAGATAATGGCTGACCAAGAGTGGAAAGCCTGTACTGGTTCTCTCTCTGATATGTCATCTACACACAGAGATTTCTGTCTCTAGTGCTACCACTTCACAGCCACTTTCGTAAGCACTCAATCCATGGTGTCCAACACACTAGCCACGAGCCATATGTGGCTGGTTGAGTGTGACTAGTTTGCTAAAGCAGTAGCCACTATAGTGGCTACTGCTTTAGAACTTGTTAGACACCACGACACTAAATTTACATGACAGTATCTTTAATCAGGTCAGAACCTGAGTTATTCCTTGAATCTAGAAAAGGCATTGACGACCTGTGCTATTGTTATTGAACATTTGTATTGTGGAAGCATGGAAGCTAAACCATGTACTGTATTTTCTACAGTGGTAATAGTTCAAGCTTTTTGTAGTCTCTCTACTCACATAGTATCTAGTGAAAGAGGAGTATCAGTGCTTTGTAGAATCCAAGCTATTTGCAAGAGTACACCACACTCAGAGGAGACAACATATATACTCGATCGATTCAATACAAGTACTCATAATGGAACACACTAAATTAACACTCATTGACAATCTTATCCAAGATGGATTGACATTTACAAGAGTCTAGCTTACTCACCAGTCCCTTTCTGTTCCTCCACTCCCTGACCTGAAGTAGAAAAAAGCAAGACACAAGGCTTCTGCCATACTAATGTATTCCATCTTTCAAAAAGAAAGACATGATTTTAATATTACTTAACAATATGTTAAAAAAGTAGCCAGTTAGGCTTCAGTGTTAATACAATTATACTCTCTATAACAGATTTGATAGTGTGAGTATTGTTCTTTTTTAAACGTTCTCATTCTGCAAGTATTCTTACACAAGCTGGCTACAAGTCAGGAAAAAATCAAAACACAAATAGCGTAACTTGTACACTTTTTAACAGTAGATTGTGAAAACTGAGGAAATGCTTGTCCCACGAGAGCCTCTTTTCCATGAAACCATGTCAGGAGAGTTCTGGAGCAGATGAAAGCGCAACTGACTAGGTCCTTTCCTTTGTCAGGAGTCAGAATGACGAAACATAGCTAGATGCAGAAGTGACAGGAGCCACTGCAGATGATGCAAACTAGTATTTTGGCCTTCACCCAAGCCTAGAAAGCAGTTTAAAGTCTTTGAGGCCAAGGCAATCAGGAGGAGTTGGAAAAAAGCTATTGTTCCAACTCCAACAGCATACAGCTACAATCAAGTAAGTCTCACTCACAGACTACAAGCACACGAGCTAACAAATTCAGGTAGAAAGTGGCAATTTTTCAGTCTGCAAGAACTATCAGGCCAAGGGGTTCAGTGCAGATCCACACAGCACTGGGGACAAGGCAAGGCAGCACTGGCTCAAAACCAGATAAACTCTCAGCACAACAAGACAGGTAAGTGGAGTTGTCTTTCATTGATTCCTGCAGGATTCCCTCCCCAAACTGTGGCATTTCAATGAGCAGCAAAGGTGGTTTTTTTCAAGCTAAAATTGGACCAGTTGATGGAAAGTCTCTGCCTTGTCTGTCTGGCAGAGTCCAAGCAGAATCTGTAAACAAAGAATAAGCAAGAAATAAAGTCAAACTGTTACACTACTTTTCCACAAAAAGGTACCAATATTACTTTGCATTTAAATAGCATCTTTATCCCAACAGACTCTAAAACACTGTAAATCACACACAGAGACAACACTTCACCCACCACTGAAGTGTAACTACTGCCGGTGTGGAATATACAAACCATGTTAACACTCCACACTAACATTTAAGAGATGCAGTGAAGACTAATGTATTCAAATGAACAGCAAGAACTAAGGCAAACAAAATGTTATTATCTAAACTGAAATCTGGCTAGACACTGAGCTAAATCTCCTATTTTTACAACCTCCCCAGTACAGAATCTCTAGTCACTGCCTCTGCTTTACATATTATCTGTGTTCAGGACATCATTACTGCTATACAGTGGTCCTCTCCTGACATTTGTAAATCTGTACTTTTATAAATTATGTTTCAGACACAAATGAACAGCATGAGAAAGTATCCAGGAAGTGGCTGTAGCTAGGACAAAGACAAGTCTATCTAAATGGATGAAAGATAAAAACCAAAAACATTATCTACCAAGTTTTATTGTGTAGCTCATGAATGGGATGTTGTTTCAAGAACAAGTCTTTAGAACAGGTAAGCATGTATTCCAATGATTGTTAATATATGTATGTGTTAAGGGCAAGTTATTTTCTCCATTTAGTGTGATTCTTGTTTAGAACTGCACAAGGGAGGCATCACCCCAATAAACTGAGAGGACTTGGAGTAGAACAGAATACAGTGATGACACAGCATATGCAACTTTGAGGAGCAAAGATGTGCTCATGAGACAGAGAAGAAAAAAAGGAGGAAAAAAAAAAGGCACAACAACAACAAGGGCTGAGTGTGGGGAGTGGTCTGGGTGCAGGAGTGGGATACAGAGGATGAGGCTTGTTGGGGTGGGGGTTCAGGTTCAAGGGGTTTGGTGGAATGATTTGAGTATGAAGCATACATAAGGCTCAGATAAATGGGGAAAGCAGCTACTTGTAGAGTAACCCCTTCCTCCAACAGCTGAGGAGCTATGAGGACAAGAAGTGGGTGGGGTAGATGCAGACCTTCCTGAACCCAGAAAGGTTTCCAGGGGTGGGTCTGACACAGCCCTGGCTGCCCATAGTAGGGAAGTCCTGTTCTCCCCAGCCCAGATGGAACAAGCAGCCTCACCTCGCACAGAGTACGAGCCACTGGCTGGGGTCCCCAGCAACCCTGTACCCAGTGATTTACCTCTCCACTGGCTGCTCTGGGTCCCTGAGACAATGCACCTGCACTGCTAGGGAGCAGCACATGACCACTCTTATGGCTTCCCTTTGCTTCCCCATCAGAAAGTCATTTTTCTGCAGGAAAGCAAAAAAGTCTGCGGGAGAAAAAAATTCTGTACACCTACAGTGGTACAGAATTCTCCCAGGAGTAAGCTTTGAAGCTCATTACAGCAACCAAACTGTGTCAGCAGTGACTGGTGATTTAAGATAGTTCTAGTAAAAGCACATGCTTTTATGCAAAGAGTTTAATTGTTTTAATTTCAGGCATATATGTTAAGCAATACAATGGGTACACATGCAGGGTTGAAAACACTTTTATTTACCTTTTAAAATACTCCACTTCCCGTTCTGTCTCATCCATCTCCACGCTATCTAGGTCAATGTCTTTGGGTAGAAACACATCATCTGCAAAATTGAAAAATGCACCAAATTATTTTCAGCTTTGCTCTAGAAAAACAAATCTGGATTGACTGAAGTTAGGTCTCTGGGGACAGCCTGATCTTTGTATACTTCTTTTAGCTGAAGGTTTTAAAAATTACAACAAACAGCTTTTTTCCAAAAATAAAGACAAAAAGGAATCAGCAGCAGATTTACTCTTCATATTGATTACAAAACATTCCACAGGACTGGCCCATGCAAAAGATTAATTTTACAATTAATTATACAACAGGCTGGGAAAGTAAAGAGCTCAGCCAGCCAGCAAGGATAAAAAAATTGAACAATAATCGCTGCCCTGAACATGTCAGTCTCACCACTTTCTGATGAATCTATGCACCTGAGATGCCGTTTTTACAAAATCTTATTCCCATTTGCATTGAAAATACTTTGGGAAATTTGTTTTTTCCAGTACTGATAATACTGGCTCTGCATCAGAAGTTCTGGCCCTATCCACAGTGAAACCAGAATAATGATATAGCTATGATTGTGATCTTCTGTGCTTCCACCATGGCTAATATACATATTTACCCACATTCTGATACGATAATCTATTTAGCATATATAAAGAATAGTACTGGTCCAGAATAGAATGCTTAAAAACCCCACAGTTTATTATGGGTTTGAGTCAGATTATAACTTAAGTTAACTAATATGATTTGAATACTATTCTAAATATAAGAACATAAGAATGATCACACTGGGTCATGATGCCTACAAAAAAAAAAAAAAAAAAAAAAAAAGTGTTGCCTGTTCTGTAACTGATGTTCTTTGAGAGGTGTTGCTGGTAGTTTTTCACTTAGCAGTATCTGTAAGAGTGTTGAGCACATGCCACAGTACAAGGGGTGCTGCTGGCTACTCCCACACTCAGTTCAGTCCCGCTGTAAACGTCAACAGCGGAAAAGGACTGATCATGGGATAGATATGAGCAACACTCCCGAAGAACACATTACAGAACAGGTAATTGTCTTTTCTTCAAGTGCTTGCTCATGTTCATTCCCCTCTGGGCAACTCCCAAGCAGTACCAATGGAGTTCAGACATGCAAACTGTAGCACAGTCCTGCCAAAATGCCATCCCTGGCTTGCTGTATGATGAGAAAATGAGCTGTCAAGGTGTCAAAAGATACCTGAGCTTTAGTTAAATGGTCTTTGACTATCGATGGTGATGAGATCCCTACTACATTGTAACAGATCTTTATGCAAGAGGTGGGCCAGCTGGAAATCCTCTGTGAGGACACCAGGAAATCCCTCCTTCCTTTTGCTGTGGCGATAAAGGGCTGAGTTGATTTTTGGAAGGGCTTAGTGCATTCTAGGTAGAAAGTCAGTGTTCTTCAGATGTTTAGCATGTGGAGACATCTCTCTTGCTGTAGTGTTTGGGACAAAGAACCAGAAGGAAGTTATCCTGGTTCATGTGGAAGGTAAATACCACATTTGGCAGGAAGGGCAGGTTTGGCCAAAACTGAACCTTGTCTTTGTAAATGACTATGTGCAGCAGCTCAGAGATCAGCTTTGATGTCAAGACTCGTCTTGCTGACATCGCCACCACCAGGAAAGTGACATTCCATGACAGATGGGAAAGAGAGCAGGATCCAAGAAGCTCAAAGGGTGGGTTGGTAAGTCTGGAGAGGAGCAAGCTGAGATCCCACTGTGGGATAGGAGTCTGCACCTGCTGGAAGAGTCTCTGAAGGCCTCAAGAATCTGTCATGTCATGGAGAAAACACTGTCTGGCCCTGCATCTGAGGATGGAACACAGATATGGCTATGAGGTGTCCTAGGATCTGGCTCCTCAGGTGAAGCAGATAGACTGAATGGAAGAATGTGAAGGAGAGATACCATGCTCAGAAGCCCAGTGGGAAAACCTCGTCCACTTGATCAGGTAAGTCAGTTGGATAAGGGCTTCCTACTTTTCAGAAAAACCTGTTCAGATGAGGTCCAACTGGTCTGTTCCTCTGGGTTCAGCCATGCAGCATCCAGACTGAGAGGTACAGGGACACAAGGTTGGCATGCAACAGCCAACTGTCATCCTGTGTCAACAGATCCAGATGGCTGAGGTGGGGGGACCACTGCCAGATTCATGAGCATGCTGAACCAGTGGTGCTGAAGCCATGCTGCAGTGATCATAACATGCACTCTGTCTTTCATGACCTTTTTCAGTACTCTGCTGATGAGTGGAATTGGTGGGTACCTGTACATTAGGCCCCCCGTGACCATGACAGAAGGAAAATGTTAGAAGGATCTCCTGCTTGGACCTTGCCAAGAACAGAACCCATAGCAGCTTGTTCTGTCTGGGTGGTCCACTTGGGGACTTTCCTCACCTCTGGAAAATAATTCAGGCTACCTCTAGGTGGAGCAACCACTCACTATGAGAGAAGTCCCCGCTGAGTGGGTCTGCGAGCATATTCCTGATGCTGGGAAGGTGACAAACTTCCAGCTGGATTCCATGGCTGATGCAGAAGTTCCATAGACAGAGTGCCCCCGACAGAGACCCAACAAGTATACTCTCCCCCCATCTACCTGTTGATGTAGAACATCAAGACTGTATTGTCTGTCAGGACTTTTTACCACCTTGCCTGACTGGTGCAGGAAAAGATTGCATGCCAGTCGGACTGCTCTGAGTTTTTTGATGTTTATATGCAAGTTTGCCTCCTCTGGGGACTACATCCCATGTCTGGAGATTGCTGAGATATGCACCCCATCCAAGATCTGAGGCATCCAACACTAACTCAACAGAGCAGGGAGGGCTCCTAAACAGGATTCCTTCCTGGACTTTTCTGTGGTTGGCCCACCATTGTAATAAGGAAAGTATTGCCTGGAAAATAGTATCTTCTCAGTCTCAGGACTCCTTAAAAAGAAAATATCTATCTGCAACTATTGCCGCAAGGGCCACACCTAGAGCATGGGATGGCAGACAAAGTGCGTGCACATTGCCATATATGATCCAGCAGACACAGACAGACCCTGGCTGAAGTTGGGGGGAATGCAGAGACATCTGCAATGAGGATGCCGTCAATGGCTGGAAAGTTTCCTATGGCAGGAATGTTCTGGCAAACTGAGGACTTCCCTGATGAACTTTATCCTCTGCACTGGCACTAATGTCAACTTTACCAGGAGATCCAGGGAGCAGCACGTGGCCTAAAGCATCGCAACATCTCTTTGGACCTGACACCTGGAGCTGCCACTGACCAGCTAGTCACCGAGGTATGGATGAATCTAGATACAACCAACATGCATTCAGTAAATACTCAGTGCCATTGCCAGGATGAACAGGAGCACAGCAAACTGGTTGTGATGGGGTCCACTGTAAATCAGAGGAAGCATCTGTGTCCTTGAAAGATCATTAAGTGAAAGTATGTGTCCTTCAAGCACAGGGCAACCAGTCTCCTGGATCTAGGTAGAGGATGACTGAAATCAGGGAGACTGCAGAACTTTAGCTTCTTTAGGTAGCTGTTGAGAACTTGCAGGTCCAGGTCGGGCTGTAGTCTGCCCTCGGCCTTTGGGAACAAAAAGTACCAGGAATAGAACCCTTTGTTCCTGAACTTGGGAGGAACTTCTTCCACTGCAACCTCTTTACCTCCTGTATGAGGAGACTTGTGCGAAGGGTCACTGAAAAAGGACAGGGAAGGTGAGTGGGAATTGGTGTGTGGAAAGGAACTGGAGGGTATAACTGTGCTCCACTGTGTCGAGGACCCAGTGGTCCAATGTTATTATAGCAGTCCAAGTATGAAGGAATAGGCAAAGGCAGATGTGGGGAATAGTTTGATAAGCTGCCTTTGGATGCACCCTCAAAACAACAGTTTGGTCCCTTGCTTGATATGGGTCATGATTGACTTGGGTGACTTGGACAGCGCATGTAGCTCTTGGCTCATTTGTGGTGCTGATCCTGCCAAAAGTAACTCCTCTGGCTGCTGCAGTTTAAACTACTTACACTCAGTGGCTGAGACAGAGAGGCTTCAGATTAGTATGGGAGTCCTTGAAGCCATGCAACTTGCTGTCCGTTTGGTCCTCTATTGGGTTCAGCCACGAAAGGGCAAGTCCTGCATGGACTGTGAAGCTTTGATGAACAACCCAGAAAGCAGTGGCCAGAAGGCTCACATCAGGAAGATAGTGGAAGCCATAGGGAGGGCAGCAGCATTTGTGGCATCTGATGCTGCCTGGAGGGCTGCCCTAGCTGTGATCATGTCCTCATCAATGCTTGTTCAGAGCTCCTTAGAAGCCTTGGGGAGCAATCCTTCAAACTTAGCCATGGCTTGCCACATGTTGAAGTCATATCAGCCAAGGAGGGGTTGGTGGTTGGCCACTCTCAGTTGAAGGCTGAAAACGAATAAACCTTCTGTCCAAAAAGATCCAGTTTTCTCTAGTCTTTATTTATGGGGACAGTCCCACACAAACCTTGCCTCTCCTTGTGGCTAACTGCCTCGGTCACAAGGAAATTAAGGGCAGAAGGTACTTGCATTAAAACCTGGGAATTGTAGTATGTCCCATGTGCCAGCTGAGTACTGTTCGGGACTAAGACCTTCAAAAACTATTACTGAGGGTAACTAACTGTAAGAACAACTATCTATCACTATACTACAAGTTCTATTGGGTTCGTATGAACAGAGAACAAGCTGATGCACCAGAACATTCCAGCACTGTCACTGGCAGCAACAAGGAGCTGAGGGTAGAGGGAGCTGGAGGTGTCCCTTATACCACAGCATGTATACATTGCTCTGGGAGTGCTGGAGGAGCCCTTGCGAACAGGAGCAGCAAACAGGGAGTTTTGAGAGGGAGTTCTCCAGGTAAAGGAGGAGTAAATACGAGACCCTTGTGGTAAGTGGCTGTCTGTAGAGTGTGTTTGTGTGTGCGTGGGTTACTTGCTGTGTGCTGAGCTTGTGTTTGCCTGTTTGGTTTGTTTGTTTGAAGAAGCGTGTGCTGTGGCTGGCAGCTGGAAGCTGTGAGCTTCTAAAGGTTTGAAATCTAGAAGCCTCTGTAAATTGGCTGAGCCTTAGTCAGGGGGAGGGACTACCAGGGCTTTATAAAGCTGAGAATCAGCGACCAGGGAGCTTGCGAACAGGAGCAGCAAACAGGGAGTTTTGAGAGGGAGGTTAGAGGGTGCTAGTTTCTTCTGACCTTCTTTAAACGTAACTTTTATAATAATCTATATTCCAGACATTTAATAAGCCCAGTTTATAATTAAACTTATTCATAAGAAAAATGGAGACAGAAACCCAGCAGCAGAGTGGGGGCTATCCTGTTTATTGCATCGAGTGTAACATGTATGACTACCTGCCCTGTGGGCGGGTGGCATATGTGCGCACCTGTTGCAAGGAGCTCCTGACCCTCAGAGACCGAGTTCGAGCTTTGGAGGCCAGGGTGGCTGAACTGGAGGAGCTAAGGGAGGCAGAGAGCTATGTTGATGAGACTTTCCGGGACACTGTAGTACTGTCCCACCTCCAGTCTGAGAGCCCTACTGCTCTTAAGGAGGATGAAAGTCTCAAGGGAACGGAGCATTCAATGAGAGCAGAGGGAAACCATCCCATAGTTGGGACCCTCCTTCCAAAGGATGTTGCGGTATCCTCTCGCACTGAGGATACCTCTGAGGGGGAGGGAACGCCAGTTGTTAGGAAGAGGCAGGTGTTAGTAGTGGGTGATTCGATCATTAGAAACATAGATAGTTGGGTTTGTGATGATCGGGAGAACCGTATGGTCACTTGCCTGCTTGGTGCGAAGGTTGCGGATCTCTCGAGGCATCTAGATAGACTTATGTGTAGTGCTGGGGAGGAGCCGGTGGTCGTGGTACATGTAGGTACCAATGACGTAGGGAAGGGTAGGAGAGATGTCCTGGAGGCCAAATTTAGGTTGCTAGGAAAGAGACTGAAATCCAGGACCTCTATGGTGGCATTCTTGGAAATGCTTCCAGTTCCACGCGCAGCGCCAGGTTGGCAGGCAGAGCTTCAGAGTCTCAATGCGTGGATGAGACAATGGTGTAGGGAAGAGGGGTTTGGATTTATTAGGAACTTGGGACACTTTTGGGAGAGGGGGAGCCTATACAGGAAGGATGGGCTCCACCTAAACCAGGGTGGAACCAGACTGCTGGCACTAAACATTAAAAACTGTTCTACGTCCTTTTTAAACTAAGAGATTGGGGAAAGCCGATTGGTGCGGAGAAGCACATAAATCGGATGGAGACTTCTCTTAGAGGAGAATCCATTGATAGAGATTCTCTAAGCTGTAGTCAGAAAGAGAGGAGGGGAGAGGACAAACCATGGGCCAGAGCAGACAAACCACCGCATATAAAGGAATCCAATGCATCAGGGAAGGGCAGACAAATAAGCAGTAGCAAATTTTAAAAAAGTGTTTCTACACAAATGCTAGTAGTCTGACTAATAAGATGGGTGAACTAGAGTACCTAGTATTAAAGGAGGAGATTGACATAATAGGCATCACTGAAACCTGGTGGAATGAGGAAAATCTGTGGGACACAATCATACCGGGATATAAAATATATCGGAAGGATAGAGCAGGCCGTGTGGGTGGTGGAGTGGCACTGTACGTGAAAAATAATGTAGAATCAAATGAAAAAAATATTAAATGAATCAACATGTTCAATAGAATCGCTATGGATAGTAATTCCATGCTCCAATAATAAGAATTTAGCAGTCGGGATATATTATCGACCACCTGACCAGGACAGCGATACTGACATTGAAATGCTGAGGGAGATTAGAGAGGCTACCAAAATAAAGAACTCTATAATAATGGGGGATTTTAATTATCCCCATATTGACTGGATACATGTCACCTCAGGAAGAGAAGCAGAGATAAAATTTCTCAATGGCTTAAATGACTGCTTCTTGGAGCAGCTGGTATAGGAACCCACAAGGGGAGAGGCAATTCTCGATTTAGTCCTGAGTGGAGCGCAGGATCAGGTACAGGAGATGACCGTTACAGGACCGCTTGGGAATAGTGACCATAATATAATAACATTTAACATTCCTGTGGTGGGAAGAACACCTGAGCAGTCCAGCACCCTGGCATTTAATTTCAAAAAGGGGAATTACACAAAAATGAGGAGGCTAGTTAAACAGAAATTAAAAGGCACAGTGACTAGAGCCAAATCCCTTCAAGCTGCATGGAAACTTTTTAAAGACACATAATAAAGGCCCAACTTAATGTATACCCCAAATTAACTGGCTGAAGACTATTCCTACTGATTCAATTCTACTATTACAGTAGAAAGTAACTAGACCTTATGAAAAAGATGCTCCACGTATCTTACTGTTTAGGTGACAAAGTGCATAGAAAGGATACAAAACACTATTAGTTGTAATATTTTCTTATGTGCTTTTCCCAACTTACTAATATTCCATGCTAGTTAGCTATTTGTATCTCTGTTATGAATACTGGGCATCAGACTAAACATCAATGCTAAAAGCACAGAAAAATAACATAATTAACTAAAAATGTCATTCTAGTGTAGAGGTGGGAAAGAGAACCTCTGCAGGCTGCATCTGGCCTGCCAAGTGGGTTGATCTGGTCAACAGATGCCCTGCTGCTCCCCCACCCCTTGGCCAATAAGGGTCTGGGGATGGGGGAGCACACAGTCTCCTCCCCCGCAAAGGATGTAGGGTGCTTAGCTGAACAGTTGGTGTTTCACTAAGCACCACATGTCCCTTGCAAGGCGGGGGCAAAGTGAGAGACATCATGTACTCCCCCACCCCCAGGCCAATCAGGGTCTGTGGGCGGGGGAGAATGGAAGTTTACTGGCCATGAGGCCCCCCTTGTGAAGTGGCGCCCCCCCCCTAAAATTGTTATCCACCCCTGTTCAAGTGACTGACTCAACAGATGGAGACTGATTGTCTTTTCACATCTATTTATCAAGAGAGAATTACTCCCACTTTACACTGGCATGAACAATTGGAGAGCAGACCCAACATTTTGAAACTTTACCAAAATGAAAAATTCATAGTTATGCACTTACCTATGGAATTGTTGACTTTGTCCCCCTTCTTCTTCTTGTTTTTCTTGTTCTTGCCTTTTGGCTGAGGAGACTCTGCAAGTATCAGTTTATTGTTTTGTTGCTGCTCACTTGGAGAAGGGGATTCACTCACTGCAGGTGATTTCTCTTCTTTTACATGATTCAGCTGCTTTTTATTATTACTACTGTTTGATTTTTTCTCCTCTTTTTTCGGCTCCGGGAGCAATGGGAGCTCTGCTGCTTTCACTTTGGATTCTATTTGGTTTCTGGTTTTAGGCTGAATTTCTGCTGCTTTGAGAGATTCAGTGGGCTTTTTCATTTGTTCAGCACAGGGTTTGTTTATTTGCTTTAGTTTTTGTTTACTATTACTTTCTTTATGATGATGCATTATATCAAAGAGAAAAGAGAGAGGCTCATGCTGTTTCACATTCATCTCTTTCTGAAAAAGCAATTTTGAGTCTCTAGTGTTTGTGGGATCAGATAGTTCACAGACCATCTCAGGAACTGGCCTCTGTTCCACATGATTTACATGCCTAGGAAGTGAATTAGTTGAGGTTTCTACCTTTTCTGATGGCTCAAGTGTGCCATTCTGAATGTCTTCTGGTGTGTTTGGGATAGATTCCTTCATTGCCTGGCAGTTTCGAGTAAGCATTTCCATCTTCTGACAGTCTTTACTTGTTCTGTCTTTTTTCTTTTTCTTTACGGCTTGTAACTGCTGAAGTTCTTGAAGTCGTTGTAGCTCCTGTTTTAGTCTTTCTTCCTCCTCTTCTTCCCGCCGTCTCTGCTCTTCAAGCAATTGATGATGCTCCCTCTCTTTGGCTTCCGCTTCAAGACGAGCCTTCTCTTCTAGCTACAAAAGCAGTAGTTTATTAAATCAATAAATGACTATCAATATACTAAGAACTAGACATTTGGGGAAAGATCTTTATCTCAACGTTAATTCCTAGTCATTCCATGTTACAAGTATGTGTTAAAGAATTTTAGACGTCATATATGGAACCTGAATTTACTCCTCCAAAAGTATTACAATGAACACACTTACAATTTAAAATGAACACACTTAAAAGTTACTGACAGATATTGTCCAGGAAGGTGTAGTTAAGGCTAAGATTTTTTTTTAAAGTAAAAGTCAGGAACAGGTCACAAGCAATAAAAGAGTTCATGGAAGTCTGTGACCTGTTCCTGACTTTTACTAAAAATTTCTATGATAAATGGGAAGGGGCTGGGCAGCTGCAGGGGTCCCCCTGGCACTCCTGCAATGGCAGTTGGGGAAGCTGTAGGGCATCTCCCTGGCAGATAGTGGCTTGGAGCTTGAGGGCCTGCTGCCTCAGGAGATAGGAGTATCTCACAGCTACCAGTCACTGTGGGAGGCAGTGGGATTATGCAGTTCCCAGCCACCAGGGCTACAGTCATGGACGTTTTTCAAAGTCACTGAAAATACAGTGAAGGCACCTGTTAAGCATGTCACTAAAGTGGACCACATCCTTTTAACAGTATTTTTATAATACTAAAAGGGCAGTATTTGACTGAACATTTGGCAAGTTGATATGAAAATATGCTCTTTATCGGAAGATTCCACAGTAGTTTAAATTTTAACAACCATCAATACAAATGTCATCTAGTAACTCTGATGATCAGTCTTTTTGCATCATGAAGCAAATTAACACTGAAGTTGTCAAAAATAATAGTACAGTAATCCCTTATTAATTTTTTTAATAGTTTATTTTTCTAATTTACAAACGTCTTCCCTGTCATTACTGAAATAAAATGTTGATTTTATTGTGCTAGGTTTGCTTACCCCTCTCAAATTAGGAGTAGCAGCTTCTTAACAGAGTGCCATTTGCTAATAAACAGCCAGGTTGTCTACTAATTTTGTGAATTTTTGGCAGGTGTTCATATAGGACCCATTCATTTTGAGAGATAAGGAAATTTGGGGGGGCGCGGGGTTAGCATAAAAAAAGGCTTACAAAGTCTTCCAATTCTTTTCTTCTGGAATGCACAGTACTATATTTACATAATTTGTCTTTTTAAAAATGAATTAATGGACAATGTTAAAAACAAACAGTTTATAAAATAAGACTTTTTAACTTTGGGACTTAAGAAAAACAAACCAAACATCTGTTTTTCATTAGTATGGTCTATGTTAAAAAGTCATAATAAAATATCCAAACTCACATATTTATAGCAAAATATAATAATCCAAAATGCACAGACTAAAATATCACTTAACATGTATAATATTTAGTCATCTTATAAAACCTATTTACCAGATTTAAAACAAACACACACAATAACTTAAGCCTTATTTTGAACGTTTTCCTCTGTATCCTGAAGTTGGTGTGTGAAGATATCAACTCAACAAGAAACCCAGATTTTCTGTTTAGGAAGTCAAGACAAAAAATTTATCATTTTCTTTTATCCCCTCAACAAAATCTTCATAATTTTTGAAGCTGAACATAATTCGATATATTTTCTCTTTTTTTTACCTATTGCCATTTGAAAGCAAACTGAGTTCAGACTTCATATTGTAAACTGTCACTTCTTCCTCACCCAACGTTCACCCTCCAGCCAAGCAGAGACCATGGCTCTACGCTGAACCTGTCTTGAATTCCACTTGGACCATGGTAGAGGGTGCTGCAGAGGAACTTCTAAATCCAGTAGAGGGTGCCCAAATTACTCTCAAATCCTGAGTCTCCACCACATCAGCACAGACATACTGCTCGTATGCTACATGGTTAAAGACATATTTTAATGGAGCTTACTGATGTGAAGAAAACTAGATTTTGACATTAACTCACTAAATGTGTCACCATCTTGGAGTGCAATAAAGATACCTCCCTATGATTATGTGCAGTTCCAGTAGGTTATTAATTTGCCATGAAAAATAAGGATATGATATACTGGTCTGTGAGCAAAAAAAGCTCAACTAGCTTTTAAAACAGCATAATGACTATACCCATCAGATTAAACCAGTTGTATTATGTGCCTGTATGTTACAAGCTACATCAATGACAGTTTAAAATCAATAATGCACAGCAAATCAGTAAACTACCATTCGAAATGGTGCTGATGGAAAATTGTACACAAATACCTGAACACAATGCCCTTATAAATTCAAGTTATATAATTTATGATTAATATGGGCTTGTTTCTTACCTTTCTTTGCTTATGTCTTGCTCTCTTGGCTGCCCGAGAGCTGCTTACTGGTTTGGTCTCAGAGCTGTTTATGAACTGTAGTAAGTCTTCCACTTTTCGATGGTCAACTACACTTTCTCTTTCAGAAATCTGGTCTGGTTTCTTCGGCTGCTCCTCTTTCCTCTTTGTCAAACGTAAACGAAGTTTTTCCCTCATTTCTGCATAATTTCTACTGGTTGGTGCAGCTGGAGGCTAATGGCCATAAGGAAAAAATATCACAGTAATCTGGCTTGAAAGTTTCAAGGTACTGCCTAGAATTTTGCAATATGAAGTTTCAGATAGGGCATAAACAATACAGGTCTTCAATGTGTGCACATGCAATGTGTGTGCAAAAGACAGCACTACCATGACAGATTTTTGGCTGGCTCATAAGTCAGAGAGTGATTTGTTTTATTTCCATCTTGCAGTAGACAAGATGAGTGGTAAGGCAGAGGGAGACGAAATGCCAGCAAAAGAGTTTCCACTAGTAGGTCAGGAAGTAGTTCTGATACTTAGATTATCTACTGCATATTTGAGAGTGTTTGTGTGTCTGTTTGTCCATCTGTCTGTTCAAGAACTCCTCTTAAACTGTAAGGTAGAACCAGTCTGTAAGAATCCTCTTATCATAACTTGAAGCAAGACCAAGATTTGGTTGTGCCAGGACAATGGAATGTGCCTGGAATATGACTGTCTCAGAAAATGAAAAGGGAGGCGTCTGGCAGGATGGACAATTATACTGTAGAATTACTAGAAGAGTAGCAAGGGGCCAGAGATGCAGATTGATACAGCTCCCATTGGGCCAGCAAGGGTGGAGAAAGGGAAAGCTATCTACTATATATTTCAGAGAGTTTGTTTGTGGATCTGTCTGTCTAGGTTCCCCAGCTGGGGGACAAACTCCTCCCTAGCTGTGCCCACTGCAGCGCCATGGAGAGGTACTTCTCACCTTGGCCTCAAGGTGCTGTGGTGAGAAAGGGCTGGGGCAGTTTTCTCTGCCCAGGACAGCCTGCATACTGAACCCCAGAACCCCAGTACCACCCCAGTGCAATGATTTAAATGAAGAAAAATAAAACTTATTTGAGTTAGTGACCCAAGCAATACTAGGTAAATCTTCCAGTAGATATGAACAAACCAAATAACTTGATTTCAGCCCAGAGACTATGTTGGTGAGGTAATATCTTTTATTGGACCAATCTCTGCTGGTGAGAGACTCTTCCGAGCCACAGAGAGCTCCTTACTCTTTACAATTTCTCATACATGGCTACAAGATACACATTTTAGCCATCATTAAATCAGTCTAAGCACCTATTGTTAAGCTTTTCTCCCCTAAATCCTCATTTGTTGCTCTTGCTTGAATTACTCCCAGATGACCAATCACATTAGGTATTTTTAAATGCATACATTTTATTTTCTACCCTTATATTGAGCCTCTCTAGTTTGGTCTCTGTTATTTTTCTGCTCTTAGTGTATCATAAGGTACAATCACCCTATTTCACAGATTTTAAACAGACATTAAACAATTTGCCTGAGTTCACACAGCAAATCAATGCAGGAAATCTAGCTGTGAAACAGTTTTTTTTTTCCCACTAGCTTATTTTTAGCATCTTTTAGAAAGTGCTTTAGAATGCACTTCCTAGCTACAAAACCTTTATCTTTGCAGTTAACTTCTTATATCTGGTAAGAAAATTTACAGTTAAAATGAAAAGAAAGAATTTATGGACATGTATTTTTTTAATAATTCTGCCACTAAACAGTTACAACCAATAGATAATATTACAACAAGTAACAGATCACAGAACACTTAAAGATTGTTACTCATTAAAATTGTTAAGCAAAACTTACTCCTCCATGGCCGAAGAACTCACAGTAGCAACAGTCACAGTATTTTCCTTCTTTCTGATTTGTGGATGTTGAGGTACTAGAACTATGCTCTGAACAGCTATCTTCATCTTGGCTCTCTTCTCCATCATACTGTTGATGATCATATGTATTACTGTTCTCACAGCGATGGCCCTCACAGTCAGGATCACTGTATTAATAAAGGGTTCATTACAGTATAATGAAAAGAAACGTATTTTATTTATATATGAGAGAGAGAGAGAGAGATGTAGGATTATATATATGTGGATCAGAAGCAGTTCTCCTCACACCAAAACCCACCTTAGTAGCTGCAGATTTATATGTTCAAAACCAAGCAATGAGACTAGAGTGTTTTAAGGGGAGATGGGATGCTCATGAAATGATTCACTGAATGTGAAAAGTGAGCAATCAGTGTTTAGAGAAATCCATCCTAGTCTTAAAGGCATTCATAATCTGGCCAACAGTAGTTTTCATTTGTTAAAGCTAAGTGATTCTCAAATTGTGGTCTGTATAACTGGCTGTTCACATAGAGTTTGCTCTCCTTGTTTCCACTTGCTTTTACAGGTGTCCAAACTCTTTACTAAAACAAGATCAGCTGAAACCAAGGAGCAGCCAGTGATCCAAATAGTCCAGTATCAGAGATCACAGAGGACTGTACAAGAAATGCCACAGGAGGCACTTATAGAATAGTTTATCTTGCAGAAAGTTTATTCACCAGTAAACATAGGTTGAATTATGTCCTTAAATTTGAAAATACCCTTCATAATTATAACTTTGCATATGCATGTAATACATGTAAGTGCCCCAAACTTTCTTATTTCTGTTAACCTGTTTTGATCAAAGATAGCACAAGTGAATTCCATAAGCTAATTATGCACAGTATGAAGTACTTAATAAAAAAGGTCGCCTGCCCCTTTAAGGGTGGTCATTTTGAATTCTCTTGTTCTCTGCAGCACACCTCCAACTGCCTCACAGCACACTGGTGTGCCGCGGAACACAGTTTAAGAAACACTGTCCTAATACTATTTGCATTACAGCAGCACTTTATAACGTGAGCAGAAGTGTAGGTTCTATGGCATTAGACCACATAACCTATGCACAGAAAAACATTTCTTTGTATTGCAAAAACCATTTTATATTTTAATAATTTTTCTTAAATTAACTCAAGTGAACAGCTATAACCAAGCCACAATTCTGCTTGGTTCTCAAGCTGTACCAACATAGCTAATGCTGTGGCCTCCCACCTTCTCCATAGACACCACAAGTAGTACAAGTCAGGGTACTCAGAAGAATGACTCAGCTATGTGGTATCTTGTTACCTACCTAGTGCCTGGGAAGGGAAGGTGGTAACAAATGAGTGGGTGCAAACCTTGGTAGAGATTATAGCTGCACTGCACAAGCAAGTGGCCACCCAGTTAGACACAGTGCAGCAAAACATGGACATGGCTCTCGAATATGCAGTAGATAATCTGTCTAAGCATCAGAACTACTGCATAGTTCAGAGCTGCATGCTTGGGACTGTTGGAAAATACACATTGGATAGGCTTGTCAGTGCCTACCCTGATGTTGAGGCAGGAACAGGGCAAAGTAGTACTGGACTACTTATGGCCATTCTTATATAGGTCACTGTTTCATGTTCACCCTGTAATGTTGATTCCCGATTCTCCCCGTATATAGTGTGGAGTTTGTTCTCTCTTTTCTGCCCTTTTACAGATCCTGAACAAGAGTAATGACAGCCCACTGTTGGCCCAGCACTCTGCTGACCCTAAGTATCTGTAGTCTGATGTTACCGAAGCTCTATGCTGGACCTGTGATCCCCCTGAACCTATGGAGGTGCTTGCCAGCTGAAGCTCAGGAAGTAAAATTATTGTGCCACATGCATGGATTCTACGGAAATGGGAGCAACCCCCGGGCCCTGCAGTGGCACTACCTATTCCATGCTATTGGCAACTCCTCCAGGTGCTTCTGGGAAAGTATGGCCAATTGTACACAGGTTGCCACCGGAGAGTCACTCAAGTTTTGCTATGAAACGAAGACCACACCAGACTCCATCCCCTTCTTCCGTAAGCCATTGTGGTCTCGAAAGCACAATCTTGTTGTGGCACCATCCAATGCCACTAATGACAGCCTTCCAGGTGGTGAAAGGTGCTGAATAGTCCTGGTTTCTTCAGCAGCTTAGGGACCAACCATGCCCTTGCATGTCATCATTGTTGCTGGCATCCAAAGACCTCCATTACCTGAAGAGGAGCTGCAGCTGTCTCTAATCACACCCACTGGCAAGAATATCACACGATCCCTTGTAAACTGGGAACCACTGAACTGGACTGTAGCGGGGCATGACCTGATTCAGCAAGGTCCCCCAGACTGGGTAGTTCCATTACAGGGCACACGCTGTGACAAACTCAGGCCAACAATTCGGTTCAAATTCTATGGGCACCTTTCCATTTCAGAAGGACTCTATGAGTCTGGCTTGTACACAACAGAATTGGGTCCACAACCAAAAACTATTTTAAAGTTCAGCCCACTGATCATAAACCTTGCTCCCCTCCAACACTTAAAAGCCCCATTTTCTGGACCTCATGTGTTAAAATTGGATCAACAAGAACATTTGGTTGTTCAACCTCAGATTTCTCTGAAGGAACTTCAAATCCAATTGGAAGGCATGAATATTTCTCACATTGCACCTGTATGTGCCCCCTTGATTGGAACTAGTCATAGGGGTTGGGGTGAATGGGTAAAAATGTGGCAAGGGATCAACCATGCAAATAGGGTAAAAAGAGAGTTAAAAGACTGGCTCGCACCTGTAGGAACAGGAATTTCTTTAGTTGATGCTGCAAACATAGAGGTTCTGGCTAATAAGTTATCATATACCACCGAAAATATGGGGAACATGGGAATTCCCTTAACATCCTCTTTGAAATAGTTAAGTGAGGAACAGCAGCTAATAAGTAAGGTATTTCCTGGGTGGGAAAAACTCATAGAAAAAGATGAAGAGTCAATCATATCTGTTGTACAATCTCTCCAAAATAATGTCTCATTGACTTTTGCATGTGAGCAAGCTCAGGCTCTCACCCAAAATGTAATCATGGGAATGATTCAGCAAGCCTTAGCAGGACAAATTCCCATGGAGGCAATCAACTTAATTCAGCCCCATGTAACAGACGAAGAACTAGTCCTCCAGCCCTGGTGGAGACTAGTTAATGCTTCATATAATCATGACCAACAAAGCCTGCAGTTATTCCTCATAACCATGGCAGGGAAAGAAATCAGAGTAATTCACCCTGTTGTCCCACTGGGATTACAAATTAATGACAATTCAGTAATGTACTCCAAGGATCCCAACACTTGGGCCTGGCAGAAAGATAATGTATGGAACACAGTAAATGTAAAAGGGTGTAGGAGGAAAGAAGGGTTGGGCTATATTTGTGAGGACCAAGCCTTGGAGGAACATGACGAGCGTTTCTTCCCACAACCGGGAAATGAATCTCACTGTTCCTTTGATGTTATCCAGGAAGAGGGGTCTGTTATTGTCTATATTAGTAAAGCATATGTGTGTGTAAGAACAAGATGTAGTACTGTATTAATTAATGGATATTGGATTCAACCCATGGCGCCTTACGTTAATCACTGTTTCTGTAATGTAACCACAATTGTTACCTGCGATAGCAAGTTTACTGTGCCTATATGGACTGTACAGCATCTCAAAGCCTACCCTGAGTTATACAAGGAGATTTCCCCCATTGTACTGGGAATGGATCTCAATGCTATTAAGGGACTATTAACTCATCCCTCCTTACAACTTGAGCTTCAGAAGCTCCAAACTCTGGGAGAAAAGAGTAAACTTGAGATTCAGCACTATAACCAAGAGATCTGTAGGCTAGCAGTTACAGTTGCAGTCACAGGCCATCACTCCTGGTGGGAGACATTGCTTGGGTGAAGCCCCAGTGCAACTGGTCTTGTAAATTTTATGCTTCACCCCATTGTGGTGATCATTGGTTTCCAAATTATACTAGTAATTGGTCTGATTCTACGGGTTTGCTGGATCCAATGACTGATGCGACGGCTACAATGGATTGAAGACCAGACTCACTACCATGGACTAAGGATGTGATGGGGATACTTGCTCAGCGCAAGCACCCCATCAACGGGGGGACTTGTTACCTACCAGTCCTGTGCTTTTGGGAGCCAGGGAGTGACATTCATGGAAAACCATCCTCCCCCTCTTCCCCTAAGCCTTTGCTAGAATCAGTCAAAGCAATAAAAAGGCCAGGGAAGACACACCTAAACTAATTAAGGAAACACTCCAGCCTCATCTGCATTGAAGATAGAACTAATTAGCATACAGAATGGAGACCAGCTCTTCCAAGGCAGGAACCGCAGTGAACTATGGGATACCGAAAGCAGAGAAGCACTGCCTGATGGGAAATCTCTACTCCAGATGCTAATGAACCCAGGCCTGCTCACACCCAAATTAGTCATTATCAGACCAATTCTAGTAACGATCCTATTGACAGCTAAAATACTGAAACTGCCTAGTTGCATTGTGAGCTCATTCAAGGATCATCACCCATAACCAGGGGTGATCAGTCTCTATTGTCTCTCCTCTTTCTCTTTGCATATTGTCCTATCCCTATAAAAATTCCTATCCTTGCCCCAAGAAAAACTGTTCTGATACCTGGATTTAAACTGCATCAGTTCCATTGAGACGTCTTCATCTCCTGTCTGATCATGCTGATCTGCTCTGCTTGTCTCCTGCCCTCTGGACCCCCGGCTACCATCATCATCTGGGAACCCCGATCAGTGCAAGCTCCATGGAGTGGTGAGGTCTCTCTCTCTCTCTCTCTCCCCCATCAACTACCTCTCTAAGCATAGCCTCCTGACCCTGCCCTATGTAAACTGTTATATGGTTACCTAACATTTGTAATCAGTTTCAATTTAGATTTAATATTGTAACTTTTTGATATCTATCACTACTCAGAAATAAATAACTTTCATTGTTAAGCTGGTTGCGTCTCTCTCTTTCTTTCTCTTTCGCTCACTCTTCCTTAAGGGGTGTTGTTTTGGCTTCCCCATTTGCTCTGCAACAACGCTTCTTGTACCCAAGCTAAAGATCCCTGTAGTGCTCAAAATCCTGTGGGGTTTGCTCATCGTGTGGTTTACCAGTGAATGACTGTGGTGTGAAAGTGGGGACAGGGAGGTGCTGAACCTGGAGGCTTATGAGGATGGCAGCTTAAAGTGCTGTTTAATCCAGCCCACTGAGTCCAAAGGCACATGAGGGTGCAGTGTGGCATTGCTGTTAAACCCAGCAAGCTGAGTCCAGGGACACACGAGGGGGTCAGCTTGTGAGTGCTGATTACCCAGTCCTCTCAGACGTGCTCTGTTAGTGGGTGTGAGCGTCTGTGTGTGTTGCTAAGGTGGTAAGAACCCCATCCTGAGGAACCTAGTTCCTGCAGGAGAGCTCCAGTGGGAGGGGGAAGTGGCAGCAGGGAGAATTCAGCTCCATATGAGAGCACAAGTAAGCACAAACAGCACACTGATAGAATTGTTAACCTTCCCCCAGTCCCATAAGAGTAACCCTGATAAATGAGCATACCCCAGAGTATTGGGCAAATCTGGTAATAATCTTGCTATGCTTCTCAGACACTGGATAATCAAGGTCACTACAAAAATCACTCTGCGGTAATGTTCTGTACTTACATAGCACAGTTCACCCAATGCTTTCAAAGACGTTTTTCAACTAAGCATCACAAAAATGGTAGATATATTCATTTTCCAAATGGAGAACTGATACCCAGAGGAGTTTCAAGTACACTTATGGTCAAAAAACTATTTTAATATGATAACTTTCTTAATAAGTATGCTCCTTGTTGGTTTCTGAATCAGGTCATCTGATTAACAAAATAAGTTACCACTGCTTTTTGCTCCTGCTAGCCCTGTCATAATAATTTTGATATAACAAAGGGTGATAGGTGTGATGGGGCATGGGAAGGTACTTCATGTGACACAGCATTGGAAAGGTTGTAATCTACCCAACAGGATTCCCATTTCTATGCATGTATCATTCCCATATTTGAAGTTAGAAATATGAAGTACAAAGTGTGTTACTAATGTAGTCCTGCTAAGTGAGGGCCATTATTAATTTTCAAGAATCTTAATGATCTGTGGATGGACCTGTTTTTCCTGTAAGCCTGGGAGGAGAGGCTATGGTAGCACCAAGACATGTGGCCAAGTGACCTGATGCTGGGATCCATCTTGTACGCTTTATTTTTCCACAAGAGCCGAGGGAAAGTTACAAAGGATTCCCACTTTATGCAAAACATATTTAAGGGTGAGGCTTGAGGTAATCTAAGTTTTCAGTTCTCTCTGGCTACTCCACCCAAGAGGACTACTGGAAATATCTGACAGAACTGGGGGAAGGATTTGGTCCAGGCTGGAAGGAAAGAAGCTTATTAAAATAACTTTCAGGGTAAAATATTATATGTAACTACTTTAAGCTTAGCTTGCATGTTAGATTTTATTTTGCTTAGTAATCTACATTGTTCTGTGTGCTATCTCTTATGACCACTTAAATCCTACTTTTTACACTTAATAAAATCACTTTTGTTTATTAATAAACCCAGTGTAAATAATTACACCTGGGGGGATAGCAAGGAGTTTGTGCATTTCTCTTTACCATTGAGATAGAGGGGGAAATTTCTTAAGTTTATACTGTACAGATCTCCATACAACCTAAGATGGATTTATATAGAGCCTTGTCTAGGCTACCAAGTTGTGTCACTAAAAACCCCTTTGATGGTAAAACAGAGAAAGCACACACACTGCAATGCCACTTTTATTGCTAACACCACCCAGTTAATGACAAAAAAATTGCACCCCACTTCAGACTTCTTTTCTTCCCCCCTCTCTTTATTCTCAATAAACAACCAGTGTAAATACCACCAGACATTTTTGCTTTTATAGACCTAAGGAAGTTGAGGCTTGTGCAGAAAGGGCTATGAGGAGGACACACTGCAGCGCAGAGCAAAGACACAGGGGCTGAGGTAGGCATACCATAAGGCAAGGGAAGCAAACTGTCACTCTGGTGCTGCACCTAAGACCTGCCATTCTTATAAGGAAAAAGAAGTTACTCACCCTGTGAAGTAACGATTGTTCTTCAAGATGTGCCATGGGTGCTCCACTCCTGGTGTCGGGTCCCATCCCAGTGCCGTGAATCGGAGAGCTTTCAGAGCTGTGGTCCGCCAGACCACGCATGCGTGGCTGCCTCTAGCGGTGTTCGCGCCTTTGATGTGTTGCGCGCGGTCCGGCCTCGCTCAATTCCTCTCAGCCACTCCCTGAAACAAGAAACATAAAATTCCAGAGCAGGGAGGAAGGGCGGGTCGTGGAACACCCACGGGGCACATCTTGAAGAACAATCGTTACTTCACAGGGTGAAAAACTTCTTTTTCTTCTTCGAGTGGCCCCATGGGTGCTCCACTCCTGGTGACTTTGGAGCAGTACCCAAACATTTGAGGGCTCCGGAATTAAGGTTTTTGGGTACGAGAGAGGGCTGCCGTAGCCACCAAGGAATCGGCTGCAAATTGATTTACTACAGCGTAGTGCTTCATAAAGGTAGAATGGGAGGACCATGTTGCTGCTCGGCAAATGTTTCGAAATGGGACACCTCTTAAAAAGGCCGTAGTAGTGGCAACTGCTCTTGTAGAATGGGCCCTAGGTGGGCACAAAAGGGGTTTCTTACGTATGGAGTAGCAGGTTGTAATACATGAGACTATTAATCTTGCAATTCGCTGGGAAGTTAAGGGTTGCCCCTTGGATCAGTCTGCTAGTGACACTATTAGACAGTCCGATTTCCTGAACTGCCACGTTCTTTCGATGTAAAACGCTAGTGCCCTCCTCACATCGAGCGTGTGCAGTACTGCGTCCTGCCTTGAAGCATGAGGTTTGGGATAGAAACAGGGAAGAACAACTGGCTCGTTGATGTGAAAATCCGAACAAACTTTTGAAATAAATGCTGGATGAGATCTCAAAGTCACCGACTCCTTAGTAAAAACTGTGTAAGGTGGTGATGACATGAACGCTGCTATCTCACTCACTCTGCGGGTTGATGTAAGGGCAAGCAGAAACAGCAGTTTAGTAGTAAGAAGCTGTAATGATATCGTGGCTAAGGGCTCAAAGGGGGGGGGTGTGAGCCAATGAATCTAGAACGAGGTCCAGATCCCAGGAAGGTGGTGGTGGTCGTCGTGGTGGGTTGAGGTTTGTAAGCCCTTTCAGGAACCTCTTTGTGGTGGGGTGAGCAAATACGGAGAACCCCCCTTCTCCCCCCGATGAAATGCACTAATCGCTGCTAAGTGCACTCGCAAGGAGGCTATTGCAAGACCTGTGTTGTGAAGATGTAAAATATAATTAAGTATCTGGGATACATTTGTCACGTGGGGATCCATGATATTACCGTCACACTAGGCTTTAAATCTGGTCCACTTGGCTAGATAAGTTTTTCAAGTGGAGTCCTTCCTGCTGTGTACTAATACTTGCTTGACTCTCTGTGAACATGAGCATTTGGCAGAGTTGAACCAAGGAGCATCCATGCCATGAGGTACAAGGTTTCGGGTTTCAGATGACACAGGGAGCTGTTGTTTTGAGACAAGAGGTTCGGGAGCAGACGAAGGGTGTATGGTGTCCTGATGGACATCTGGTGGAGTATTGAATACCAGGGCTGACGCGCCCACGCTGGGGCTATAAGGATTACTCAAGCCCTTTCTATACTGATCTTTTCCAGAATTCTGGGAACTAGGACGATCGGGGGAAAAGCATATAGTAACGACGTTCCCCAGTGACGGAAAAAAGCGACTCCCAAAGAGTGACGTCCTATTCCCGCTCTGGAGCAATAGTTGGGGCACTTGGCGTTGGCCGAGGTTGCAAACAGGTCTATTGTAGGAAAGCCCCATTGGGTGAAAATACGATGCAGAATGTCTGTGCGAATTTCCCACTCGTGGTCGTAGGGAAAAAGCCTGCTAAGTGAGTCCGCAATAGAATTGTGGATGCCCAGCCGACAGGATGCTGTCAGCACGGTGTTGATGCGGATGCACCAGTTCCACAAACACATTGCTTCTATACAGAGGGATCGAGATCGAGCACCTCCCTGTCTGTTCACATAATACATGGTGGCAATATTGTCCACGAGGATTCTGGTAGTCGTATCTCTTATATGGGACTGAAAATGCTGGCATGCATGTCGTACCGCTCTTAGCTCGAGAACGTTGATGTGTAAGAGCATCTCCTGTGTGGACCAGCGACCTTGAACTGTCAGGTCATCCACATGCGCTCCCCAACCGGTAAGGGACGCATCCGTTGTTATTTGTTTTGACGGTTGTGGGTGATGGAAAGGAATGCCCGCCATAAGGTTATGTGGCTTGGTCCACCACTGCAGGGATTGTTGCACATGTGGTGGTAGTACCACCATCTTGTGGATGCTGTCTTTCACTGGAATATATGCTGTGGCCAACTAGTGTCGGAGGCAGTAAAAATGCAACCTTGCGTTCTGAACTACAGCAGTTGAAGCAGCCATGTGTCCAATTAGTTGTAAAGACACCCGAATGGGAAACGTCGGAGCATGCGTCAGTGTGTGTACAAGGTCTCAGATCGTGGCGAAACGTTCGGCGGGTAAGTAAGCGCGTGCTGTTTTTGAGTTGAGCCTCGCCCCTATGAAAATCAGGTCCTGTGTAGGTTCTGGTGAAGACTTCTGTGTATTTATGAGAAGACTCAGAGAGTCGAAGACCTGAGAGGCTGTTGCTACCATTTGTCTGGCCTCTGAATATGTTAGCCCTCTTATGAGACAATCGTCCAAGTATGGAAAAATTGTCACTCCTACTCTGCGTAAGTGGCAGCCACTACCGCTAGGGTTTTGGTGAAAACTCTGGGTGCGCATGCCAAGCCAAAAGGCAGTACTCTGTACTGGAAATGTTCTTGACCTAGTTGGAAACGGAGAAAACGCCTGTGTGTCACATGGATTGCTATGTGGAAGTAGGCGTCCTGCAGGTCGAGGACTGCAAACCAGTCTCCCTTGTTCAACGACGGAATGATGGTATTCAAGGTCACCATCTTGAAGCGATGTTTCCTGAGGTAGCGATTTAATTTGCGTAGGTCCAAAATGGGTCTCCATCCTCCTGTCTTTTTTGGGGTAAGGAAGTATCGGGAATAAAATCCCTTCCCCCAAAACTGCCTTGGTATCTTCTCTATTGCACCGATGTTCAGAAGACGCTGAACTTCTTGCTTTAGCAGGTGCTCGTGAGAGGTGTCCCTGAAAAGGAATGGGGTAGATGGGGTGGTAGGGGGAATGGATAGAAAGGGGATGGAGAGACCGGACTGTACCACTTCCAGTACCCACTTGTCCGAGGTGATATTGGACCAATGATGGTGGTACTGCTTCAGGCGATGGTGAAAAAGGTGGAGAGAATTTTGTGGTACGTTCAATGTGGGAGTCGTGTTTGCATTCTCGATGGGGAAGTCAAATTTGCTGCTTTGGT